>CM049799.1:23746989-23863244 GCA_027422405.1 Ptychobarbus kaznakovi
TGCAGTTGATTATAAAACGAGTAAAAAGCTTGCAATCTGTCTGGTTAAACAATCATCTCCATTCAAATATGAATAATTTCAGACTCCGCACTCTGTATAATTCATAGTAATTTTGCCTTTGTGTTACTGTTGACATCGGATTGTTACGCAGAAGTGCAGCAGATAAAGTGAAAGCAGAAGATCTCTGTGTGAGGAAGCGTGTAGCCTCCATAAAACATATTTTTTGCTAAATAGATCTCGGAACATGGACAGAGGGACGTTGACGCTCCACGCACATGCTAATTTAATTCATTTTAGACCATTGTGCATGGTCTTTTTTGCTTTTATATCAAAGATATTCTGAAACATTACAAAAACAGGTTTTGTTTTTATAAGATGCGAGCTTGTTTACATGTATAAAACTCAATGGCGTTGCTAGGTTGTTGTGGTTGTATGTTAGTTTTTTAGATGTTTTGGGTGAAAGATCATAATCATAATCTCCAATATATTTTGTTCCCTAGATATGGCTCAAATCTCTGCTTAAATGTAAATCTGTGGGATTTTTCCCCCACCATTCTATGGTCCAACAGTCCAAGTACTCATTTTAATAATAAAGAAAAGTAATAGTGTAATCCCTAAGCTTAAAAGAAATGTTTTTACCCCAAAAATTCAAATTCTGTCATCATTTACTCACCTAAATGCCATTTAGATTATGTGACTTACATTTTTCTAAACAACAAAAAAAAGAGTTTGATTTCTTTTTATATTTTTTGTTCATTTCATGGATCAATCCCTTTCTATCGACAGAACAAATAAAGCCATACAGGTTTGGAACGACGTTTACATGAGTAAATGATATAGTAACACTATTAGTTCTACATGATCTTTGACTAACATTTCCTCTCATCTTTCCTCTGTCTTTCACAGGAGCTGATCTTTTTTCCAACTGCACTGAAGAGTGCAAGGCTCTGGGTCACTCCGACCGTTGTTGGATGCCCTCCTTCATGCCTGGCGACAGTCGCCAGGGCGCCGATTACCGTAGCAACTTGCACGTCCCGGGAATGGACGCGGTGCCGGACACTGAGGTACAGGAGAGTGTGGTTCCGGGCGATCCGTGCAATCGGGCCGATGATAGATCATTCTCCACGTTCGGCAAAGACAAGTCACACCACGGCACGCTCACACGCCACGAGCTACACACACTCTTACCAAGCGCCCAAGCGCCTTACAAACCCACCTATCTTTGTGAGTACTCGCTAAAATTGTACGATTTCCCCCAAATCTGATCCACTGCCATCATCTCTTTTCCAAATCTAACCCATGGCTCTGTTTATATAGAACTATTGATATTTCTAAAAAATATGTAATCCCATTTCTCAAAACACCCTTTCTTGACCTATTCTCTTACTTTCCATTTTTTCCCCTTTCCTTCAAAAGCAAAATGACAAAAAACAAAAACAATAAATGTATAATATATGGACATATCAATAAAGGACTTTTTTGAGTGAAAGTGTGGAGTTGTGTCCAACATTTTGTCCTCTCCCTGCCTTCTAAATTCTCCCCAAAGCATCAGAAGACACTGGTGAAAAACCATCCTATTACAAATTTGGATCATGAATGCTGAATTTGCAACTAATTTGTCATCCAAACCTACAAAACACATACTTTGTGCTGTGACTTTTCCTTAAGCTGAAATGTATCTTCATCATAATCATGTAAGACATATGGTTTGTGTATACAACATGCCTATATCTCATCACATGGTTCTGCATCTCCAATAATCACAATTTAGCACATTTTCCGCATCATGTAGCATGTTTATGCCATAAATAAAAATGCATGGCATGCCATATAGAATGGCAGTAGCTATTTTCCAGCTTTCATTTACACCTTATAAAATCCCACAATATCTACCTATTTTTCATCCATGTCTGTTCTAATCACCATATGTCACAGTTCTACTGTAATCACACTTTCGACAACATAACGCCCTGCCTCCTCGCCTCTGATTATAGCATGCAAACTGTGGTAGTGTACGCTCACAGCTGCTGACAGATCCAGCACTTTGTTACTGTATGTGTTTTTATGCAGTATAACTACTACTGCACTAAAGCGAGGACAAGTGTACACTGTGTGCTCTCCTGTGGGCGGAGACTAAGTGTGCATGTGTATGTGTTTGTATTCTTCCAGACATGTGGATATGACCAACCTTATATCCACAAGCCCCGCCTCTAGGCTATTTGCATAACTGCATTTTTCTTTTTATAACTGGGAATTTTGGGTTACACTCTCACAAGAAAATATCACAATACTGACGTTTATCAGCAAACCACCAAAATGTCACTCTGGAAATGATTTTTTTAATGATGTTTCAAAGGGCTGTAAAGCATTGATTAGTTTTTGATGTCAGATATGGCTTTTCATATTATTTGATCATATTGTATAACATAAAATTATTAATAGAATAAAAAAAAAAATCTAAAATTATATTTGATAAACTTTAATACAATTTTACATGATAGTAAATTTGATCATAATTACATAACAATTTAATTAAATGTAGATGAAATATTGAAGTTACTATTACATTTTATATGCTATATTGGTCATGTAGACCTAGATAGGAATATCTTTTTTTCTGAAAATGCTAGCCAACATTTTTGCACAAAACTTACAGACCTTGCTCACAAAGAGTATAAGAACTTCCCCTTTTTTTGTTTTTTTACTTTTTCTGGATTTTTTCCCTACCTTGTTACACTTGTAGTGTTCCCAGTCAAAAATAGTAGGCCATTTAATAACTTATAAATCTCTTGTTATGCTATATTATTTCAGTGAATACTGCCAAAATTAACCACAAACCATTATTTTTTTCTTAAAAAAAAGCATAAGCCCAGATCAATGAGACCTGGGATCAATCAGTTCCAAAAATAAACACAAAACCAGTGAAAATAAATAAAACAAGTTGACAAAAAAAATAGAGTCCAAGATTTGGTGAATATATAGCATATTAAAAGATTTATAAGCAATTTTTAAAAGCCTGGTCAATTTTGACCGGTTACACCAAATTAGGTAAAGAATTCTCAACACAGCACAAGTGATATAAAAAGCATTTGATGTGCTATATTTGACTGAACAATCACACAAAAGATTATTTACACATTTTCACTCCATTTTTTTATGTAATTGTCTGAACTATGAGTGATGTTTTTGTGGTGCATGGATAAATGCAGATACAGAAATGCTTTTTCTTGTGAGATCGGACTCAGTTTGGGAAAATAAATGTTTGGACTTGTAAGAATCTGATTTTAATGATTCATGTGTTCTCCTGTTCTTTGCCCTATAGCACGCAAAAGGATTTCCTAGCACCTTCCGCGTGGACATTCCTGAAAAAGCGTGAGTTTGCACAGTAACGCAACCGGCCAAAAGCATCAAGGGTTTCTTTTTTAAACTTCCCTTCGTTTCTTTTTTTATTGAACTCAATCACGGACGATCTGGTCGTTCCCAGTTCTGTCGGACATCTGAAACAGATTAAATCGGAAGCGATCCGATGACGTAAGGACCCTGAGAATTCTCAGCAGGACTGAGAAACCTCGCCAAATCTCCTCCGAAAAACTGGATGAGAAGAGGGAAGAACAGAGGGAGAGAGCTCAAAAAGAGGATTAGGAGTGATGGAGAGACAAAAGGAGAAAGATGGATGATCAATGGACACGGTTGTTTCCTCACTCTCTCCGCTCTATGATCAATGTGTCTCTGTTTACAGTCCACTGTAAACTATATCAACTATCTGAGCCCTTTACCCGTTTCGAAACGCACACACACACACAAACACACACACGCATACACACTGTACAAACGTACTGTACAAAGAGCAGCCCAAACTATGTGCATTATAAACTCAACTATACGTTTTAGACTTGACTGTTTTCTATAGTCGTTTATTTTTTCTTCTTAATCAGTGTGGTCAAGTGTTCTTCTGAAGTTACTATCTTTAGAAAAAGTGTGGATGCAGGGGACAAAAAAAAGAAAAATGTAATAAAAAAAGACGATTCTGTCCTCTCATTGGCCTACAGATACTTCATCTGACATTGTGGTTATCTTCACGTGTGCAAGTGTGTACTGTTCTCTTTTTAAAGCTTCAAATAACTATAAACCTATATATATTATATATATATATATATAAACATATATATAATATATAAATATACTTTTTTTGAACCTGTGTAGCCCATTTGGATAGTTTCCTAAACACCATAATGCCATAAACCAATACAAAGTGCTGAAAAGACTTGCATTAAAATTGGGGCTTCGAATTGTGTGGCCTCTCTGTCTATAAGTGCAGAATTATTTTATGCTGTAATCATTTGACACAATTCTCTCTCAAAAGCACACAGATTACATACAATATATAGGTGAGACCGGGACTAGTTGTCAAATCTGTGTCAGTCTTAACTACAAAAAAACATTTTTTTTAACATTTACATGGTTGATTATCGCTCATGTAAAAATATATAGTTTATGATATATACAGAACAGACCTTTTGTGACAACATG
Organism: Ptychobarbus kaznakovi; assembly: GCA_027422405.1. Lineage (NCBI taxonomy): Eukaryota > Metazoa > Chordata > Actinopteri > Cypriniformes > Cyprinidae > Ptychobarbus > Ptychobarbus kaznakovi. The sequence goes on from CM049799.1 coordinate 23,751,520, forward strand.
CCCTACAATTTAATGGTAGCATACAAAATGTTTTTGTTTTATATTTTCCCAAATATAAATGTGACAACCAACTTGCTGAAGAACAAAATACTTGTGTTGTTTTACTGTATTTACATGTTTCCTCGACAGTTTTTTATTTCATTTTAATAAAAAATGCTATTAGAATTTTACAAAATTTAAAAAGTGTTCTAGGAATGAATCTAGGTGTCTGGAACCCACATGTATGTTCCCTGCTAACGAAAACACGTTTTTGTGATTCGACTCAAAACTTAGAAACTGAGATCCAGTCTTTTGTGACAACTCACCCGGTCTCCTTTCTCTCTCTATATAACACACATTAGATCACAGGCTCATAGTTTCATTTTGCTTCTTGGCCTGAAATGATAAGCACAAGTATGAAAGACTTTGATTGCGGATGTTTATTCAGTCCTGCCACACTGACTGTGATTAGAGAGCTGTTTTGAACATTAAACTTCTCTGGCCTTTTCTCCAGTGTTCTTGATTGGCCATTAGACTGGAAAAAAATACAATAAAAAAACACCCATGCAGTTTTATGCCATGGATAAAATCAGCATGTAAAAACAAGGCTTTGAATTGAAAACTCCTGCATGACTAATCAGCAACAGAAATACATCAAGCACTTTATTTACTAAGGACAAATATGGTAGAAATTACTTTTCTCTTGCACAAACGGACACAATGAGTCTTCACAATAACAGAATGACAGCTTTTAAGTAAAGATGAGGTCTCCATTTAGACCAGTGTCCATGTGGGGTTTATCCACACCACTGAGATATTGAGATCTTTAATGATTTAGTAAAGTTTTTCTCTGGTCGTGGTTGTTAATGTTAGTTTAGTAAAGGTTTGTTTTAATGCATATATTTTACACTATAGACAGACCACATTATGGGTTATCCTTCATAAAAAATAAATCAATCCATGTATATGCACAATTTATTAAACAATAGCATTGATAATGGATATAGATTGTATTTTGTAAAAAAAAACTGTCAAAAGGTATTGTTATAATCATATTATCACACTGAAAGATCCCAAAAAAGACATCTGTTTTACCAGAACATGTCTATGTTGTTTGAGGTTCTGGCTATTATGTCCCAAAGGGTCTCTGAACACATCATTTTCATTTTGAAAATGGAATCGTGAGCAGTGAAAACCGTTGAGTTCACTTTCAAAATTCTTCAAATACCAAGAACAAGATATCCGCTTTCTCTCAAGTCACACGATAGCCGAGAGCCTTGGGCAGGTTAAAGAGGGGGTCGGAACCATGACATGTCAGACAGGCACAGCACCCTGATAAAAACGAGGTCAAGAGATATCAGCGAAAGACTGAATGACCACAGACAAAGACATGTTATCAGCCAATCTGCCCCCTCCTCTGGGCCCAACTATACCACACAGACGCTGCCAGAGCTGGGGAAGATCATCCCAACAAGAAAGTGATTGTAGGAGGTCGGGCTCCTCTTATCTCCTTTCGTTCTGGAGTTCATCACAAGGCACACCACTAACCAGAAAGACTATCTTCAGTGTGAAAGCATGTGATGAGGGAGAGGGGAGGAATGTGAATGAGAGCAACAAGCAAGCAAACATGAGCAAACAAGAAGGATCAGGTTCAAATTTGGCCTGTGAAATGTCCCGTGTCCCTCTTTCTCCCCCACTTTATTGTTCATTAAAGTCAAAAGGCCCTCAAAAAGGTAATCAGTACACAAAAGCTACCATGGTTTTTCTCAGCAAATAGAGCATTCTGTGGCATGATCATTTTACACTTTTTGTTACATGTCAAAGAAAACTTATATCATTTATAAATTAAATTTCTAAGATTTTTACTTTACTTTTACTTTTAGTCATTTAGCAGACGCTTTTATCCAAAGCGACTTACAAATAAGAAAAAGTAACTAAAACTATAAGTTAAAACTCTATAAATACTATATATACACATTTAAGAAAATTAAGATATTAAATAAAATGACAAATCCATACATTTGTCATTTCAAAAACTAAACATTTAAATTAAAACAAAAAATAAAGCTAAAAACAATTCAAAATATTAAAGTATAAAAGCATAAGTATAAGGATCAGTGAATAGAGTATAAAATTATTCTAACATGACACTAAGCCAAACACCCATATAAATGTTATTTTATTTTATGTCCATGTAGTATGCTGAAGTATTGTTATTAAATAACTCAAATTTCTTAAAACTAAAACTAAAGAAAATACCTATAAAAGACACAAAGTCTTCATACATAATTTATCTAAAATTAAAATAGATAAATCAAACGCCAGTAGTTTATCAGTAATCCCCAAAAAAAGAACACTGTCAAAAACACATGCTAACAAACAACAACTTACACATAGTAAGAATTGGTTATACAAACTAAAACAGAAGTGAAACAAGCAGTAAGAAAGAAGATAAATAAAAAGCGATACTTATATCCAGTGTCCCTGCCCGGAGGAGTCGCACGGTAGAGTCGATGGTCCCTACACTCTTCGGTCTTCTCACGCGACCGCTGCCGCGGTAAACTACACTTTTTATACCCATCTAACAAAATACAACTCCAATTCAGCTGAACACACTTTCCTGTTAATCACAATAAATGGCCAAGCAAGCACGCCCGACACTGACAAGGGACGCGATGCAGATTTTTGTTGTTGTTTTTTAGAAACCATCATTGGGGACTGTAGGGAGTCTCCCCCCCCCCAATATTAAGATTAGCAAATATATATTTTTTAAATAACTTGAATAAATAACCAGGCAAATTCTTATAGCATCACAGTCTTCACAAATCACATATATCTTTAAAAATTCAACATAATACATACATAAAAATAAATAACTTTTTTGGTAAAACATTTCACTATTATTTATCCATATAACTGTAATGTAACTGTACACTGTGGTTCAAAAGCATGGGGTCTTTTTTAAGCAATTATTTATTTATTTTTCAGCAAGACTGCATTAAAGAATGCACTAAAGTGATCAAAAGTAAAGTCATGTAAAGACATTTATAATGTTGCAAAAATAACAATAATGCTGCTCTTTGAAGCTTTCTACTCATCAAATGAATTAATAAATTAATGAAACAAACAAATAAATATATAAAAGTTTTTTCCCCAAAATGAAGCAGCCAACTATTTAACAACAATGATAATAATAGATAAATGTGTCAGTCAGCACCAATTCCACGTTGCAGCATTAACTGGTGCAAAAGTATATATCTTGAAATTTCATCTTTGCCAACACAGGAAAGATATAGACATATATAATATAATAAAATATTAAATACCATTACATGACAAATATACAATAACTTGTAGATAAAAATTCAGACCGATGCATTCCTATTGGACAAATGCGCCTATCCTGAGATAAAAAAATTTAAGAAAATAAAACCCATCCCTTAAATTAAACCAACAGTTTTCAAAAAGTCTAGTAATTTTTCTCTCTGATTTCATATAATCTGTTTTTAAATAAAATCTTTCCTAGTAAAAGTGACACATATGCAGTCCTAGAAATGACCTAGAGCATGACCAGCAGCCAAATCCACTACACAAATGCTTGTCTAAGTATATAGCCACAAACACAAGGCAGAGTAGTTCACAGACATGCACACACCTAAACAGCTATCAGATATTCAGAAAATACAAACACAAATGCCCTATGGCAAGGATTGATGTCTTCAGCATTTCTCTCTATTACAAACTTATTGAACAGAAACGCAATGGTTTGTTTCACAGGATCTCACATCGGCTAGCACAGCCTTGCTATGCACATATTTATAAAGCAATATTACATCATTCATTATGTTGTAATGTAAGCAGAAAAGGCTCCCGCTGCTCCTTATCCACATCTACACTATTCAATAATGCCGTTCATCAGGAGCACCTTCTGAGGGAAATATGATATCAGCTTAGCCAGAGATGAATCGATCAGGCCGTAATGAACACCTGGGTGGACCTCATTTCTGTGGAGAATAAGTGAGCGAGAGAGGAATATGTTTGGACTTACAACCCAATATATTCAGAGTACCTGCATAAAGAATGACTAAAGAACCACATTTGCATTTCTGGAAGGAAATAACGGTGCTTGCAAGGCAGCAAATGTTAGCAGCTAAAGGCAGGCGGGTCAAAGGCCACGGATCCAAAGATCAATGACAGTGCTGAAAGCTCTATCAGAGTAAGTCCAAGAGATTTTAAAACTCAAATTTTGTTGGTTACAAAAACCAAAAATACATAATACATAAGGATGAAATCCTCCACATAAAAGCTGCTGGAGATTCGTGTGAAGTTGATGAAGAAATGTACTGTAAGAGATTTCAATACAATGTTTTCCTAGCATGCACTGTACTAATAATAGAAAATGTGCTATTAGCAGCAAATTAATACAGACTTGTATAAGAACTTCAGGAAAATATTTCAGACGAAACTGGAGAATATACGTTTTAGCAAAAACAATCACTTGCATGACTAAAGCCTTTGTAATCACTGTAGACTAACTTTATATAGATTGATTATTTATTAATTTGTGCTTGCCACGGCAGCACATATACTAAAATTGGATCGATACAGAGAAGATTAGCATGGCCCCTGCGAAAGGATGACACGCAAATCCGTGAAGCGCTCCATCTTTTTTTACATATAATTGCACTGTCCATGGAGCGGACCTGACTTACATTTCACTGATGGTTATATTCCGTATAATTATGTATGTGACGAATACAAATCTTGAATCTTGAATCTTAAAACACTGAATTTTCTGGAATACTGATTGGTCAAATAGTTTTGCATAATGATTGTTTTAACTATATAACTGTATAATTTACTTGTGTTTTTAAAACATGCTATTATTTTGCATGCTACTGTGTGCTAGTTTTGTGTCTTGCATTGCTGTCTTCCCTCTAAATAAAATCATTTTGACATAAATCAATATTTAATGTCCATTTATTTATTTATTTATTAGGTAAGAAGGGGTGTAATACATCAGATAATGCAAAGTCAGCCAGTCATTATCTCAAAACAAAACCCTTCAGGATGATACAAGATAAACCTGATCACCTGATATTTTATCTTATTTTATTATATTATATTGTGATAACGGGCAGCTCAAATCAAATAAAATCAAATCACTTTTATTGTCACATCACCACAGCACAAGTGCCTTGGTGAGTGAAATTCTTACGAGCGTGCTCCAGACAGTGCAAAGCAAAACAAAACAAAAAAACAACAGTTTACATATGGACAGTACATATTTACAGACTGTACAGAGGACAGAGTGCAAAATACACATACATATACTCAGTACACATAGTGTACTATATAGACATACTTAGTTATCAGCTACACATTATACCCGTATGTACACAATCTATACATTATGTAATCTATAAAAAATTAGCTGACTCTACATTATTAAACAAAATAAAATGAAAATAAAATTAAACAATATATCTTATTAAATAAAATATATTAAATAAAAATAAAAGTTATATCCACACAAGTACCATTCAAAAGTTTGGAATATATTTGGAGATTTCTTTTTAAATATTTTTTAATGAAGTTTTTTGTGCTCAACAAGACTGCATTTATGTTTTCAAATATGCAGAATAAAAACAAACAGTAATATTGTGAATTATTATTATTTAAAATAACTGATTTATATTTAAATATATTTTAAATTGTTGATGGCATATTTGATTTTCAGCATCTATTACTTCAGTCTTCAGTGTTGTTGTTGTAATGTGATACATTTTATAAAGATTCTTTGATGAATAAAAATAACATAATTTATTTGAAGCAGCAATGTAACATTATAAATGCATAATAAACAACAATATAAATATAGATATTGATCCCAAGCTTTTGAATGGTGTATACAGTACATATACACACACTCTTACACCTGTATTGGAGTTAATGGTATGAGTGGCCAAATGGTCATCATAATGTAAACTTTTCCAAAAATACGTTTTTGCAAACCTTGACAGGGCACATGAGGGACAGCGAGACAAAGAGCTATTCAGAAGAAAGATGAACCTTTGCACATTGTATTTTAGCCATCCCAAGAGAAAATACAAGCGGATCCATGATGCAGTGTCTGTCCAAGGACAAGAATAGCGAGCATGCAGCAGAAATAAGCCCTGTAGCAGCAGCAGCAGCACAGAAAGAGTGCAGACAGAGTCAGTCTGCGGCCCCACACATCAGCTAATTCACAGACCCACCTGGTGAGCGCACAGTCGCCGAACATTGATTCTGACTCCACCTGGTCATACACGATGTACAAATCTGCTATACAGTCAAAATGGATTTACAAACTAGCCTACTGCGTTGTAAAATTAAAATACTATAAAAGGCAGTGCGTTGTGGCTGACCAGAGATTCCTGCAGGGTAAAGGCTGTTGCTGCCCTGTGGATCTCTGAAATAATAGATCTCTATTATAAGACATCTGAAATCTCACTGGGACTAACCTGGATAAGCAAAGGTTTATTTAAAGGTAAAAAGTGTGTTAGATGAAACCCTGAAGTTTAGTGTTGGACACTCAGAGGGTCGCAAGGTCAAATCGACATTAAATTATACCTCCAAGCGATGATAGAAAACGGCAGATAGAGCAAGAACTTATCCACCTTATTCATGTACTCTCTTTTGTATTAAGTAGTATTAATTACTGTTAAATAATATAAATTAGCAGTATATACAGTATGAGCAATATCAAACAAGTAGCAGTGCAATATGGCCAGATATCGGCACGGCTGTGATTCGGCCATAGGTAATCACAGCATGCCGAGATACAGCAATATCGCACGGCTACGAGTGTGTTAGCCTATTGCGTTTATATAACAGTTTGATGACACAAGTGTATAAATACATAAGAATCAACAACATATTGTCTTTAAAAGCCCTCTTTTCTACTTTCTTCCAAAATGGATTGAAATCTGAAGTTGACAGTTTAAAATCTGAGCCCAAGTTTCCATTACTAATTCAAAAACGTCACTTTAGAACTAGTAAAGAAAGAACGCTGAGTTGCTTCATTAAAAGCTTATTGTATTAAAATGGTTAAAAGCTCACTGTATTATGAAGAGCATTATGAGAGAGAGATGGACTTAGCGAGTGTGATTACCTGCATCTGATACAGCATTCATTCTTCAGCTCAATCTCATATTCACAATAAAACATTAGTTTGAATGTCCGTTGAGGAAAGCGATATCTTTGTTGTACTATGCTTTCATCTGTTAAGGGTGATTTCCGATGACAGAGCTGCTCATTGAATTTCTTGGCTGTGTCTTACAACTTGTTGTTGAAAGTATAAATAACTTCCTTGTTTACAACCCTGTTTCAGTCTCTTGCAATATGTCTTTTTTGCAGTCTCTTGTCGCATCTAATGGTGGAACAATGTAACTAAAATCACCATCAAGAACACACACACCATTTTCCAATACTAAATACTATAAAAACATACTACTAATAATTATATAAAATATTAGTTACTGAATAATAATATTTAACAAATAACAACAACAACAGCCATTATAAAAGTTGTTAGGAAATTCAGTCAGAAGTACAAAGGTGGTCCTCTAAGACATATACAAATTATTTATATCCCACGTTTAACCACTATAGAGACATCAGAGCCAGCTGCAAATTCCAGAAGATCTGGCCGAGGTAAGACTGCTCTTGGTGGGTACTAAACAAATTTATCACAACTGAATCAATTATGAATTGATAGTAAATATTTTAACTTGAGTATCTTTGTCCCTAAAAATGTGAATATACTGTATATATTATGTAGCAATAATGTACCAAAGCATATTAAAGTAAAATCTGCTTAAACCAGCTTATGCTTGTTTGCTGGTCTCTCAGCCTGGCCAGACCCTCCCAAACTCCTTAAAACCAGCACAAAGCTAACCAGAAAAGCTTTCAAAATCTGTAATATTTCTACTGTTAAGTTTATGCCAATGTTTTATCAGTTTATCCCAGACAGTAAAAGTGTAATTTTAGTATAATTTATATACTAAAATTATAATTTATATACTAATATATAAATATTTGTTTTATTATCTTTTATTTTAGTTTTCATTTCTATTTAAATTTAAGAAATATTATGTGTTTATTCTAGATAGTTAAAGTGTAATTTTAGTATAATTGATATACTAAATATTTTTTTCTTAAATTATATTTTATTTTAGATTTCATTTATATTTTAATTTAAGCTCGTTAACTTAAACTTACTTGCCAAGGCAACATCCTGTTCCCCTTCATGGGAACTCGAACTGCGTCCCCTAGGGGTCGCTACGGGGAACGCCCTCAGCGTGACTCAGTCTGAAGATACATATGTAAAAACACCACCTGTTGGCCGGCGACAGCCCATGACGTCACTACCGGCGTGCCACAATATAAGTGCCGCCGGGAGAATACATCATCAGCTTTTTCGTCTTCACTGACTGGTTTGTTTGAAGCGTGCAATCTGGTAAGAGTACAGTTTTCTCTCTATCAAATGGCGAGCACTAGCAAGGCGTTTAAGATTGTGTGTGGAAAAATCGGGACCCACCGCGATGACACACTCACAATCTTTGCGTCTTTTGTTTGGGCAAGGAGCACGCACGCGATGTCCTTGAGGGGAAATCTGCGTGCACTGTGAGCTTTTTCTATGTAAAAGCTCCGCTCTCGTCCTGTCCCTCTTTCCGAGGAAAGAGGGGTAGCCGTCTGCTTCCCGCGATTCGGGACCCACCGCTGCCGAGGCACGGAGGTAATGAAATTAGCAGTTGGATGTGGCCGATGAATGAGAAAGAAAAGAGGGACCGCCCCTTTTCGCGCGCGTCGGCCGAGAACGAGAGTGAGCTGCTGGATTGTGATGATGATGATCTTTCTGACATAATCAGATTCAGCGGCTAGTGCTCTTCTCTGCATATGAACGAGTTTTTGGGGTTGTGAATCACCCCCAGCTCGAGTGAGCCTTCCTTTCTTCATAAAATCTCGATGTGGAGATTGAGAAGGAGTGAAAAAAAAAAAAAAGCTGTTTTTTCTAACGTATTCATAGGTTTCAGCATACTAGTTATGCTGACACTGTGTGAAAATGGCTATGAGGGGATGTCCCATGTGCAAGAGATGATAAACAGCTTATCTCTCTGTGGCAGACATCTTCTCTCAAGGCTCCCCCCTGGCCACCTAAGCCCCTGAATCGCGCTTAAATGGCAGGGTATATGCAGCAGCAGGTCAGACCGTCGCTTCGTTGCACACTAAGGCGTACCAGACTGATCTGCTGAAAGACCTGGATAAGGTTCTATATAATCCAGGTCTGAGCCCGAACAACCAGGGGTCCTAGCCCATCTCGGTCTGAGGGTCAGAGATGGGCTCAGAAGGCTAGTCTCGCGACTCATGCCCCTCCCCCTCCTGCGGCTAGGGTGAGAGAAAGGCGCGGGTCAGAGAGAGGCAAGCCCTCTCATTCCTCTAATTCCCCTGTAACCACCGTAAACTTCACCTGACCGAGGTTAGGTGAAAATTTCCGGCTAAGCAAAGGCAAAAAAAAAAAAAAGGTGAGTTCCCTCTCATTCTGAGGAATGAGTTTTTCCGGGGTCACCTATGCCCTGCTGAGCGGCGGAGTTCCCTCTCATTCTGAGGAATGAGTTCCCCGCTCTCCAGAGCTCATGGTTGGGCTTGCCGCTCCCTTCTGAGCGGCGGAGTGCCTTCTCATTCTGAGGAATGAGTTCTCCACTCTCCAGAGCTCGTTATAAGTCTCACTCTGAGGAGTGAGTTCTCCGCTCTAGAGCTCCTCATTGGTAGCTGAGTTCCTCTCATTCCGAGGAATGAGTTCTCCGCTCTCCAGAGCTCGCCGTCGGTAGAGCTAGCACTGCTCCCCTCAACCAGAGGGTCACCTATGAGCATGCCGCTCCCTTCTGAGCGTCCGAGTTTCTCCCGCCCCCCAGAGCTCTGTGATAGTGCCGCTCCCTTCTGAGCGGCGGAGTTCCCTCTCATTCTGAGGAATGAGTTCTCTCCTGCTCCTCAGAGCTCTGTGATAGGTCGCTCTCCGTGCTGGTCGAGCTAGCATTGCTCCCCTCACTATAGAGGGTTATCTATGAGCATGCCGCTCCCTGCTGAGCGTCTGAGTTCCTTCTCATTCTGAGGAATGAGTTCTCCGCTCTCCAGAGCTCGTTATAGGTAGAGCTAGCATTGCTCCCCTCATTAGAGGGTCATCTTGAGCATGCCGCTCCCTGCGGAGCGTCTGAGTTTTCCTCTCATTCTGAGGAATGAGTTCTCCGCTCCTCCGAGCTCTGTGATCTGTCTTGCTGGTCGAGCTAGCATTGCTCCCCTCACTATAGAGGGTTATCTATGAGCATGCCGCTCCCTGCTGAGCGGGGAGTTCCCTCTCATTCTGAGGAATGAGTTCCCCGCTCTCCAGAGCTCATGGTTGGGCTTGCCGCTCCCTTCTGAGCGGCGGAGTGCTCTCTCATTCTGAGGAATGAGTTTCTCCACTCTCCAGAGCTCGTTATAGGTCTCACTCTGAGGAGTGAGTTCTCCGCTCTAGAGCTCCTCATTGTAGCTGAGTTCCTCTCATTCAAAGAATGAGTTCTCCCGCTCTCCAGAGCTCGCCGTCGGTAGAGCTAGCACTGCTCCCCTCAACCAGAGGGTCACCTATGAGCATGCCGCTCCCTTCTGAGCGTCCGTCTAATAAGTGCACACGCGAGACTTTGGGCACTTTCTAAAATCCACTCAGTGGTAAGTCCGCACATCAAGATTTCTGCGTTCTTTCTAAAATCCCGAAAGGGTAGGGTTACGCGCACAGCTTCGTGCCCTTTTTTGAGTTGGTTAAAGCCCCGGCTTGTGCCTTGGGCCCTGCTCCCTTGTCCTCAGTAAGCTTGACCCCCCAGAGCTCTGTGATAGGTCGCTCGCCCTGTTGGTCGAGCCAGCATTGCTCCCCTCAACCAGAGGGTCATCTATGAGCTTGCCGCTCCCTTCTGAGCGTCTGAGTTCCCTCTCACTCTGAGGAATGAGTAGTTCTCCGCTCCAGGGCATAGAACGTTCTTCTAATAAGTGCACACGCGAGACTTTGGGCACTTTCTAAAATCCACTCAGTGGTGAGTCCGCACATCAAGATTCTGCATTCTTTCTAAAATCCCGAAAGGGTAGGGTTACGCGCACAGCTTCGTGCCCTTTTTTGAGTTGGTTAAAGCCCCGGCTTGTGCCTTGGGCCCCGCTCCCCTGTCCCATATATGTTGGGTCCAAAAAAAAAAAAAAAAAGGGAAAAGAAAGGGGGTTACGCTACCAAGAGGTCTGTTGAGACAGTTCCCTCGGTAAGCTTGAGAGCAAGTGGTAACCCCTGAGTGATCGGCCAGGACCTAGTGAGCCAGGTGCCTGGCCATATCCCCTTAAAGGAATCTTTTTCTGATTCCAAGACTTTGAGCTCTACCCTAGGCCCGGTAATCCCGGCACCTAGAACAGGTAAGTACTAGGGTATGCAGCTCGGGCCTTTGGCCGAAGGGGATAATATCACTGACAGCCATCAGCCGTCCCAGGGGCAACTCCCTTAGCCGGGTAGAGCTGGCTTAGTGCTCGCCTTTTTTGAGAAATTGGCTTGCATTCCCCTCAGCATGGTGAAGTGGGTATAACGTTCCCCGTAGCGACCCCTAGGGGACGCAGTTCGAGTTCCCATGAAGGGGAACGTCTCAGGTTACGTATGTAACCATGGTTCCCCGAGTGGGGAACGAGACACTGCGTCCCCTAGGCTTCGAGCCATGCTTCGGACGCAAGCTTCAGACGAAGAAGCTGATGATGTATTCTCCCGGCGGCACTTATATTGTGGCACGCCGGTAGTGACGTCATGGGCTGTCGCCGGCCAACAGGTGGTGTTTTTACATATGTATCTTCAGACCGAGTCACGCTGAGGGCGTTCCCCGTAGCGACCCCTAGGGGACGCAGTGTCTCGTTCCCCACTCGGGGAACCATGGTTACATACGTAACCTGAGACGTTTTTTTTGTTTAGGTTTTTATATTCAATTTGATATATTTTTTTAATTTATATTCTATTTTATTTCAGTTAACAAAAGCTATTGTAATAGTTTCAGTTTACAATAACAACATTAGGCAGTAAAGAAGGTACAGCTGCAGTTCTAGTATAAATCCCCCTCAAATGAAATCATTGTCCTTGAGTGGGCGAATCAGTTTGAGCCCCCCAAACAATGCAGAAACATTAACAACCTTTACATTTGAATTAGAAATAGATATTTACCAGTCAAGCTGAAGCATAGCTTGACTTGTGAACCAAATAAATAAACAAAACAAACAAAAACAGCTGAACAGTTTGTTGTTGGAGCCAGTGTGATAAATGCGCCCGACAGCGGATGCTGAGACAGTCTGGCTGAACTTCTACTAATGTTTTCTCACTGTGAATGCTGAAGAAGGGACAGAAACATCTTCAGTCTGTAACAATACACACATAATGGTAGAAGATATACATATAATGATATCACATCAAAACAATATAAAACTTAGAAACTTGGTTTATATAAAATTATTGCTTTTAGCTTTTGAGAACAAACATAGCGTTGTAACCATTTTGAAAATCCAAACTTTCACCTTGACACAGTAATATGAGTTTTCACAACAATATTTTTGGATTATGTTTCCTTCTCCTTTTATTACTACAGTATAGTCGATAGACACACAATACACACAAGGAAAACAACTAAGCATTAGCTGAAAGAAAAGCAAGAGGCACTTATAAACAAGAATAAAACATTGGACATGCATCTCTGTGAAACAAACACACAGAAGTGCATCTGTAAATGATCGGTGCATGACGAAAAATCAACAACAGGCTCTAATGAGCAGAAAGGTTGTTTGTGTGAGTTAATGTGTTATGAGTGTGTCTGATGGGTTCGGTTCATACCTGTCCTGTGTTTCTCCCAGGAAACAATTACTGGCCATATCGCACGCAGCACACACGCCACACGCACGCACGCAGCACGCAGTCGCACGCACAGCACGCACAATGCACACACACACACACACACACACACACACACACACACACACACACACACACACACACACACACACACACACACACACAATTTTTATAACAGCATCCGTTCTGCATCCGTACTTGAGCAAAGTCCAACTGTTCTATTTTTTCTGTAAGTGTGACATCAACAGGAACTACATTTTCACACATGTATACACACACTCACACACACACTCGCATGCAAGAGCACAACACACACACACACACACACACACACACACACACACACACACACACACACACACACACACACACACACACACACACACACACACACACACACACACACACACACACACACACACACACACACACACACAAAGAGAGAATAAACAAGAAACAACAGGGGAATAGAGACAAGAGCATGTGAGAGAATAAAAACTGGAAGTCTTGCCTCTGTATGAAAGAATAAAACAAACTCCAACCTCCTCTGACAGCTTTCCACAACGATTACACAACAAACAAAGGAGATACAAGACTTGTCTCTCTATTTAAACCTGATCCACTCATGCATTACTCTCACACCATACACAGCCCATCTCCCTCCAAAAGATGCAATGTATGAAGGCCTGCCTCCGACTGTTAGCCTGACCAAAGTGGAGATTGTGGAGAACAGCATTTCTGTGTGAGATACAGCAATGTAGCTTAACCACTGCACTGATGTAGAAACTCACAATCTGTTGCATGCACTTAAATCATTTTATGCATATACTACGGTGCATTTGCATAGGAAAGAGAATGCACAAATACTGTCACAAAACAAACACTCCTTCACACACACACACACACACACACACACACACACACACACACACACACACACACACACACACACACACACACACACACACACACACACACACACACACACACACACACACACACACACACACACACACACACACACACACACACACACACACACACACACACACACACACACACACACACACACACACACACGCTTCAGACAGTTTCATGCAGCACAGAACAGGGCTGGAGAAATATGCCAGCCTCACAAACACACATTAATTACACTTACGTTTATCAGTACATTTACACTTAACAGATGCTTTCATGCAAAATAACTTACATTCAAAGTACATTTTATCACAAAGAGCACCCTGTGAATTAAACCCACAACTTTAGTGTCACTAGTGCCATCTGAGTTGCAGCAACATTTACATTTATGTGTTTAGCAGACAGTTCATTCATTGTGACTTACAGTGCATTCAAGTGCATACAGTTCATTTTGCATGTGTGTTCTCTGTAGGACCTTGCTTTATATTTATGATATATTCATAAAAAATGTTTTGCCAATATGTCTTGAACATGATGATGTAAATGCATTTTAAATTTGGTAATTATGAAAATCTCTCTTATGATCTTGCGATTGTGCCTTAGAACCTCAACAGCAAAAATGCAGATAGGGTCTGTAAGATTTATTTTTTGTATATATAAATTAATGCTTTTATTCACCTAGGATAAATAAATTTAAAAATAATTACATTTCAGGAAAGGAATATCATTTTACACATTTTATTTATCAAATAAATCTGCAAAAATAAATAAAAATTAAAAACATAAAATGAATGAATAAATGATTGAATAAATAAACGAAAAGCTTTAAGTAGCACTACTGTTTTCAATACCGATATTAATAATAAATGTTTCTTGGGCACCAAAGTAGCATATTATAAATTATGACTTCTTTTGGATCATGAGACAATTGAAGACTTCAGCTTTGCCATTACAGGAATACATTATATTTTAAAATATGCTAAAATAATGATAAAAAAGGTAATAATATTTCACAAAGTTACTGTTTTACTGTATTTTTAATCCAAAAATTTCTGCGTAAGAGACTTTTTTCGAAAACATAAAAAAAAATCGCTCTTACCCCCAGCTTTTGAATGTATATACACAAACAAACAAACAATAAATAAAGAAATACAGTCTTTTACGTAACTGCATGGCAAAAAAGGTACATGCTGTATATATATCCCTCTCAGGTCTGGTATATTTGTGCGGGACAATCTAGTTATTGGACCTCACTTTGTGTACAGGGTTCTTAGCATTTCGGAAAGAGAAAAGGGTCCTTCCTAAACTGTTGCAGCTAGAAGTAGAAAGCTAATATTTTTCCATTTGTCCACAGAAAGTCCATTAATTAGAAGATGGTATCCACATCCTTTTGGACATATAGTGTATTTTCACCTAGCTTCAGTATATACACACATTCAAAGAGAACGAGAGCTGCTGCTGTAACAGACAGACCAATTTGAGTTCTATTGACGTATCGCCAAATGAGTGATTCAGGCTGAATAAATCAACAAAAGAGCCTCTTATCGCATGCATTGTGTTTTACACATTTTCAGATAGTAGTAACACACATATACAGATGAATACATTCATGTCTATCTTATAATGAAAACATAATTTCGACTCCACCAATCAACAAAACACAGCCCTCTGTGCGCATTTACTGTAGCCTGAAGTTGATTTTTTAAGTAAATTAATTTTCCCACATGTCAGATGAAATTTTGCCCTAAGCCAAAGCATTCGCATGAGTTATTGCCTCGTGCTTGCCAACCAAAAACAACATGTAGAATGAATGCTAGAAGCCATTTTGTGAGTGAGATCTCTGCAGGCCAATCAGAGATGACTGTATCAGTGAAGACTCATGGGTAATGACTGCAGGGGTACTTCCACTTACCCTGTCATTTATTCACCCTCCTTTTATTTCCCGTCCCTCTGACCTCACACCAAAACCTCTGCAGGGTTTGCAATGCTGGAAAAGGTGATAGAGACAGAGAGAGAACGAGGGTGTAAATAAATGAGTGGAGCACCTCATATTGCTCATTAGTGGTTAGCCAGAAGTAAGTTGCTGTGTCAGGTTAGGACAGGACTGTCTCATTAGGGATACAGAAACACAGCCAGGCCAATGACTGAGAGAGAGCGAGGGAGAAAGAGAGCAAGGACAAACAATTTAAACCTCCGAGAGGGTGAGAGAAAGAGAGAGAGAGAGAGAGAGAGAGAGAGAGCCCTTCACCTTTGAAATTATTGAGCCAATAAACAAGTTTTCATTTAGGAAAGACACAAGTGTGTTTTGTTTTTGTTGCTGCATACCCACTTGGGTTATTATTTGTGTATTGCATCATACCACAAACTCGTTTTCTCTGTGTGTGCTTATGTTTCTATTCTAAGTACTTAAAAATTATGTGTATGTGTTTGCAAACGTACATCATGGTCTAAAGTCTGAAAACACTAGTGGGAGGAAAAGAAAGGAGCCAATAAAGATAAATATTTATAAATTGCATAAAATATAATTTAATATGTATCAAATAAACAATAATAATAATAATAATACATTTTATTATTATTGTATTTTTATACAGTGTTCAGCGTAAATGAGTACACCCCCTTTGAAAAGTAACATTTTAAACAATATCTCAATGAACACAAAACATTTTCCAAAATGTTGACAAGACTAAGTTTTATATAACATCTGTTTAACTTATAACATGAAAGTAAGGTTAATAATATAACTTAGAGAACAAAATTCAGTTTTACTCAAATTAGGGTGATGCAAAAATGAGTACACCCCACTGAAAGTCTCTGGAGCAAAGCTAAATTTTAGACTACAAATGTCTAATTTAACAAGAATTCAACCACAGGTGAGTCTAATTATTCATTACACAGGTGACAGTTGACTATAAAAGGGTGTTACTTAAAGAAAACCCCTTCCCATTTCATGCTGTCAGCAATGGCACCACATGGAAGAGAAATGTCACAAGACTAATATAATTTCTTTACACAAGAAAGGTGAAGGCTACAAGAAGATCAGCAAAGCTTTACTTATCAGTCAGAATACTGTAGCAAAAGTGGTACAAACATTTTAAAAAGATGGAACTGCAACCATCTCACAGAGACGTCCAGGTCGTCCACGGAAGTTAACACCTCATCAGGAGCGTCTTCTGATGAGAAGGGTTGAAGAAAATCGACATGCAAGTTCACTGCAGTTATCTAAAGAAGTAAGAAAGCCAAACTGGGGTACTATTTCCCGTGACACAATACGGCGTACACTGCAGAGGAATGGAATGCATGGGTGCAGTCCACGAAAGAAGCCTCTCCTAAAGCCCAGGCACAAAAAAGCCACCTAGAGTTTGCCAGGGCCCATGCTGACAAAGATGAAGACTACTGGGACTCTATACTCTGGAGTGATGAGACCAAGATAAATGTTTTTGGAACTGATGGCTTCAAAACTGTATGGCGTCGCAAAGGTGAGGAATACAAAGAAAAATGCATGGTGCCTACAGTGAAACATGGTGGTGGCAGTGTCCTTATGTGGGGCTGCATGAGTGCTGCTGGTGTCGGGGAGCTGCATTTCATTGATGGCATCATGAATTCACAAATGTACTGCTCTATACTGAAAGAGAAGATGCTACCATCACTCTGTGCCCTTGGTCGTCGTGCACTTTTCCAACATGACAATGATCCTAAACACACATCTAAGGCCACTGTTGGATTTCTGAAGAAGAACAGGGTGAAAGTGATTCAGTGGCCAAGTATGTCTCCTGATCTGAACCCAATCGAACACCTATGGGGAATTCTGAAGAGACAAGTTGAGCATCACTCTCCATCCAGCATCCAATCTCTAAAAGAGGTCATTCTTGAAGAATGGAAAAAGATAGATCTGGCAAAATGTCGCCAACTTGTTCATTCCATGCCTAGAAGACTTGGTGCTGTCATTAAAATCACGGAGGCCATACAAAGTACTAGATTTAGTAGTTTTTGTTGTGGGGTGTACTCATTTTTGCATCACCCTAATTTGAGTAAAACTGAAAAATGTGTAATCTAAGTTATATTATTAACCTTACTTTCATGTTATAAGTTAAACAGATGTTATATAAAACTTAGTCTTGTCAACATTTTGGAAAATGTTTTTGTGTTCATTGAGATATTGTTTAAAATGTTACTTTTCAAAGGGGGTGTACTCATTTACGCTGAGCACTGTAACTATTCTATTTAAAAATATTTTTTTTATATTATTAACATTATTATGAATAAAGATAAATATTTCTAAATTTCACAAAATGTAATTTAAAATTTGATATAAAATAAACAACAATAATACTAATACTAATTCTGTCACACACTTTTCAGGAGAATTAATGGGTCGAAGACATCTACGGAGTTACAGGGATCCAACAGGTGAGTGAAGAGACAGACAATGAGTGTATGGATTGAGTGTTGTTTTATAGGGAGCTTGATTGGCAGCAACAGGTGAGGAGGATTCTCTGATAGAGGTCAGGTGTGAGTGATTTATGACAGAGTTCAGGGGAGTGGCAAGAGAGATGCTGGGAAATGCAGTGCAGTTCAACTGGCGACTGTGACAGTTACCCCCCCCCCCCCTCCGAAGGAGCAGCTTCCAGATTCTCCAACAACAGAGGCGGAGCAGTGGAGGAACCAGGAGGGATGGAGTGCCCGGTCCATGCAATGGAGATCCATGGATGGAGACAGAGCGGTAAACCAGCCAGGGTGGAGCAGATGAAGCCGAAGCCCACCAGGGCAGAGCAGACGAGGCCGAAGCCCACCAGGGCAGAACCGAAGCCCACCAGAGCGGACTAGACATACCCGAAGCCCACCAGGGAGGAACCGAAGCCCACCAGGGCGGAGCAGACGAAGCCGAAGCCAACCAGGGTGGAGCAGGCACAGCTGAAACATAGGGCACAGACAGATTACCCATAACTACTACAACTGTGCCAGGGTAAGCCATAGGTCGACAGGTGGCCTCTCTGGTTATGACAGGACAATTCGGGGGTTCTTCCTTGGCCTCATTGGCCTTTAGGACAAAAAACAGAATTAGTACGACTTTGAGAGTTGGAACTGGTTCTTGAGCAGATATCTTGGGATATGAGGCCCTCCCTGGGCCAGTTGTGCAAACAGCAGCCCTTCCAGGGCTTAACTTGACAACCGGATGCCGCTCTAGAGGAGCGGGCTCTTGCGGGCGCTCTGGAGGAGTGGAGCTGGCCTAGATGAGTGAAGATGAAGAAGGATTGGAATTATGAGGATCTGTGGTCCTCCCTGGGCTTCATGGGGAATTGGATTTTCTGGGACTAGGAATGGCGCTCCTGACCATGTCTAGAGGAATGGATTTTCCGGAATTGGGAACGGCACCCCTGGCCGTGACTTGAGAACTGGATTCTCCGGGACTGGAAATGGCACTACTGGCCGTGACTTGAGAACCGGATTCTCCGTGACTGGGAATGGCAGTCCTGGCTGTGGTTTGAGAACTGGATTCTCTGGGATCGGAAATGACACTCCTGGCCGTGACTTGAGAACTGAATTCTCTGGGAATGGCACTCCTGGCTGTGACTTGAGAACTGGATTATCCGGAACTGGGAACGGCCCTCCTGGCCGTGACTTGAGAACTGGATTCTCTGGGACTGGGAATGGCAATCCTGAACGTGGTTTGATAATTGGATTATCTGGGATTGGGAACAGCACTCCTGGCCATGGTTTGAGAATTGGATTCTCTGGGACTGGGAACGGCACTCCTGGCTGTGGTTTGAGAATTGGATTCTCTGGGACTGGGAACAGCACTCCTGGCCGTGGCTTGAGAAGTGGATTCTCTGGGACTGGGAATGGCACTTCTGGTCGTGGTTTGAGAACTGGATTCTCTGGGACTGGGAATGGCACTCCTGGCCGTGACTAGCGAACTGGATTCTCTGGGATCGGAAATGACACTCCTGGCTGTGACTTGAGAACTGTATTCTCTGGGACTGGAAACGACAGCTCTCTGGGGGTAAACTTAAAAACTGGAATCTCCTTGGGGTTAAACTGAGGAACTTGAACCCTCCTCCGTTTGCTTGAATAGGAAATGGGGGTTGCGCTTACGTGGAGCAGGCACTAGAAGGTGCTTGCGAGGAGCGGGCTCTGGAGGGCGCTCTGGAGGCGCCGGCACCACAAAGCGCTTTCGAGGGGCCGGCACTGGAGTGTGCTCTGGAGGCACAGGCACGGCAAAGCGCATTCGAGGGGCCGGCACTGGAGGGTGCTCTGGGCTGGAGTCAGCGGCGGTCGATTCTATTGAGTCAGCGGCGACCGGCGGGCTTGAGTCAGCTGGGGCCGGTGGGCTTGAGTGAGCCGGGGAAGACGGCAGGCTTGAAAGGCTTGAGGGAGCCGCAGATGGGGTGCTAGACAGTAGAGTGGCCGGCAGGTGTGGCGGAGGAACCATCTGTGGGCTTTGTTATGAAATGAGTGCTTGGTCTGGATCGAATTCTCGAATGGACATTCTCACCACAGAACCGGAGATTGGAGACTGGAGCAGACTTTGGAGCTAGAATGGGTTTATTACATCGATTGAGTGTGGATCTTGAACATGGATCTTGTAGAGTGGAATTCAACTTCATAGTCTTCCTGATAGAAATGATAGGTGGATCCGCCAGCTCTGACACCAAATATGCGCTGTTTGAAATAACCTTCCTTACCGATGGGAATGTGGAATCGCTAGATGGAGTAATGGAAGCTGTCGTGGCAGTGGCAGGAGACGTGGGACTTACGGTTTCATCCACTGGGCTGTCAGTAAACTCTCCAACGGTGAAGGAAGAACCACTTAGCCACATTGCATATTCAATATAGCGTTCCAGAGAACAGAGGGTAATAGACACCGGCATCTGTTGATAGAGATGGTCATCCAATCCACCCCAGAAGATTGTCTTCAAGGTTCTTTCCTTCAATGGAACTCTATAGGAAAGATCGAGGAATTCCTCAACATAATCCTCGATAGGGCGACCATCTTGAAAACCTTGAGGAGAGAATTCACAGGGTTTGAAGATAGGACGTCCATAGTTATGGTTGACATTTTAAAGGTCTAGTCTTCTGTCACACTTTTCAGGATAACCAATGGGTCGAATACATCTACGGAGTTACAGGGATCCAACAGGTGAGCAGTGGTGGACAAAGTACACAAATCAAGTACTTGAGTAAAAGTACAGATACGTATTATAAAATATTACTCCAGTAAAAGTGAAAAAGTACTGCTTTTTCAGTTTTACTCGAGTGAAAGTACAAAAGTACTCAATTTTTTATGTACTTAAGTAAAAAATTACTGATATATAGATTTATTTTGCAATTGCATATAGACTACTTAATTTTATTGTATATTTGCACATTTTTTTAATCCTACTGCTCAAAACACCTGTGACTTTCCCAAAATAACCACTATATGGAGTCAAGATATACATTTTGTTGTTGATATGGACTCCGTTGACGAGAGTGATGTAGTAATGTTCACTGTGAAGCTTACATTGTAATGTATATGAGGAAACCGATTTGACCATCTAATTTTCACCAGTAAGAAAAAAAAGGTTTTAAAACTTGTTGTTTTGCAGAACATCACAGTTATATATGACATGATAAATAATAAGGCCTGAAGTTAGGAAGAACATATAATTATAGTTTCATAATGATTTTTTTTCTTCTCAAACCTTGTGTGGGGTGTAAAATCACCCCTGACCAAATGCCTCCAGAGGGCATCAGTTCCCACGTTGATAATTACTGTAGTTATGTTCTGAACATCACATCCTTTCTTTTTCCCTCAGATGTAATCAATCTAGGTGGTTTAATAAAAAATGTTTGGACTTTATATCTAAAAATTCTCAACTTAGCATCAACAAGCTTGTTAACTAGACAGTTAACACCAGCTAACAATATTTACGTATTTTTAGTATGGTTATAAATAAACATTCATTAACGGAATTACGTAATTTAATTACTAATAATTGTAATTAGTTACGGAAAAGATGTGTAATTAAATTACTAGTTTATCTAAACAATATAAAAATGTATACTGTTGATAAACATGGTTTTCTCCGATATAAAAACAGACATCATTAATTCCAGAAATATAAATGCGTAGCATTTTAATAAAACTGATTTGAAGTAAGTCTAATGTTACAGCATTTTCCACAAGTGGGTATGATTCGGGTAAATCTTGAATGGTCTCGGTGGGCGTGTAAAAAGAACACAGCGACTGATATCTCTTTACATTGCGTGCATGCCCCTCTCTTCTGTGGAGAGCAAAGGCGATTAGATAATCTTTATTTAATCTGTGTTATTTTAATGTTTCGTTTTTTGACCTAAAAATTTAGTGAAAGTGAAGTGACATACCCCATTCTCAGAGACACTGTCACACACACAAACACCGTTAAACACACCCACCCGATCTGTCCCCCGGGGAGCAGTGCGGTGCCTTGCTCATTCAAGCATTGAGGACGGAGAGAGTTAATTATTACATTCACTACAAAATCAAAATTGTGGGCTTAGCTTTTGGGGGAATAATATTTTACCATTGAGGGTCACCCTGCAAAGACACACTTACAGAAGATATTTTGCATCCAACATCTCCTTTAAAATTAAAATATTATAATCTTAATTCAAGATTTAGTTCAGTAATTAGTGTTAAACAAACCCTGCCTGCTTTGCAAAAATGATTAATAGTTGAAAATATTATAAATTTTAGAAAAGTAATCTGACAGTTTTACTTTACTTTTATAAAGAGCTAAATATGATTTTCATTACATTTCCAAAGTTACAATAATTAATCCTAAAATCAATATAAAAATGACATTAGAAAAATATAAATGCGTACTTTTCACAGCACGGGGAATCAGTTATTTTATTTAATCTGTGTTATTTTAATGTTTCACGCATAGAGATGTCCACATGCTAAATAGCTCACAAGTTCTCCTGGTTCTTACTTTAATCCTAAAATCGTGAGTTCACTTCACTAGAGACTCGCTCTAAATGGATCATTTGAATCAGCGAGTTGTCGACTCGAGAACAGCTGCTATCGGATTATTCCTATTCGTGAATTAATCGTTTGTTGCGATTTGCGAACCGATTGAACAGGTTAATTGAAAAGAATCAGTTTGTTCATGAATCAGACACTGATTCTGCGTCTCGGAGCACGTGATGTATTACAAGGAGTAACGATATGTTTTGAAATGTAGTGAAAAAGTAAAAAGTAGTGCTTTGGAATGTAGTGAAGTAAATAAAAGTTACTCAAAATAAAAAACTTCCAGTAAAGACAGATACTTGAGTACTTAAAAACAAAGTAAAGCTACTTCGTTACTGACCACCTGCAGGTGAGTGAAGAGACAGACAATGAGCTTGTAACCTCGAGACCAGACGATAGCTGCGTCCCAATTCAAATACTGTATCCTTCATAGGATGGATCCTCCGAAGGATGCGGCCTACGTGGTCTTCCAAGGCCACTCCGAGCCTAGCCTTCGTAACATTTCCTGATTGCACCAGCAGGTGTTCCCGATCACCACTCCTGTCGCGTAGCAACGGTGCGAGAACTGTATTACAGAAAGTTTCTTATCTTAGGACTTAACTTAAGATATGATATGTTAAATTAGGATATTTCACAAATTCGTATTACAGAAGAAAATCTTAACTTGATTTGGGATTCTTATCCTATCTTACAAAAGAATATCTTATATCTAGTTAGGAAATCTTAAATGACATGATCAACCTAGAAAATCCACTCTCAGGTCTGTTACCAAGCAACCAACACTGCTGATGAGGTAAACAAAATAATAGAAGCTACTTCACTTTGAAAATCGCCTTTTGCAACTAAATGTAAGGCATTAGTCACTTGCACTATAACCAGTAATTCTCCGTGACACCTTTTGTTGGTCTATATAATGCTGTGCTAACAGTAATATGTATTAACTATTAATAAATGTAATACCATTGTCGGACAGCACAGTTGTAAGCGTTTTTTCCGTTAGCTTTCAAATAATTTTGAAGTTAGGACAGCTGTGGGGTTGTCCTAAAGTTAAAACAGTTTTTAGGGTTTTTTGTCAAGTTAGGAGGTTTCTGTAATACCCCTTTCCAAACTGTTAAGATAAGATAAGAGCACTTAGGAAATGCTGTTCTGTAATAGCTTTTGTCCTAAATGTGGTCCTAACTGAAATTACCATGGTTACCAAACAGATAAGGTACGATTTTAAAGTTAGGATCTTTCTGTAATATGCCCCCAGAGCTTCTTCTTCTTATATCTTTCCTCTACTGGGCGTATCACTGCCCTCCATAGGTCAAAGTTTGAACTAAATTATTTTATAGAGCCCTGTATTATGCAATTTGTTTTGTTTAATAAATCCATATGACTTCTTGCTTTTGATACTTTATTTGAACTAATTATTATTGCATCGTTGCTATTATATACAGTGGGTACGGAAAGTATTCAGACCCCCTTACATTTTTCACTCTTTGTTATATTGCTGCCATTTGCTTAAATCATTTAAGTTCATTTTTTCCTTATTAATGTACACACAGCACCCCATATTGACAGAAAAAACACAGAATTGTTGACATTTTTGCAGTTTTATTAAAAAAGAAAAACTGAAATATCACATGGTCCTAAGTATTCAGACCCTTTGCTGTGACACTCATATATTTAAACTCAGGTGCTGTCCATTTCTTCTGATTCATCCTTGAGATGGTTCTACACCTTCATTTTGAGTCAGCTGTGTTTGATTATACTGATTGGACTTGATTAGGAAAGCCACACACCTGTCTATATAAGACCTTACAGCTCACAGTGCATGTCAGAGCAAATGTGAGATCATGAGGTCAAAGGAACTGCCTGAAGAGCTCAGAGACAGAATTGTGGCAAGGCACAGATCTGGCCAAGGTTACAAAAAAAATGTCTGCTGCACTTAAGGTTCCTAAGAGCACAGTGGCCTCCATAATCCTTAAATGGAAGACGTTGTGACGACCAGAACCCTTCTAGAGCTGGTCGTCCGGCCAAACTGAGCTATCGGGGGGAGAAGAGCCTTGGTGAGAGGAGGTAAAGAAGAACAAAGATCACTGTGGCTGAGCTCCAGAGATACATTCGGGAGATGGGAGAAAGTTAAAGAAAGTAAACCATCACTGCAGCCCTCTACCAGTCGGGGGCTTTATGGCAGAGTGGCCCGACGGAAGCCTCTCCTCAGTGCAAGACACATGAAAGCCTGCATGGAGTTTGCTAAAAAAAACCCCTGAAGGACTCCAAGATGGTGACAAATATGGTCAATTTGCTGACAAATATGGTGACAAGTTTGCTGCTAAAATAATCAAGGACTCAACCCACCCCGGTAACCATCATTTCTGTTTACTGCCATCTGGCAAGCGCTTCAGGAGCACAATGGCAAAAACTGAAAGACTGAGGAGGAGTTTCTTCCCCAGGCCATCAGGCTCCTAAACTCAGTCTCATAACATCATTACAACCACAGGACTCAATTTAATAAACTGTAACACACCCATTATTCTCCATCATCCACACTGTGCTATGTGTACATACCCGTACAACCTATTTGCACATTCTCTTGCACATCCGTGTTTTTTGTATTAATATTATTAATCCACAGTATACTGTATTGACATTTTATCTCATTGCACATCTTACTCATTTTTATTTTACTATTTGCTCCCTTTTTCATTCTCCCCTATATTTATATATATATTATCTCTTTTGTTATGTTTTAATTGTTTTATTGCTTATTTATTTTTATTTTATTTTCTATTTTATTATTATTATTATTATTTTATTTTTATTTTTTTTTGCACTTTCCATTGAGCGGACCTGTTTGACACATTTCACTACTGATTATACCCCGTATGCTATGATTGTGTATGTGACAAATAATAAAGAACCTTGAACCTTGAAATAAGATTCTCTGGTCTGATGAGACAAGATAGAACTTTTTGGCCTTAATTCTAAGCGGTATGTGTGGAGAAAACCAGGCACTGCTCATCACCTGTCCAATACAGTCCCAACAGTGAAGCATGGTGGTGGCAGCATCATGCTGTGGGGGTTTTTTCAGCTGCAGGGACAGGACGACTGGTTGCAATCGAGGGGAAAGATGAATGCGGCCAAGTACAGGGATATCCTGGACGAAAACCTTCTCCAGAGTGCTCAGGACCTCAGACTGGGCGAAGGTTTACCTTCCAACAAGACAATGACCCTAAGCACACAGCTAAAATAACGAAGGAGTGGCTTCACAACTCCGTGACTGTTCTTGAATGGCCCAGCCAGAGCCCTGACTTAAACCCAATTGAGCATCTCTGGAGAGACCTAAAAATAGTGTCCACCAACGTTTACCATCCAACCTGACAGAACTGGAGAGGATCTGCAAGGAGGAATGGCAGAGGATCCCCAAATCCAGGTGTGAAAAACTTGTTGCATCTTTCCCAAAATGACTCAT
Organism: Ptychobarbus kaznakovi; assembly: GCA_027422405.1. Classification (NCBI taxonomy): domain Eukaryota; kingdom Metazoa; phylum Chordata; class Actinopteri; order Cypriniformes; family Cyprinidae; genus Ptychobarbus; species Ptychobarbus kaznakovi. The sequence continues at coordinate 23,777,803 of CM049799.1, forward strand.
GGCTGTATTAAATCAAAAGGGTGCTTCTACTAAATACTGAGCAAAGGGTCTGAATACTTAGGACCATGTGATATTTCAGTTTTTCTTTTTTTTATAAATCTGCAAAAATGTCAACAATTCTGTGTTTTTCTGTCAATATTGGGTGCTGTGTGTACATTAATGAGCGAAAAAAAAATGAACTTAAATGATTTAGCAAATGACTGCAATATTAACAAAGAGCAAAAAATTTAAGGAGTCTGAATACTTTCCGTACCCACTGTATGTATTGTAAGTCATTTTAAAAGCTATTGTTAACTTACATCTATTTGTATTACCACAAAAAAAATTGTAATTATAGGGCCCTATGAAAACAGTTTTATTTCCAAATTCAGTTTTTTTCCATTTTAATTTTTATATACTCTGTTTTAATGGTTAAATTAAATTTCATTAATAAAAAGGCCTGTCTAATTAATTGAGTTTTACAGTTTTATTCAGTTATACAGTTTCCATTATTTTCTGGAAATTCTGGATTTTCTTACTGATACTGAACTGATTTTAGTGATTTGGACTATGAGATGGACACTTGCTTCTTGCACTCAATGTTGCGCGTTAATTGTGATTTAAAAAAGGATTTCATAAAAATGTGGATTTCATTTGATTTAAGTAAAATATTCTTAAGTAAAAAAAAAAGATTTCCCTTGTTCAGGGAGGGCGGCGCCCTCGCGCCCTCTATTGGCCAGCCGCCACTGACTGCAGGTAATGGCCATAGAAACCATAATAATGATGATTTATACGGATATGACACTTAGTTAGAATGAGCTTATGCAACTTTACACATTTACAATTATTACTATCCCTGATAAAAAAACAATAGAAGCCCAATAGAAACCATCACAGAAATTCCAATGGTTTCCATTAAAATACCATTATAAACCATTAGCTTTTTCAAGTAAAACCATTCAAAAAAATCATTTTTGAAGTGTGTTTTGGGGATTTTTACAATAGGATTTAACATCCCACCAATATAATATCACATACCAGTAGACACCAGTGGTGTAGTCTACGTGATACGCAGGTATACGCCGTATACCCACTAGGAAAGTCAAAGGATTTCCGTATACCCACTTAAAAAACGTGAGGATACGTAACAACATCGTTTTGTGACAGAACTTTCATTCATAAATTCACCCCGTCTGTGTTGCGATTGCGAATCACTAACGTTTTTGGACCATTGGGGCTTCCGTGGCCTGTGACCTGGATCTGACGTCACCTACCAAGGAAAAGCAGTTGCTTGGCGGTCTTTTTCGGCGCAAGTTTTAAATTCATTGAGTGTCTTTACATCGCAAGACTAACGTTATTCTGAATCTTAATTAGAAGATAGAATGAAAGCAGACTCAAAGTACACTCTTTGAGTGTTTTCGGAAGCCTGCCCCTAAAGCTACAGCAGCTTCGGGTGACACTTCAGCTGCAGCAGATGACACGATCGTTACAGAAACTCCAGAAAATGAGGCTGATGCTATCGTAAGTTACCTGGTAAGTAAAGCTAGCATACAGTACATGTTATCATTAAACGTAACTGTAATAGCAGGGGATTGTTGGTATATTGAATTTTATCCAGAACTTGCTAACTTCACTACCGTTAGTGTGGTGGATCAATTCATATGGCAGAAGAGGGGAGAAATGTGTGTGTGTGTGTGTGTGGTAAACAGAATAAAAAATTGTATATCTCCTTATTTCAGATGATGAGAGAATGAGAACCCCTGGCCAGCCTTGTGGACTGAAAGTCAGGCTAGGGAATTTAAAAACAGGCATCCTTGGTTAGAGTGGAGGACAGTAAGTTAGGTAGATATCAGCTGCTCAGCACACATGCAAATCTGATATAAACAATTAAAATGATTAAGTCAATGACTGCAAATGAGAGTTAATTCATGGTCACCTTAAATGTCCATTAATTTAAAATAGTCATGTGACGGTATCAAATTTTCATAGTGCGACAATTGCTTAAAGGTAGGGTTGGCAGTTTTGGTCTAAAAAAACTTTTTCCCAAATTTGTTTAAACTGTTTTTATATACCAATACATATAATTAAAATGTAAGTAGGCCTACTCTGAAAAAGAGTATAAAAATCGAGAGTCTGTAGTCCTCTCAGGGCTGCAATAAACACAGCTACTTATTTCCTTTCGGAACGAATGAAATGATTGGCTGGGCGACTGTCACTCTCCCTCGCCATGGCAACCACCCCTGCTGCTACAGGAGCTGCCCACATGCGCGCACCCGTTTGACTCGAGGAGGGGAAGAGTCCTCAACAGAGCCAACAGTGCTTTCATCTGGAAGCTCTTACATGCAAAACACTGTATATGTTATGAATCTATTTACACGAAATTCACCTTCATCACAGTGTAACTGATGGCAATGGGAAAACGTGTATCAATGCAACCTGTTTTTAGCTTTGCCTTATGTTACTAGCTCGTTACGAATCAAACTCAATATATTTTAAACTTTACCAGTATCGATATGTGGCTTGATAGTTGTACTAACAGCCATGTTAGTTGTTTATATTCATAATGATAAAGTTAGGTATTTCATGTGATTCTGACATGATGTCACCACATGCACTGCTCCTCTCCGCTCGGCGCCTGGTAAGGAGGGGATGGGAGTGAATGGAAATAAGTCATGTCTAGTCACCTTTATTTATATAGCGTTTTTACAATACAGATTGTATCAAAGCAGCTTCACAGTGATAACATGAAAATAGTACACAAAATTGCATCATCGTCCACCTTAGGCAGATCAATAGTATCAAAGTAGCTGTGTTTATTGCAGCCCTGAGAGGACTACAGACACTCGATTTTTATACTCTCTTTTCCAGAGTACTTACATTTTAAATTATGTATTGGTATATGGGAAGGTTTTTTTAGACCAAAAACTGTAGGGGGCACCGAAATTCGGCCGCCGAAAATGTTCGAGTGCTGCCAACTGTCTGATTACCAACATTTTTCAAAATATCTTCTTTTGTGTTAAACAGAAGAAAGAAATCATACAGTTTTGGGACAACTTGAGGGTGAGGAAATTATAACAATTTTCATTTTTGGGTGAACTATACCTTTAAGAATGATGATACTATATGAATATGGTACCTGGAGCACAGGTTTTTATCAGCTGACTGTCTTTTGTTGTTTATAATAAATTGGAATGTTGATAACACATAAAGTCTTTAATATTGCTCTCAATTACATGTAGATGCATACTTTTTGCATTAGTGAGTGTCATGGGGTGTCGCTCTGGGATGGGTGCGTATGAGGTGGGAGGGGGAAAAAGCACAGTATACTCACTACAAAAAGCTAGACTACACCACTGAGTAGACACCATTATAGTTTAAAACCAATTCAATTCCCATTATAACCATTAAATCCATTACATTTTTTATTGTGTTTTGGGCAGGGTTCTATTGTTTTTTTCAGCAGGGTATATTATTATTTACTATTAATCCACTAGGTCTGAAATATATACTGTATGTTTTAATCCCCTGAATACACTACAAACATGATGATCTCTAGGACATGATGCATTGCTCTGTCTGTCATAATGAAATAATTAAACAATTTTGGAGAAAGGCTGTGTGTGTGTGTGTGTGGTGTGTGTTTTACATAAACTTGTTTTTGTTTATTTACAGTCTTCCTTTAACGGGCATTAATATAAGATAATACTGCAAAAACTGTTTACTGTCAAGCTGTTATATTCCTGTTATAGCCTATATTTATTGTCCGACATTCCTAATTTTTCTGTCATTCATTTAATTTCATATGTTGGTATTAATTCATTGATGATCACTAATTGTGCGTTATTATTGTCATCGTTCAGGCTGTATTTCAGCTTGTACGGATTTTTTAAACAAAGCAGCTAGAATCTAGTGGAATGCCGACAAAACAAGAAGCCCTTTATATTTAAGTATGATACAAATATATGTATACATACACATATATATATACTTTTTAAATGTGTTATTGTAAGTTGGTCAAGCGCGACTGGCTCCTATTATTCTACGGCGTTTTTGTTAAGTTTTCAGTAAAAAATGGCGGCGGCACAGTCATGTCATGTGTGTAACTGTTGCTATGGAGCGTTCTTTTGAGTTTCGCCACTTGGGCTTCTATACTCTTTGTGTATCCTTCATTTGCTCGCGAAACTGAGGGTGCATTAGATGTCAATTAGCTACCCTGGTTTTGGATCCCTAACCTAATCTTCAAATGTTGTGGTGACCTTACATTTTTATTGTCCTGTAACTTTAAGTGTAGTAAATTACCCATTAAACTCTCAAATTTTCATAAACAAGCCCTAGAATTCTGGAAGATTGCTTTCAAACATAATTTCTCCCTGCACACATGTATTATTTGGAACAATGAAAATATATTATTGTCTGGTAACAAATCCCTTTTTTTATTGAATGGGTGAATCAAAATATATTTTTTGTTTCTGATTTATTCAATGCTCAGGGAGACCTTCTTTCTTTTCCTGATTTTGTGTCTTTAAAAGCTGCAACATTCTCACTAAGAGATTATAATAAAGTGATTAAAAGTATCCCTGTCAGTTTAAAAACGTTGTTTAAAGCACATTTATATTATGGCTCTATAAACAACCAGTTTCCTACACTTGCATTTAATGGAGTTTATGTATTAGATAAAAAATGCAATAACGTCTTGATCGGAAATGCTCTATCTTCAACTCCTGGATGCCCCTCTAAAGCACAATCTAGATGGAGGATCTGTTATTCAGACTCTGATTTGAATAATTTATGGACCTTTCCTCACAGATTTTGTATTCCAAGTAAAATTAAAGAACTCCACTTTCAAATTGTTCACAGATACTACCCATGTAATTTATTCTTAAGCAGGTTTTTTGAGAATATCTCTTCATTGTGTTCATTTTGTAATACCGATGAGGAATCTATTCTACATCTGTTTTGTCATTGCCCATTCTCCAAGTCTTTTTGGTCAGAAGTTACCATGTTCATTTCTTTCTGCTGTAAACAAATGATCGATATGTCAGAATCTATTATTTTCATTCTAAAGACAGCAATCTTGAAAATACTGTATTATTGCTTTGTCTTCTGGGTAAATTTCACCTTCATAAAGCCAGAATTGTTCATTGTAAACCTAACTTTAGAATGTTTTCATCGGATATAAAATCTCTTTTTACTTCTTTTAAGAAACCAAAAACTTCTTCTAAAACATTTAGCATTCTGGAATGTGTTGTAAAATCTGTAAATGATTTTTTTGTGTGTGACACATATATATATATATATTTTTTATGCTGATTTGTGTAGTCCTTATATCTACATGTGATGTTGTTCGTATGCCCCTTGTTAATTTTCAAATATTGTAATGTTTTTGAATTACAATAAAAAATAAAAATGTAATGTCGCTTTCGAATTACGTTAGCGTTCGTCGCGCCGCGGTGATGCAATCGGCCTTGGAATGCAGCCTTCAGGAGTACGCATCGTGTGTTAAATTGCTGGTTACAACGTGATCTTTCCATTTATGGTCGTGCCTTATTATCCAAAGCAGAAGGCTTATCTCGATTTGTTTATCCCGCTTTATCACTACATGTTAAAGATTCTAACTGCAAGGATATTAATAATTTGTTCTTCTCTTTTATTTGGAAAAATAAATCTCAAAGACTTAAAAAAAGGGTTCTCACTATAAGAAGGCTGAAGGAGGTCTGGAGATGCTTTATTTTGAGGTTGTAAATAAGACCTTTAAGATTAATTGGCTTAAGAGATGTTTGATCACCCCCAATTCTCTTTGGAACCATATTCCTCATAGTCTCTTTAATCAATTGGTGGCTTGAAATTTCTGTTAACATGTAATTATAATATTTCTAAAATCCCCCTCAAATTATCAAAATTTCATCAGCAAGCTCTTCTCGCTTGGAAAATTTGTTACTGTCACAATTTCTCTCCTCACACCTCTTTCATTTGGAATAATGGAAATATTACTGTTTCAAATAAATCTTTATTTCTAACAAATTGGTTCAACAGAGACATCAATCATCTTATAAAAATGTTTGACAATTCTGGGAATCTTTTAACTTACGAGCAATTCTTGTCAACTTACAATTTTCCCGTACAATTTAGGGAATTTAATTCAGTTATTAAAGCTATTCCTGTAACACTTCGTCTACTTGTCAAAAGTCATATTTGTTATAATTCTTTATCTGTGACAAACCCAAATTTAATTTTAGAAGGTGTTGAGCTAACTAAGAAAAAATGCAATAACAAACATATTTGTAATATTTTCCAAAAACAAAATAAAATATCTCCTAGAGGGAATTTTTTTTGGAACTCTAAAATTGAGAATATTGACTGGAGAAGAGCTTGGTTAATTCCTTTTAAATATTGTATTACTAATAAAATAAAAGAAATACACTTCAAAATTCTACATACTATTTATCCTTCTAAATCTTTAATATCAAGATTCTCTGATATATGCTGTTTTTGTAATAATGAGAAAGAGACACTTACTCACTTATTTTTTGATTGTAATGTCGTAAACAAGTTTTGGAGTGATTTGTCAGATTTTATATTTAATTTATTGAATATTAATTATGGCTTTACTTTAAAGGATGTTATCTTGTACTATGAAAATAAAAGCAATAAGGATCTAGAATTTATTGTTAACCTTTTTATTTTGTTAGCAAAATTTCACATACATAAACAAAAATTTCTTAATTCATCTCCTATGTTAAATTTGTTTTGCTCTGACTTTGACTTTTATATTTCTTCATTAAGACTGTTAAAAAACAAAAAGTCTGTGAAATGTTTAGAATATTATGATGCACTCTTCAATCCCCCTGGTATTTTGTAATATCCTAATTTCTTCAAATTGAATGTGAGTTATGCTTTTATTTACTTTTGTGTTATTTGTTTATAATCTATATTGTTATTATTTGATTGTAAATTGTTTAAAGCAAAAAAAAAAAAAAAAAAAAAAAGTACGCATCGTGAATTGGGATGGTCTTCGTCGCGTCAACATGACGCAATCGGCCTACAAATACGCACTTTGGAGGATGTAGCCTACGAATTGGGACACTGCTGATGAGCGTATGGATTGAGTGTTATTTTATAGGGAGCTTGATTGGCAGCAACAGGTGAGGAGGATTCTCTGATAGAGGTCAGGTGTGAGTGATTTATGACAGAGTGCAGGTGAGTGGCGAGAGGGATGCTGGGAAATGCAGTGCAGTTCAACTGGTGACTGTGACAAATACTGTACATTATTATTATTATTAATGTATTTATTTTACTTTTTATTTTGTTCATAACTATTCTATATCTATATATTTATAAATTGTATAAAATATATTATTATTATTATTATTATTGTTGTTGTTGTTGTACCTTGAGAATCAACCCTTTTGCCCTTTTGGATGGGTAAACTTCTATATGGGTGAACAGAAACTATAACAAATATAATTTTTGCATTCCCTTTTAGCACCAATAGGAAAAACAAAATCCAAATTTTCCAGAAGAGGAAAAAAATATTGAGAGACAGTCATTTAAATATTTTAAATGTGGTCTCAGACTTTTGAACCGCACTGTATATCCAGCTGGTGACAGTCCCATTACAAGTTACAATATTCCTGCCACCCAAAGTGACGGCGGGCCTCTGATCCGATTTATGGAACTTAATTTGCCGACTGAGGTCAACCTTGTTAGGGGGACTGATTTTACCGTCGCACCAGAAGGCCAGGAGTCCTCCTGTTAGGCCAGATGCTCTCTGTCCCCTCACAACGTCTCTATAAACCAAACCCTAAGCCCTTTATCTTCACCTCAAAACATTTATAATGACCCATGCCCCTCAGAACAGGATATCAGGGCCATGATTCTAAAACAACAACAAAACACAGATACGCACCCAAAACAAACACCCAACCAGGAATTTTTCGGGGTTAAATACAGGTTAAGCTCTAGTGCATCTGTGGCATCTTGTGTGCAAAGAATTTACAATAATACATTTGCAGTGGAAGGCTATGGGCAATTAATGGTACTATAAAGGGTTTAGCAGAAATGTGCAGCTTTTGGTAAAACCCTTATTGATAATTTTGTAGCAAAATGTGTGTAAAGAATATATTTTTTCGAATTAGCCACCAATTCGCCACCAATTTCGCCTAAAGGTAAAATAGTTATGATTTGCAATGAGATTGTTTTGAAATACTAGCTATAGCACTGTAGGTAACCTTAGCAAATATTGCCCATTGTCAATATAACCCAGTTTTTAAGTATAGTATGGTAATCAGCATCCACAGGTGGCTTAATACTAATTATTATGTGGACATATGCACATCACTCTTCGTGTGCATTTTATGTAAAATTCAGAAAGGAAAACACAAAAAATCTGGAGCACTAATTGATTTTCACACACTATTCTGATTCAAGGACTCTTATGTTCAGCATTAATTAACTAATAATGTAGCTGACAGAATTTACCACAAAGCATTTCTGAATGTATCAAAAGGCTGCTTTGTTAAACTAATCTCAAAAGTGTCATAACTATTAGAGTCTGAAAGATCTGAATTATATTGCAGTGTGACTACAGATTCATTTAGAACCTTGGTGGGACGATTAAGTGATTAATTAATTCATTAATCGATGACCTTCATACAAGCCTCATTAGTTATTGCTTATTAAAAATCCTATTCAATCTAAAAGGTGAAAGATGGATTCTCTTTTCATGCAAAGCACACTCAAAGAGTGAAAATCGGAGAACATGTAGGTCTTGCTCTGCCGGTCTCACCCTCCCTCTAGGTGAAAGCAAACAAAATGTCTCATGCCAGCTCTATTAATCTCTGGGATGACTTCCATTTAGCAGGGTTAAGGCAAACTGGCTGGTGCATGAGCACTGGCCTTGCTTGTGCAGTCTGTTCTGTAATAGCTCTCAGATTGATAGATATGATTTAGCATATGATGTGTAGGTGGCCTTTGCTGGGGCTTTAGGTCAATACTAGAAGCCACATATAAGCAAAGAACATGGGCAATTATGGCACCATCGAAAGCTGGTAGGAACTGCTGGAGGCAGGGAGTGTTGCTTCTCTTAAATTAATAATGTGAAATTGGTTGTCAGGTAACTTAATAACAGCCCGAATGCTTTATTGAAACAACTGTAAGCCAAAGTTGAAAAACTTGGCAGAAGGTCAGAGATGTTTACGATTATGGAGTTATATTAGGAAGAATAATTAGTACAATTTTGTTTAAACCGGGGGACGGAAATATGTTAAGATTATAAAAGGCAAAGTAAAGAAGCCCTCATAGCTCATTAACCACACTAAAAAGGATCTGTAGGAGAGGAGAGTTCTGGAATAAAACAAGCCTTTGAACTTTGGGTCATAAATATATCACAATTCAACTTAAATGGAACAGAAAGTCGAACAGATAAATCTACAAATGTATCCGGTCTGTAATGCTAATTACAAATGCCACATTTTTTTAATAAAAGTCACCAATTCTTTTACATATACTCTTAATAAATAAATAAATAAATAAATAAATGTTCTGATGCAAAGCTGAATATTTATCAACCATTACTCCAGTATTCATCCAGTCTTCAATATCAGATGATCCTTCATAAATAATTTTAATATGCTAATTTATTATCAATGCTTGAAACAGTTGGGGTGCTTAATTTTTTTGGGACCTTTCATACTGTTTTCAGCATTTTTTGATGAATAAAAAGTTTAAAAGAACAGCATTTATTAAAAATATAAATCTTTTCTTACAATACAAGTAGAGGTCGATTTTTGGCATTTTTTAATTAATCGGCATCAGCCGATTGTGCTGCAAATTAGGCCGATTAATATACAGGCGCGTCTGCAAGCAACACGTGACGCTGCCTCGTGATAACCCTGTGATGTCCCCCTCTGCCTGCTGAATTTTTGAAGAGAGAACTACCAGGTAACTCCCCAAGAAAATGGTAAGACTTAAGTTCTTATCCTTCGTTCTTAATCTAGCCTTGTATTTAATTGGTTAAATATGACGCTACTTTTGGAGAGAGAATGAGAATAACATTGAAAAAAGAATGTGAGTAACTTTTTTAGGGCTGAAACGATTCCTCGAGTAACTGGAATACAAAAAATCATTGAGGCAAATTATGTGCCTCGAAGAATCGTTTTGTCCATTTACTAGGGATGCACTGAATTTTCGGCAGCCGAACATATATGCGTCGCCACACCACAGTGTTCAGGTTTCCCCTCTCCCTCAGCCGTCATCACTGCGCCGCGTGACGCTCCGTTCAATATTCCACTCTATCATTCTGCTCAGTTACCGCTCATGCTCACCGGAAAAGCTAAGTCCGCTCAAATAACGCGCCGACAAGAAATTCTATGTAATGTTAGTATACTTATACTTGTTCCTGTTTGCAGTAGCGCTGCTGTGCTGTGATGTGAAATGCTGTGGTACAGCTGATCTGGGCAACGCTGGTAAAATATCCTACACTGATCTGCTCCCCGCTGTGCTCTGCTCACATTCAATGATAATACAGCTTTGCAAAGGTTTTAACATTTTTATACATGTTCATTTAATGTTTCCTTACACTGAATCATCATTTCTATTCATTTCCCACAGATTTACGCGATCTGATGAGCATTAACTCATATTGCGTGATCATATTTATGTTTGAATGGATGACAGAGATGAGTGTTTTCCTTTAACACACACACACTGAAGCACGCGTGACGTCTCAATGAGGACATAAACACACAAACAACATCTCCAGAACTGCTCTGAGAGTCACTTAATGAGCGTTTCAGCGTAAAAACTAATTTGATAAAACTATCCTCATATCATCTACACACAGAAATGTAAAGGTATTCATGGCAACCCGTCAAATAAAAGTCTGGGTTTTTTGAAGATATTGCAGCAGAAATATTTGTTCAGCAGAATGTACATGCTACTACTACTAAAATTATGAAAACTTTATTTTTTAAGGAATAACCACACAGCATTTCTAACATGTTTTAATTTTAATAGTAAATTCCCTTTGTTTGCCAATTTTTTTTTATTTAAGCAATTTTATGTATCACTTTACTTATTAAAATCAGCCAAACATATCGGCCCAAAAAAAATCTGCATCATATATCGGCCATCGGCTGCCCTGATTTCTAAATATCAGCATCGCAATAGGCCAGAGAAAAAAACCCATTTAGGTCGGCCTCTAAATACTTATATAAGTACTTAATAAGTCTTTACTATCACTTTATAAATATACTTTGTTTGTGTACAGTGGTGTGAAACGTTTTTGCCCCATTCCCGTTTTTTTGTTTTGCATATTTGTCACACTTGTGTCACGATCTGCTGGGGAGCAAGGAGCGAGGAGACAAGGAGAACATTCAAACTTATTTTAATGACACAATCCAAGGAGTACAAACATGGAGCATGTGGGTGAGACAATCAATACCGGACATTAAACACAGGGAAAACCAAGGCTTATGAATACTGGGAAACTAATCAAAGAGAACAGAAACAGGTGGTGTAGTTAATCAAAACACAGACGGAGACTCATGAACTAATCACACAGAATGAGGACAGGAAAAGGAAACACAAAATATGGGCACAAGAGGGAGGGAAACACAAGACATGGGGACACAAGACTGACAACTTGAATGATTCAAATTTTTATATTACACAAAGATAACCAGAGTAAATACAAAATGCTGTTTTGAAATAATGATTTAATTTATTAGGGGAAAAAAGCTGTCCAAACATGCATGGCCCTAAGTGAAAAAGTAATTGACCCCTACATTTAATAACTGGTTGTGCCACCCTTTGCATCAACAACTGCAATCAAATGTTTGCGATAACTGGCAATGACTCTTTCACATCGCTGTGGAGAGTTTTGGCCCACTCTTATTTGCAGAATTGTTTTAATTCAGCCACACTGGAGGGTTTTCAAGCATGAAAGGACTGTTTAAGGTCATGCCACAGCATCTCAATCGGATTTAAATCCAGACTTTAACTTGGCCACTCCAAAACCTTAATGTTGTTTTTATTGAGCCATTCAGAGGTGGACTTGCTGGTGTGTTTCAGATCATTGTTCTGCTGCATAACCCAAGTGCACTTGAGCTTGAGGCCACAAACTGATGTCCGGAAATTTTCCTTCAGATTTTCTGAAGAGTGCCGAATTCATGGTTCCTGACCAGAGGCGTTGAGACCTGTGGATTTTCCAAGGACCGCACGCTACAGCTAATAGCTAGCTGAGTATACTTACCTGTGTACTCTCCTGCTTATACTTACCTCTGTCTTACCTCTCACATCCAGATACATGAACTGCTGTGGACTCTAGTGACTCACGGGCTCTCCAGGATTCCTGTCTGCCACGAACCTGCCAAAGACATCAGAGGCACAGTCAGAATCCCAGCGCACTATCCACAATATTTCCAAGAAGAGCCACTCACCTAACTCAAGGACTATCACCACTGTTGTCTCTTCCAATCCTTGTAAATAAACTCACTCTGTTCTCAACACTCACCTTTGTGTCCGGCAGTTCCGTAACAGAAGATCAGACCCAACCGAAGACGTAAGCGGACCACACCGATATGGAGGAGGCGGCTTCATTCATTAATAGGGCTTATGCAATCCACGACCCGCTGGATTTTGTGAGGGAATTCGTGGCTTTCGCCCTCTCCAGCTCGCTAGAGGATCGAGCCCTCAAGATCTTGTTCCGGCTCGGGATCACATCCCATCACCCCTTGAAGCTCCCAGACACTTCCAGCCTCACCTGGCAGGAGACTGTCTTCAAGTGTCTGGAGAGTCTCCGAGTCGGAGTTCCGCCTGAAGCGACGATGATGGTTCCGCCGCTCGAAGCGAGGATAATGCCGCCGCCCACGGCGAAGAAGGTTTGGAGCCCAGAGCCTGTGCCAGCTCCGAGACTGCGCCCTCCTGTGCCTGCTCCGAGACTGCGCCCTCCAGTGCCTGCTCCGAGACTGCGCCCTCCAGTGCCTGCTCCGAGACAGAGCTCACCCTGGCCTCCGCTGGTTCCGTCCAGCTCACCCTGGCCTCCGCTGGTTCCGTCCAGCTCACCCAGGCCTCCGCTGGTTCCATCCAGCTCACCTGTGCCTCCGCTGGTCCCGTCCAGCGCACCTGTGCCTCCGCTGGTTCCGTCCAGCTCACCTGTGCCTCCGCTGGTTCCGTCCAGCTCACCTGTGCCTCCGCTGGTTCCGTCCAGCTCACCTGTGCCTCCGCTGGTCCCGTCCAGCTCACCCTGGCCTCCGCTGGTTCCGTCCAGCTCTCCTGAGCCCCAGCTGGTTCCGTCCAGCTCTCCTGAGCCCCAGCTGGTTCCGTCCAGCTCTCCTGAGCCCCAGCTGGTTCCGTCCAGCTCTCCTGAGCCCCAGCTGGTTCCGTCCAGCTCTCCTGAGCCCCAGCTGGTTCCGTCCAGCTCTCCTGAGCCCCAGCTGGTTCCGTCCAGCTCTCCTGAGCCCCTGCTGGTTCCGTCCAGCTCTCCTGAGCCCCTGCTGGATCCGTCCAGCTCTCCCGAGCTCTCCCAAGTGGCTGCTCCACGCCAGAGCCCTCCAGTGGCTGCTCCACGCCAGAGCCCTCCAGTGGCTGCTCCACGCCAGAGCCCTCCAGTGGCTGCTCCACGCCAGAGCCCTCCAGTGGCTGCTCCACGCCAGAGCCCTCCAGTGGCTGCTCCACGCCAGAGCCCTCCAGTGGCTGCTCCACGCCAGTGCCCTCCAGTGGCTGCTCCACGCCAGTGCCCTCCAGTGGCTGCTCCACGCCAGTGCCCTCCAGTGGCAGCTCCACGCCAGTGCCTCTCCAGTGGCACTCCACGCAGTGCCCCCAGGGCATGCTCCACGCCAGTGCCCTCCAGTGCAGCTCCACGCATGTGCCCTCCAGAGGCTGTTCCTCGCATGTGCCCTCCAGTGGCTGTTCCTCGCATGTGCCCTCCAGTGGCTGCTCCACGCAAGAGCCGTCCTGAATTCCCGCTGGTTCCGCCCAGCCTTCCTGAAGTCCCGCTGGTTCCGCCCAGCCATCCTGAAGTCCCGCTGGTTCCGCCCAGCCGTCCTGAAGTCCCGCTGGTTCCGCCCAGCCGTCTTGAATCCACGCTGCAAGAGCGTCCCCTGATGCCCGCTCCTCCAGAGCGCCCCCTAGTGCCCGCTCCTCCAGTATGCCCACCAGAGGGGAGCTTCCCCATGAAATTTTTTTTGGGGGGCTATATATCCTCTGCCTGGGTGGCCGGGCCCAGAGCCAAGGCCACGGAGATCCATGACCCACCATGGCCGTACAAAAGAAATAGGCCATGGTCTCCCGAGCCTCCAGTCCCGCCATGGCCTCCCGAAGCCCCGGATCCGCCATGGCCTCCCGAAGCCCCGGATCCGCCATGGCCTCCCGAAGCCCCGGATCCGCCATGGCCTCCCGAAGCCCCGGATCCGCCATGGCCTCCTGAACCTCCTGTCCCGCCATAGCTTCCTGAATCTCCGGTTCCGCCCTGGATGCCTTCCCTGTGTCCATGTCTTCCACCGACATCCAGGGCGCCCACCCCCCCTCCCAGGTTTTGTTATTACGTCGCGGGACGCGCCGTCCGGGAGGGGGAGGTACTGTCACAGAATGGCCCGTATTCCTCCATCACTGATCACCTTCACCTGCACCTGATTAATGATCATGCACACCTGCTCCTCATCACCACAGTCATTAGCACCGGGATATAAGCTCACTCCTCATCCTGCACCACGGTCTGATCTTAAAGTCACAAAGCTGCCATGACGTTGAGACCTGTGGATATTCCAAGGACCGCTACGCTACAGCTAATAGCTAGCTGAGTATACTTACCTGTGTACCTCTCCTGCTTATACTTACCTCGTGTCTTACCTCTCACATCCAGATACATGAACTGCTGTGGACTCTAGTGACTCACGGGCTCTCCAGGATTCCTGTCTGCCACGAACCTGCCAAAGACATCAGAGGCACAGTCAGAATCCCAGCGCACTATCCACAATATTTCCAAGAAGAGCCACTCACCTAACTCAAGGACTATCACCACTGTTGTCTCTTCCAATCCTTGTAAATAAACTCACTCTGTTCTCAACACTCACCTTTGTGTCCGGCAGTTCCGTAACAGATCCATCAATTATGGCAAGTCGTCCAGGTCTTGAATATGAAAAGCAGCCCCAGACCATCACACTACCACCACCATGTTTAACTGTTGGTATGATGTTCTTTTTATGAAATGCTGTGTTTGTTTTTTTTGCCAGATGTAACGGGACACACACCTTCCAAAAAGTGTAACTTTTGTCTCATCAGTCCACAGAATATTTGCCCAAAAGTCTTGTGATAATCAAGATATTTTTGGCAAAGGTGAGACGAGCCTTTGTGTTCTTTTTGGTCAGCAGTGGCTTTTGTCTTGGAACTCTCCCATCGATGTCGTTTTTGCCCAGTCTCTTTCTTATTGTTAAATCATGAACACTGACCTTAATTGAGGCAAGTGAGGCCTGCAGTTCTTTAGATGCTGTATTGGGTTCTTTTTTGACCTCCTGGATGAGTTATCAATACGCTCTTGGAGTAATTTTGGTAGGCCAGCTACTCATGGGAACATTCACCACTGTTCCACGTTTTCTCCATTTGTGGATAATGGCTCTGACTATGGTTTGCTGGAGTCCCAAAACCTTAGAAATGCTTTATAACCATTTCCAGACGGATATGTCAATTATTTTGTTTCTCATCTGTTCTTGAATTTCTTTAGATCACAGCACGATGTGTTTCTCTTTAAGCATGCTTCACTTTGTCGGACAGGTTCTATTCAAGTGATTTCTAGATTCAACAGGTCCGGCAGTAATCAGTAATCAATTTGGCTAGTGAATTTGAACTCAGCTTTCTAAAATAATGTGGTTAATCCTAGTTCTTTCATGATTTAACTGGAGGGGGCAATTGTTTCATGTAGAGCCAGGTAGGTTTGGGCAGCTTTTTTCCCTTAAAGGGGTCATCGGATGAAAAATTCACTTTCCAAGTTGTTTGAACTTAAATGTTTGTTGGAAGTACACATCCATCTTATAATGATACAAATCCGCCCAGTGTTTTTTTAAATCCCTATTTTAAAATCCCCTTTCTCAAATCAGGCTGTTCTGAGATTCCTGTCAGAATGACGTAGTTCTGCACAGGCTGCTCCCACAGTAGTTGATTGACAAGGCCACCTTACCTTAGATCCGCCCTGAGTGAGCTGTCATCAGTCCACCATTGCGTCGACTCTGGTGCAGGGGAAGGCAAGAATGTCTCAGATTATTGAGGTGTTTTGTTGTTGGATGTAATAATGAATATAGCAGTCATCATTAACTCCCGCCATCTGAGCCGCTGAAGACACAGAGGATTAACGTAACTTTTGTTTTGAAGGGAATGCGCCGATCCCGATCTGTCTAAATTGACATTGACATTAAACGAGGAACACAGAGCTCTATTATACAATTATTTATTTACCACACATACTTATTTTTTCATTTCAAATTTGCACGTCAGACCTCACACATAATTGTCTGTATTGTATATTGTGTTTTTGCCATTTTGTACATTGCCTATTTGTATATTGTTATTTTGTTGTCTGTGTCCTGTCCCGTCACTGTCATTATGTCATTATGTTGACATTATGTCAATAAATCTCATTCTTCTAAATGCGTCTGTTTGCGCGAATCATTCGGGATCCAGCTTAATCTACAGATGAAGTGACTGTAAGGGGTTTTTATGAATCTTTGCTAATTTCTTTCCCTATAATGAGCTAGTTAGCCAGTTTCAAGGCTAAAGTAAACAGTACATCTTGTCACCCCACAGAAAAGAGGGGCGGGGTCAGCAGAGTCCTTTAGCATTTAAATCAACATGGATTAGAATGGCTTGCTTAAAACAGAGCTGAAGGTGTTTTTTACACTACCATTGAGAAATTTTAACCAAAGTATGTTATAGACTTTTCATTTAGACCCTAAAGGATCATATCAACCTGTGGAAAATGGGCATCCGATGACCCCTTTATTAAATTAAATCATCATTTAAAAACTGCATATTGTATTTACTTGCATTATCTTTGTGTATATATATATATATATATATATATATATATATTATTATATTGTGTATATCAAGAGGAGTAAAGCAAGACACAATTTATTATGTATATATAAATACAGAAACATTTATATTTTGTGATATATTAAATACATTTCTATATATATATATATATATATATATACATTTAAATATTTTCAAAATATATAATGTACGTGTGTGTATAAATATATGAAAAAATATACACAGCACACACATATATATATTTTATTTTGGTATTATTATATATATATGTCCCGGGTGCTGTGCTATAAAGCGCACGACGAAGGAGTATATAAAACAGATTATTTTAATAAAAATCAAACAAGAAACGGAAGTATCTTGCTGAATAAAATTAACAAGGGAGAACACAGACTTGATAAGGAGAAAATTCTTTAAAAAAAAAACTAGGTCAGAAAAAAAGACACAACAGAAACGTGAATATCTATATTTATATATATATATATATATATATATATAAACACATACTTGACTCTTTAAAAAAAAACGAAGAAAAAAATGAATGACTCCAAACTTTTGAATGGCAGTCTACTGTATAAATAAATAAATATTAAATAAATAAAATGTAAGCATTACGGTGATAATGATACATGATAATAAATACATATTATTTTACAATATTACTGTTACTTTTTTCTTCTGTATTTTTGATCAAATAAATGCAGCCTTGATCAGCATAAGAATCTTACAAAAATATATATATTCTATTCATGGGTACTTATAAGATCCTGTATTTTTATTTTGTTTTGGGCTCATTGGCTTATTTCACATTGGCTTTGAACATGGCTCATCAGTTTAGTCAGTTAATCATAATGGATCAATCTAAGTTACTGATTAACTTGGAGAACTTTAATCAATCAAATGTAAATTGAATGTATCATCTGGACAGCACTGTCTGAGCGTATTGTATGTAGCGAGGGCTCCGTGCTGTCGAGATTACTCATCCTCCTGCTCAGTGAGGTCAGCATGGCTGATCCTGATGCTGTAAACCTGTTGTCCTGAGATGGACCTTTGAGGCAGACCATGGGAGAGGTAAGCTGTCTGATCAGACCATATGCACCTCCAAGGTTGCTGGGTTACCAATAAGAAAACCCAAGACACGTACGGCACACTGCTGGCCAGTAGCGGATAATGGACAAGAACATCGTGTAATAGGCCCTGTGATTTACAGTTCAATCTGCAGGCATAGACAACGTTTGTGAAATGAAATCTTTGGAGGGAATCTTAGACAAAAGCATTAAGGCACTCAAACCACACACATATTCAGATGTCTGGTTAGCTAATGGTATATGTGCTGTGGGCTTTGTTGCAAAGCAATATTAAAGTTTCAAAAACTGACATGACAAAAAGAGTTTCAACGTCAGTAGAACAGGAACAAGGTAGGCACGCTGAGCATGATGATAATGATAATGATTAGATATAATGGCAGATAACAGCGGAACAGAAAGTGGATAATGCACCGATCCGTCGTGTGCACACATGAAAAACTGAGATAAAAGCCTTTCCCTTTAGACATCCTAAATCCTGGGCTTCAAAGCCACAAAGAGACCATGTTCATCTCAACTACAGTTCTAATATACCACAATTGATAGAGATAACTCTTGACACCACAACAGAATAGTCTTAGAGCAAAAAAAAAAATATATATATATATATTTCCTTAGTCTATTTCTCTTCATTTCTAGTAAAGAACAGTGTTATTTTTGTACCACTGAGACTCTACTATACATTTTGATAAAAAAAGTTACCGTTCAAAAATAAACCGTTCAAATTCATTTAAATTTCAGTTTTAGTTATGATCCCAGTTTATATTAGATGACCTTAACTACTATGTACTTACATTTAAATGAATCAATACAATGCACCTATTGTGTACTTATAGGTATTTACATTGTACTTATAAAAAAATACCAGCATGTAATCTGTACTTAATTTCTGTAACCTGCATGCAGTACCTGCATGTAATCTGTAACACTGTAGACCCATACCTTACACCTTAAACCCATACCACTAAACCTGTCCCCAATCTACCCATATCCCACCTCATTAGCAGCAAAAGTGCACTTTTTTATGTAAGTACATAGTAGTTAAGGCCACCTAATATAAAATGGGACCAAAACTAAAACTGAAGCTAACCAAAACTAAAATTAAAATAAATTGTATTAGTAATATTATAGTAGCTCTAGTTAAACTAAATTGAAATGAGAAATGCTGCTTTGACAACTGATACAACTAAAATGAAATAAAAGTGATAAAATCAAACATAAAAAATGTAAACTTATTTTATTTTAAAGTAATGATGGCAAAATTTTACAATAAGGTCTCATTAGTTAACGCTACAAATGACGTTTGTATTTGCATTGATTGTATTAACTAATGATGATTAACAATACATTTGTTACAGTATTTGTTAATCTTTGTTCATGTTAATAACTATACAACTGTTTATTGTTAGTTCATGTTAGATAAACTATTACATAACATTAACAGATACAACTTTTGATTTTAATAATGTATTATTAAATATAGGAATTAACATTAACTACAATTATTAAATCCTTTAGAAGTATTTATAACTGTTATTTTACATTAAAGACTTCATGTTAACAAATGGAACCTTACTGTAAAGTGTTAACTATTCTTATTTCCTGGTTTTTCTTGTTTTAAGCATGAACCTCACAAAGTACAGCATTTTCCAATGGGTATAATTAATTATATTTTTACTAGAAAAGAGAAAATTGTTAAAACTGGAACTCTGGATCAAGACAAATGGAATTTTGCATTCATTAATTATTGCTAAATCTAATGTTTGAATGTTTTAGATATTCATGTTCCCTGACCTGTATCACTAAAACACATCACCGGCTGCTACTATACACTCTCCAAACAGCATTTACAGAGAACAGACAACACAACATTAGTTAGGAGCCGCTCACACACGACATGTTCATGTGTTCAAAGACAGCTGGTGTATCATGATATGTAAAGCATACAGGAGTATATATTTTATTTTTTACTTGCCTACCACAATGTAATGCATTTTCTTAGCAAATATTAAAAACTATAATTAAAGAGATAATCCACCCCAAAAAAAATTAAATCCTGTCAATATTTAGTCATCCTCATCTCGTTCCAAACCTTTACACACTCCTTTATTTTATGAAACACAAAATACTATATTTTGAAGAATGTTGTTAACTAAACAGTTTTGGTTCCCATTGACTCCAATTGTATGAACAAAAAATACATTGGAAGTCAATGGGAAATGAATCTGCTTGATGTTTAACATCCTTCAAAATATCTTATTTTGTGTTTTGCAGAAGAAAGAAATACATACAAATTTGGAATGACATGATGGTGAGTAAATGATGACAACATTGTATTTATTTATTTGTGTGTGTGTGTACTAGCCCTTTAATTAAAATTATTTTGATCAATTAACTAGCATCATGTAATTTTGTTTATTTTTTATACTTTATTTCATCTAATTTTAATTTAGTCTTTTTAGTTTAATATATTTGCACATATTTATTTCAGAGTTTTAATTTAGTGATATATTGTGATATGGTACTTAAACTGTATTAGAAAATGCTGTAAATCTATTGATTTCAATGGGGATGATTAGTCAAAAAGACATAAAGACATCTGATGACCAGTGAAAATTTCACTGCTTTCAGAAAACTCATTATCTGTGTTCCTTGTTTTCAAACTGATCCAGCTTTTTCTGCACCCTTAAAATGAACCTTGTGCATTCCTATCTGACGAACGCTCTGTTGGAGCTTCCTTAATGTGTAGGCGCCCACTGTTTTATTATTATTTTTTATGTTATATATACTTCTTTATATTACTTCAATCCATATCACTTAGATGACAATTCTGAGACCTTTAACTCTATTTCGGAGTGAGAAAGGTAGTCAACGGAGTTGCATTTCCCCCATGTTTCCAAGTACACTCTCTATGGCTTGAGCGTGACTTCAGAACATTGAATATCAATAGCTATAAACTGAATGGCTCTTTATGAGAACACTGACAACACACACTCACAAGCCTCACACACGCAGGCAGAAAGGCTTCTTCCATGTCACATGGTAATGACAGTTTTTGAACAAATTAAAACATTCACTCATGTAAAGCTCTTTCCTTCTGTTTCTATTAATCTCAACCTCTGGGCCCTCTAGAAGGAAACCCGTATTTCTGTCATGTTGCTGGTAATTTTCAAAAGAACAAGAGGGAGGGGAGTGATGGGATAGAGAGAGAGAAAAAAACAGAGAGGGAGGTTAAATGAATCTGCGGAAGTGATTTTATTCAGTGAGAGAACAGAACATTTCACCTCTGCATATCCAATCACTTTATAAAGAGATACACTGCTTTTAAGAGAAATGTCAGATTGCTTTCCAGCTGTCCTCTCTCTTTCTCTCCCATTTCTTCTACTGCCGCTGTAAAGTATCTCTCAAAATATTCTTTCCACCACTTCAATCTACTGTCGATATGCTGTGGGTATCTCTCATCGAGGCCCTCTCTCCATACAACATTATCATCTATTCTCCCTATAACTGTTTGCCTATTTTATGTTTTTAGCATGTCTTTAGTTTTTACTGTCAAACAACAACATTTGACAGCTGGTGATTCATTTTGAATTAATGCACAAAATCATATAACAAATAAGTATTGTGATTATATAGAAAAGTCATCTAGTGATTCCCAACCAGGCATGTGAAATAAGTTCAGTATAATGCTATATATATATATATATAATAATACTATATATATATATGTAATTTAATTTTATGGTAAAATTTTGGACTAAGATTTTTTTTATAGTCTCTAATGTTCTTTTTTCAAATACAGAATAATGGCACAACATTAATATTGTGAAATATTCTTATCATAATTTTTTTTAAATATATTTTATAATGTAATTTATTCCTGTAATGGTTATTATTAATAATTGAGCTCCAAAGCACCGATAATAGTTACAGTTTATTGTTTTCAACTGCACTAAGAATTTAGCAGTCTAATCTCAGCAGTAGTAGAATGTTTTAGAAATTTCAGTTTAAAAGATACTATGTTAAAATCCTATTTTACCCCATCAATACAAAAGTCTGCAGATTCTGCTGATAGTGATGGCTTATGGAGCACTGGAGGACTTAAACTCACAATATTTCAGTTAACAGCCAATACATTTAACTACTGCACAGATCTCCCACTAAAACAAAGAGAGCGAGCACTCAGTTTGAACCCTGCACCTTCATGAGAGCGCCATGTCCCGTATTGTGCCATGTGGTATGTCGCTTCCGCTGCACCACAGCTTTTAACAAAAGAGGAGAAAGTTGCTGTTGATGATAGACTGATGCTCTCCAGCTCTGGCCCTGCAAACACAGACCTTTAAGGTTTGTAATCCTACAGAAGGTAAGTACTATGGGTAATCTTCTCACTTTGACCTGTGTGTTATTATTGTGAAAGAGAACAGAAAATCAGTGCTTTTGTCTTGTAATCTCAGTATTTTGGGCTGTTATTCTGTCCCTGTAATGTATCAGTAATCGTCAAGCTTTATGCTAGCTCAGTCCTCTCATCCTCGCTATTGGATCTCTATCACCTCCTGTCACCACTGTGACCTTTTCAACGTCAAGTCACTGCATTTATATGCTCCCCATTTCCTGTTTACTCTGCAGGTATACGTGGATACGCATAGACAAGTTGGACTGATAGAGTAAGTGCTAAGAGAAGGGAAACAAACAGTCAAAAAAACAAATAAGACCTTTGTGTTATTTCAAATTCGCATCTACTGTAAATTATTTCATTTAGATAAATAATCTGCGATTGCTCACCACAAAAAAACAAAACAAATACATGTCTTGGAGTCAAATACGTCAGTGAATATGAAGAAAAACAACAATATATATGAACTGTTTAAGCTATATTTCAATGTGTGAACAGGTTTACAAACAGATTAGTGCTCTGTGATTGGCTTGGTCTCTGAGCTCTGATTGGACAACAGCTGGCAGGCTGATCCGTTGCTTTCAGAGACGCCCCTCAGGAGAGCAGATTAGATTCGCTTTAAGAAGACTCAGCCGCTTACTAAGCAGCACAGTTTAACTACCACATTCAGTATGTGTGCGTGCATGGATAAAACTGATCATATGTTAAATATGCATTTTTAGTTTTAGTCAACAATGCGAAACAAGAAACTTATTAAACTTTGTGAATAGCCACCAAAACCTGAAAACAATCTAAAACACATCTGTATGAAAAACTATAAATCTTATAGAAGAGAAAGTTCATGCTAGGATAAAAAAGCATAATATAGCCATGCTTTAATATGGCGAGATAAATAGAGAGAGGAAGTAATCATATTCTAGATATATTTATTACTCTGCGCTGACTGTCATGCTTTGTTACAATTCCATTTGGCAATATTGTAAAGATATCTTGTGGTAATAAAACAAAAGTGAACTGCATTAAAGATATTCAAAGAGATCTGAAAAGTTAGCCGAATGTGCAAGAGCCAAGAACAGACAAGGTCTGAGTGAAATCACTCATCTCTACTTAAAATGAAAACTCAAATAATGACCAAGTATTTAAATAAGCAAATATATTAATGTTTATTTCACTGAAAAAAAGGAAAAGAAAAAGAATCTCAGAAACTCACATCTGAAATCACTAATTTCTTCTAAAAATGAAAACTAAAACATTACTAAATATTTAAATAGACAAATATATTAATGTTTATTACACTAAATGAATAATAAAAAATACATTAATTAATTAATTAGAAATTAAACCCAGAAACCCACATCTGAAATGACTATTTTCTTCTTAAAATCTAAACAAAGAAATTACCAAATATATTGTTTATTACACAGAAAGAAAAAAACCCTGAATTAAACAAATAAAAATAAAGGAAACGGCAAGTAACACTAAATTAAACCTGAAACTTTGAAGTAGATGATTGAAATAGTGTTTTCTTGTAAAACGTATTCCAATAATCTTCCAATAATCAGAAATGTAATTTAAATTTAAATTCTATATATTTTGTACAGTGTATAAATATAAAATTATTAAATATGACAAATAATACAAAAAACATTTTTATGATTAATTTCACACTCTGATGTAAACACAACGTTACACTAGGAAAACTGTCAGCTTTTGGGACTGGTTCCTATAACATATAATCCACCAGTCACCATGGTGACAAAATAAAAGGTTCTTTATAATGAACCAGATTGTAGACTCTTGCTCATGCTAAAACATAGAGCTTGTCACAGAAAACGTGGCAGCAAATCAACTCCGTGTCAACAGATAACAAGCTCAAACAGCCAAGAACACAACTGTCAGTTCTATTAACTATAACCAGAGGCAATAACAGCAATGAAGGAGCCTGACAAAATAATGATTATAGATGCCAACATCAAAAATAATTTAATATATATATATAAAAATTAGAAATGTCATTAAATGACATTCATTTCTTTAGATATTTTAAATGATTCAGTGTCTTTAATGTGCTGCAGAAATACGACAGGTAGTCAACTTTAAAATAATGTTTACTGTCAAAAAAACAAAAACTCAATATGTAGAAACAAACAAACAAACTACTAAAGTGCAGTTATAATAGCAAAAGATGGGTTGAGCTCTTTCTCTATAGACTTTCAGTATGATGCATTGACAGATTGAGAGTTGAATTGTATTATACATGTTGATTATCACTGATGAAAAAATACTAAATATATTTATAGAAATATAATAAAATAAATACTTTTGAAATAAATAAAGTTTTTTTTTTTTATAACACGTTTCATTCTGAAAAATCACATTCATTGAGACCACCAAATGAAAGTACAGTCCTAAGGGAAGGGCTGTTTGTAATAATCTATTATCCAACATATTTTTTTTCTCCAGAACAAGCCCCTCTTTTGTCATAAAGGTCAGGACTATTTCTCACTGAATTCTAGTTAGAGGTGCCTACGTGAGGAGCAAACAGGAAGCAAATGCACTGACCATGAGGAGATGTTCATTGCTGAACTATTATTCACCCTGTAAATGCCCCAAACGAATTTCGTTAGACGGTTAAATACCAAAACATCCTCAAACACACACCGATACAGCTGCTTTGTGTTAAGATGTGTGTCAATGTATTTGTCCTCTGAATTAAATTACACAGGAAAGATAGAAGAAGATTAGGAGCGAGTTTGTACTGAAATCCAATTCATGATTACTCTAGGAAAAAAAACACCTCTCTCTGTCCTTATTTTCTGTATATAATTGTCTCAGTATACTATATCTGTCTACTCTATCACCCCCCCCCCCATTTCTATTATTTACCTCCCCCTCTCGTCTCTTTATATCCCGCCATCACTGAGGTCAACCCCCCTGTGTAGGCCCTACCATCTGTGACTGGGATCTGCAAAATTCCTGTTATTTACGTCCTCTCTCTCTCTCTCTCTCTCTCTCTCTCTCTCTCTCTCTCTCTCTCTCTCTCTCTCTCTCTCTCTCTCTCTCTCTCTCTCTCTCTCTCTCTCTCTCTCTCTCTCTCTCTCTCTCTCTCTCTCTCTCTCTCTCTCTCTCTCTCTCTCTCTCTGTGGGTGTGAGTATAATCTTGCCAAAGCCTGTGTAAACAGGACTAATGCATTCTAAACTTTGGAGTCTGGTGTGAGCCGTAGCCTAATCCCTTATAAACCTACATTTGACAGCTTTTTCTGCTTTTTCCTCTTTAGATCTCTCCCCCTCTCTTTCTTAACACGACATTTTAGCTCTGTTCCAAAACATAGTGAGCTGCCCTGCTGTGTAGGCCTACTGCATACATAGGCAACATTCAAACCAAAATGGATCCTTGTAAGTGACTTTTCATAGGGAGAATCATACAAATAACATTCCTCACAACATTCATCACATCATTAAAAACTTTAATTTGAAGCAAAAAAGTATACTTCAAGACAAATGAACAAGACTGTGTACTGTAATGAGGGAGTGCAGAGGTTTAATGAGGGAAAGAACTACCATACTATGAAGCACTGCAAAAGACAATCAAAAACGACTGAGATACATAAAACTATTCATTTAAAATTGTTGATTATATGCACAGAAACATTTTTAGTTAACTGCAAAATACAAGATAATTTACTTCCAGAATTGACCTCCCGATTGTTGCATTTGATAGAGTTTGTTGCTAGCATGTTGCTAATGGCACAATATTTGAAAAAAAGTATAAAAGCGCATAGCACTCAGAATTGTTGAGTATTTTTGGTACTGAAATGATATTTACAACAAACATTTCTCAACCATGGATGGTCACAGTGTATTCTAGGATTCTTAGTGAAGATTCATAGTAGGGCTGTCACGATTCCTCAATTCAGTTCAGTACTCGATTAAAAAAAAATCCTTGACTGCAATTTTCCCGTGTCAAGTAACCTGCAAAATCCCAGAAGTAGCGCATTCCACAGACGAGAAGGCTGCATGATAGGCTTTATTAAACGCATTTAAAATCATAATAAAGCATAATACTATTGTGAATCCACAAACGGTGCAAATAAATTAAATAAATGTATGCGATGCAGGTTTTAATATATGCACTTTAATTATTCACATGCTTATATATAGGTTACACAACAATACGTGCATCTTAAAGTGGCTTCGTTCACAGTAAATGCTGCTCCACACAAACTGTTATCATTTACATGTGTGGAGCATCTCAAACTCCATCTCTGCATATTGTTGTGTTTATTATAATGTTCAGCTGGGAACGCAACGTGCGGAATTTCATCAGATTGTAAGGGAAATAATTTATAAACCTACGCAAACACTGGAGAGTCTATCAATATCTTTATCAATATGCTAACTGTTCATTACAATTTCAAAGTAAAAGCCCAAACACTCACTCTGAGTTTACACATTTTGTTGTCCACATAAAGAAATGCCCAAATATTAAAGATTAAGTGGACATTTGAATTAAATGTTGTTTAGTCAATAGTAAATAAGAGATTAGATTGCGCTGTAAAGTGTAAAAAACTATCGTCAGGCCGCTGTCACCCTCTGCAGTCCCTCGTTACAATGTGTAATGTACATTAGCTCTATTGTTTGTATTTTAACAATTTTGTTCAATAAAACCATATGATTGCTTGCTTTTGACACTTTATTTGAACTAAATTGTTCATATTTAATTGAACTATTTTATTACTACAAAATATTAACTATAATTTTCCGATTACTCGATTAATCATCTGAATGATAATAATAATTTGTTACATTTATATAGCGCTTGTCTAGGCACGCAAAACACTTTACATAGCAAAGGATGTATCTCCTCATCCACCACCAATAAATCAACCAATTACTCGATTACCAAAACAATCGTTAGTGACAGCCCTAATTCGGAGTGTGATTCTAGGGACTTCTGGTAGGTTACTTGCTGGCTCAATTAAAAAGAGCCCATATAACTTAGGTCATTTCACCAAAGCAGGTCTAAAGGATTTATTTTTGTCCATTTTTTATCTGATGTAGGTTTATCTAATGTCGAAAGGAGGACCTTAAAGAAAAGCAACAATGACAGATATCATTCAAGTTTGTAGCAAAAACACTCCTGTGAGTTTAATGCCAAATGTTAATATTTATGGTTATTGAATATTTATTGAATATTTAGGGTTAAGTGTTTACAAAGGCTGAAATTTGCCTTTGTATGCATAATTAACGATCATTATTCACCTAAAAATGTAAACGCCATCATTTACTCACACTCAAGTTGCTTCAAACCTACAGGAATTTTCTTCCTTCTATTAAACACAAAAGAAGATATTTTGAAGAATGCCAGTAACCAAACAGTTGCCGGTTGCGGTGAGTAAATGATGACAGAATTTTGATTTTTGTGAACTCTCTTGATTCTCAGAAAAAAGATACAAAAGCTGTCAATGGAGTGGTACACGTGTACCTTATATGTATATACATAAGGTCCATACAAATATCCATGTAAATATATATATCCATATAAATACCTTAATATGCAAAAGGTCCAAAATGCCATATATACATAAGGTCCATATAAATATCCATATATATATATATATATATATATATATCCTTAAAGGTACATATTAGTGCCTGAATGGTATTACATATTGGTACTTTTTGAAAAGATATTGCCACAGTGACATCTTTTGTACCTTTTTTTTTCCTGAGAGTGTTTAAGTAGATTAGTAATATATGAGTACATTTCTGGCCCTGATAATCGTTTTTTCTAAAGAGAGAGATATCATAACAGCAGTAGCAGTGAGAAGTAAAAGTACAGTTACAAGTGTTACTTCAATGGAGAATCTTGCCCACAAACACACTTACTCACACACAATTACACAACTCTAGCCTGAACTCCCACACAACTCTAGCTCCTTCAGGGTCTGAGCGACACACACAACACACAAACACACAGAACACACAGACACACACACACCACACTCTCTCACACGTTTACAACACACACACACACGCACACACACACACACCACACACACACACACACACACACACACACACACACACACACACACACACACACACACACACACACACACACACACACACACACACAGAGAGAGAGAGACGCTTCATTTTACTTACACTGATTATGTGTTTTCAGCACCTTAATATGAATCTTTAAAATATTGCATTTGGATCGACTCCAGATACAATTTACTGAAGCAATAAAACCCAATTTTTTTCCTCTCCTACAAGAATTTAACATCACTGTGAACCGCTGTACTCCCAGTGCATAATACAGTGTGCATGTGTGAGCGAATAAAAAAAAAAGTAAGACTACAATCATTATTCTCTGCTAAAACAGCACAGGCTGTAATGATTTTAATCATTATAGCGATTGATTGAAAGCTTGTTACAGCGCTAGATCATTCAAGCCAAATAAGAGTAACTGACTAACAGTTAGATGTTCTCAAATTGACACTAAAAGCTCAAGCCCTGGAACATTTCATGGAGTCTAAAAGCCAGTAGTAATTATAAATGGAGACAAATCTTGCACTCTCTCACACATACATAATTGCAGTTGCTGGGTTCATTTTCTTTTGTCCAGAGATTTTAGAACCTAAAATCTTTGTGTTAAAAAAGTAGCAGTGTTAGTACAGGTTTATAGTGTGATTTAGTTTTGCGTAATTATTGACCACCTACAGACAGGCTATTTATTCTTGACGGTACTACTGTACCGTCAATAATTCTATATGTAAATAATTGAATGTATTGAAAAGTTAGTCAATTAAGTTATTTAAAAATATCTTAAAAAGCTCAGTAGGGTGATGGATCAAGTTTATAAATACCTGTTGGATACAAATCACTTCTTCTATTTCTAATTTAGACACCGTTTTTCTGATTCAAGTTCCTTATCGATTCCTTTAACTCCGATAACTTCAAATAAGAAATGTACTTTTGCATTAATTGCCCTCGGCTCTCTGTTGCTAAATGATGATGTAATTTCAGATTTGGCCATTAAAATAAATTTAAACTATTCTGGAAAGAAGTTCATTTAGACAGACTTTTAATGAGGCAAAAATGCAATTCAATAATTGGTTCTAACTATATATTGTGTCATTAAAATGCAGGTTAAACGATGAATGTTTGTGAATATAGATATGATATTGTACTGTATGTGTTGATTTGGTATTGTTTTTTCTAATTTGGTCATTTTTGCTAGTATTGGATAGGGATATTCAAGGACCACAATGACAAAGCCATATAATATGTTTCATTGTGTTTATTTTATCCTCAACAGTTTTAAAATGGTATGGAATATTTGTGTATTTCTTGTGCAGTTTTGTAAACTTGCAAAATAAAATAAAATAAAAAATAAGAAAATGACACACAACAACAACAAATAACGACATTATTATAATTATATTACTATTATTATTGTTTGTATTTTATTATTTATTTTACTTTTGTTAATATTATTGTTGTATTAATATTATGTAACATTCATTAAAAAAAAAAATCATCTGTCATGGTTTTTCTGTTGACCTCACCAAATCATGAGCTTTGCCCACCCTGGCAACCACCAATCTATTCCCCCAATCTGCTGTCTTCACCCATGTTTCATCTTAAGGCTGTAGTCGGACCTGCATTCAAGAGGCATTAACAGAAACTGAAACTATGAATATCTTTCAAACCCTTTAGAATTATAAAAACAGCAAACAACAAAACTGCAGTGAGTTTTTTTGTGAGAACACCGGGTACACATTTACACTACACGAAACCATAAAATGCTCAGCTCTAACAAAAACACCCACATCAGTGGTTAAGGCGAGCTTTGATTTGAATAAAAAAGAAGGAAAGATGGCTGGAAAAGTCCCGGCCTGTAAAAAACAGGGCTTTGTGATTGATAATGTTTTGGGTCTAAAGACACAGGATCAGCAGTACTGGCCTGGGAACAGTAATTTTCATTAGTGTAGGACAGAAACGATAATGGAAGAGTATAACACACACACTCACAGCAGCAGCAGTAGGAATCGCTTCCATATGTGACGTAAAACATTTTAGGGTGGCGCAGGCCAAAAGGACATACCCAGCTTGAACTGCACACAAACAGTGAGGATACCATCAACATGACACGCAGACTACACAAACTTGACTCATGGACGAGATAAGAGTGTCATTAGCCGGAGATTATGTGAACGGCATACTGCAGGTGGTAAATAATGAGGGCTTTTTCAGTGTTGTGGATGCTGAAATGACAAATAATACCATAGGCTAGTCTGTATCTCACACGGCTTCTGCTCAAGAGTACAGCAGATATAATAGTGTGGTGCCAAAAGAAGACAAACCCAAAGTCAACAGGAAGACAGTAAAACAAGAGAGGGACTAATGCTAATGGAGTCTTAATAAATAAGCTTTCTGAAGACCAAGGAATTTTTTTTCTTTATCACAGACATAAAAAAACACACATTGGTGTTTCTCATGGAAGAGGTCAAAAGCATCCCCTGCTCTACTAAAACTAAAACTATAAAGACATTAAAAAAAATAAAAAATAATATAAACTGCATAAAAACTGATTCAATATATCAACCTTTTATATGTATGATATATATATATATATGATATATATATAAATATTATTTTTTGAGTATGCAGTCTCCCAATAATATAAAAGTAAAAAACTGCAACATTATCATTCAAGTGATCCATTTACACACCCGCTAACTGGGACTATTCATTTGATTTGAATTATGGTCCGTATTTAAATATAAAGACAATTCTCACAGGCCGCAATAGAAGACACAGTTTGAAAAAGGGATTTAGCTCCTTTCCACCAAATGTGCAGAAACATTTGCAGAATAATTGTACTGTTTCATCATTTGATTTATAACCTGATTTTGAATTATATTTAAATAAAATTATTTTGTGCATAGTACATGCATAATATTGATAAAATACATTTAAATTATAATTTCAAGTAAGTAATAAATGTAAAAAATGTAAAACATCATTCCACAGATTTTCTAAGTGCCCCCAAAAAGTTAAGATTGTGGTAATAATTGGTAACACTTTATTTTAAGGTGTCCTTGTTACACATTAATTAATATTATAATAACAATACATGATGCATAATTACATGCAAGTAACTACACCAAACACTCATCCTAACCATAACCATATAGTAAGTACATGTAGTTAATTAATATTACCCAGCACTTAAATGTATAATTACACTGTAACAAGGACACCTTAAAATAAAGTGTAGCCTAATAATTAAGTGCCATGGATAGTCAGACACCAGGGTACCACAACCATACTTCTTGGCAAGGGACAGCACATCATGAGAGAGGCACCCAGCTAGTTCTTAGCACTATTATAAAGCAACTGTGACCTTTAAATGTTGGATGAAATATGTTTTGGCTTTCCAGTAACACTATGTAATGCTCAGCATGTTATGTAGTATAAAAGAACACAATGAACTTAACAGCCATCTGCACTATACAGGGTTAGTACTGTGGACATTTCTAATGAAAGTAACAATACTGTACTGTCTGTGTGTGTGTGTGTGTGTGTGTGTGTGTGTGTGTGTGTGTGTGTGTGTGTGTGTGTGTGTGTGTGTGTGTGTGTGTGTGTGTGTTTGACCATGAATTTGTAATAAAAGCATCATGTCTGTCTCTTTTCTGCCAGCTCTTCCCATCACAGCATATTTCCAGTCTCAAAGGGGACAGGGGAAGGAGAACACACATTAAGGAGTCATTCCTCAGGGTAAGAAGAACATCTACATACTAAAACAGCATTTACATGTTTTAATGTATTTACCAGCACTACACACACACACACATGCACACCTTGAACAAGTGCAATGTGGCATATGGAGAGCCTGCATCATCAGGGAGCTGTAGTAAAGGCATGCTAAACTCATGACTCGCATGTTGAACACATACAAAGACATCCACCGCCCAGAACAGATACACAAGAGAGCCTGTGTTTGCTTGGAAATATCCCTGCTACATGATTTGAAGTTTTAACTTCTGTCCAGGATGACATATTACCCACGTCCAGCCGAGGAGAAAAAACTGCACCCAGGACAGCACTGAGGAAAAACAAATCTTGTTTTCTCTCATGTTGGAATTCCCCGCCAGAACTGTACCACTAGGAAATGTTGACTTTATTTCTTTGTTTTTGCAATTCTTTGTGCAAGTTCCTTTTTCATTTCTGTTCAAGACTGGACGGATAATGCTGGAAAACCCTTATGCCAAAGGACTCCACAGAGAAGACAAATGAATGAAACTGTCTTCTCTGTGGCTGGTTTGACAAGCTCATGTATCACCTATGACAGCTTCACTAAGAGATTTCCCTAAGATACATTACAGGCTGAAGTCATACAGTCTCTGCTTCTTTCCAAACAATGACTGACTCCCACTGTAAATCAAAGTACAATGTTTAAGCATTTTTAAAACAAGATCAATTTACCTCAAAAGCTATTCAAGGTAAAGGATATAATCTATGTGCCACCTGTGGCAACAATTGGAACTGGAAAAATAATGAATGACTGTTTTCAAACTGTTTTCCTGAAACATTAAGATTGAATTGGTTAACCAAACAGCTAGCCCCGTCCCTACACTATTTGCTGAGTCAATCTTGCTGTGTGGCCCTGATCGGAATTATGTATACATCTAATAAACAAAGCAAAAATGTTTTTATAGTGCCACAGAGTCAGAGTTTAACATTTCAAGGGAAATCGACTTACAAAATGGCTTACTTGCTTACTTTGGATATTAAAGGTGCAATAGGAGATCTCGGAAAATGCTTACTTTAGCCTGACTGCACTGAATCCAAATATCCCACCCTTCCTGCAATCACCAATTGGTTTCCAATTAAAGTCTGAGCACCCTCCGCAGTGGCAGTGCTAGACCAGGCTGTAGCCCCATCAGAAACTGGCTTAGCCCCCGGCACAGCCCCCCCCCCCAAGGATTTCCAAATGATTGTCCTGTTTTTTACCTCTCTGTGTCACTCTCATTAACATTGAAAAAATAAACCTAAAAAACCTAAAAAAAGTGCCTAATATGTGGCCTCTATAAACAATTTTATGGGGGAGGGGTCAAGCAACTCAAGCAAGCAACGTGCAGCAAGACGGTGAACGTCAGTCAATTCAAAAGTGAAAGTAAAAAAAAAACTGACGGCTAATGCTGCATTTTCACGGCGCATATTCTCTCTGAGACAACAAGAGTCGAATCTACTCTAACATGTTCTCATAACGGTATATAACTGTCTTAAATTAATCTCTTATTTATTTATTTTTTGTGGCTCGTATAGTGAAAAACATGAGAAGAAACGTATTTAGCGTTAAACAGGTTTTTTTTTTTTTATCAGTGCCTGAAATAAATCTGCTCTGAATTTTCATTGATGACTGCAGTGTTAATAATTTTAATTATAGGCCCATAATTCATTTTATAAATTAATAGACCTGTTTTAAAAAATCTTAAAAAAAAAACATTTTCAATGAGGAGTAAGCTAAAAGCCTATTTTATTATCCTCACAGTGCATATGAAATTATCGCGGGGCAATAATTTCATGTAATTTAATAATAAATGTATAACAAACTATATACCATTCTGAAGTTCTAAGCCTCAAGTATCGACGATAGATCACTGTTTTTTGATGGAAAGCTTATAAGAAATGTATTTGCTAAATTTGTGTAAGCATTAACATCAAACCATCCATAATAAAAACGCATTACCTGTTCATACCAGCTTCGTGTTATATTGAGTCACAAACGCATCCACTGGTGTAAATCCCGGTTTAGTTGGAGAGGTAAGAGGGGCTATATATAGTCTCAGGAAAATCTCATTTTTCATGGTATCTTCTTCAGATTTGAAATATAAACTCATGAGACATCAAGGCACTTCAGTTTCTATAACTTTTTATCTTTTTGAGCATTATCAACTCTGGATGATGGATAGTAAAGCCCAAAGGGTCTTCTTTGCAAAGACACTAAAAGTGTGTGTGTAGCACACTGAAGTCAGCACCTGTTATAATTTAAATTTGGTGCGTTTTTTTCAACTGAGTCCCAAAATCCCAAAATGGGGAGTGCTGGCTAACAGGTTAAAGTGTATATACTTCCCTACATTAATTATTGTATTTAATATTAAGAGCTCTAGAGACTTAACGGTTGGGATTTTTTATAAGAAACCGCCTAGAACATCCTAGAAACCACAAAAATCTAAGTTTATTTTTTTGCATCAATGGGTCCATGAATAATGTTTAACTATCATGGAAGCTGTTCATTGCAGAAAAGGGTTATTTGTAATGCAAAATGGATTTCTAAAGTGATTTAAAAAAGTTATTTCAAGCACATAACAGACCTCAAAATAGTTCTTCTGTGGCACTGCTGAGAAAACTCCCTTTTTGGAAACTATTTTAAAGGGGTCATATAATGCGATTTCATGTTTTCCTTTGTCTTCAGAGTGTTACAAGCTGTTTGTGCATAGATAAGATCCCTAAAGTTGCAAAGACTAAAGTCTCAAACCCAAAGAGTTATTCTTTATAAAAGTGAAGACTCTGCCATGCCTTCCTAAAACGGCTCATTCAAACACGCCCCCACATGTCTATGTCACGGTGTGGGAAGATTTGCATAACACCGCCCAATGTACAGTGGGTACGGAAAGTATTCAGACCCCCTTAAATTTTTCACTCTTTGTTATATTGCAGCCATTTGCTAAAATCATTTAAGTTCATTTTGTCCCTCATTAATGTACACACAGCACCCCATATTGACAGAAAAACACAGAATTGTTGACATTTTTGCAGATTTATTAAAAAGAAAAACTGAAATATCACATGGTCCTAAGTATTCAGACTTTGCTCAGTATTTAGTTAGTAGAAGCACCCTTTTGATTTAATACAGCCATGAGTCTTTTTGGGAAAGATGCAACAAGTTTTTCACACCTGGATTTGGAGATCCTCTGCCATTCCTCCTTGCAGATCCTCTCCAGTTCTGTCAGGTTGGATGGTAAACGTTGGTGGACAGCCATTTTTAGGTCTCTCCAGAGATGCTCAATTGGGTTTAAGTCAGGGCTCTGGCTGGGCCATTCAAGAACAGTCACAGAGTTGTTGTGAAGCCACTCCTTCGTTATTTTAGCTGTGTGCTTAGGGTCATTGTCTCGTTGGAAGGTAAACCTTCGGCCCAGTCTGAGGTCCTGAGCACTCTGGAGAAGGTTTTCGTCCAGGATATCCCTGTACTTGCCGCATTCATCTTTCCCTCGATTGCAAACCAGTCGTCCTGTCCCTGCAGCTGAAAAACAAAACCCCACAGCATGATGCTGCCACCACCATGCTTCACTGTTGGGACTGTATTGGGACAGGTGATGAGCAGTGCCTGGTTTTCTCCACACATACCGCTTAGAATTAGGCCAAAAAGTTCTATCTTGGTCTCATCAGACCAGAGAATCTTATTTGTCACCATCTTGGAGTCCTTCAGGTGTTTTTTAGCAAACTCCATGCAGGCTTTCATGTGTCTTGCACTGAGGAGAGGCTTCCGTCGGGCCACTCTGCCATAAAGCCCCGACTGGTGGTGGGCTGCAGTGATGGTTGACTTTCTACAACTTTCTCCCATCTCCCGAATGTATCTCTGGAGCTCAGCCACAGTGATCTTTGGGTTCTTCTTTACCTCTCTCACCAAGGCTCTTCTCCCCCGATAGCTCAGTTTGGCCAGCGGCCAGCTCTAGGAAGGGTTTGGTCGTCCCAAACGTCTTCCATTTAAGGATTATGGAGGCCACTGTGCTCTTAGGAACCTTAAGTGCAGCAGATTTTTTTTGTAACCTTGGCCAGATCTGTGCCTTGCCACAATTCTGTCTCTGAGCTCTTCAGGCAGTTTCTTTGACCTCATGATTCTCATTTGCTCTGACATGCACTGTGAGCTGTAAGGTCTTATATAGACAGGTGTGTGGCTTTCCTAATCAAGTCCAATCAGTATAATCAAACACAGCTGGACTCAAATGAAGGTGTAGAGCCATCTCAAGGATGATCAGAAGAAATGGACAGCACCTGAGTTAAATATATGAGTGTCACAGCAAAGGGTCTGAATACTTAGGACCATGTGATATTTCAGTTTTAATTTTTTTATAAATCTGCAAAAATGTCAACAATTCTGTGTTTTTCTGTCAATATGGGGTGCTGTGTGTACATTAATGAGGGGAAAAAATGCACTTAAATGATTTTAGCAAATGGCTGCAA
This sequence comes from Ptychobarbus kaznakovi, assembly GCA_027422405.1. Taxonomy (NCBI): domain Eukaryota; kingdom Metazoa; phylum Chordata; class Actinopteri; order Cypriniformes; family Cyprinidae; genus Ptychobarbus; species Ptychobarbus kaznakovi. The sequence continues at coordinate 23,814,565 of CM049799.1, forward strand.
TATAACAAAGAGTGAAAAATTTAAGGGGGTCTGAATACTTTCCGTACCCACTGTATATGCAAAGAAAGAGGGCGTGATTTTTATTCTCGCTGTAGTATTGTTGTGGCTGCCGCCATGTTGTGGAGACGCTGTGTGTTTTGTTGTGAAAGCGAAAGTACTTTGTTTGGCCTTCCAAATGATTACACAACTAAAAATCAGTGGTTAATTTATATCTACAACAGTGTTTCAGAACAGTACAACACAAATATTTGAGCTGTTTCCTGATCCTGGGAGAGAGTAGCCTACAATGTGAACACTATGAATGGTTGTGAACACTATAAAGTGGGGCAGTTCCAACACAAGGACAGTGCTTCTAGTGTTAATTTTGGCAGGCATTTTTAATTTAGTCTTAGTCTTTATCTTGAGATGAAAATGCTTAATATTCTTAGCCACATTTTAGTCATTTGAGTCTTTCATAGTTTCAGTCTAGTTTTAGTTGACGAAAAGTCATTGCATCACCAGTGTGGAAGAAGTGGAGCGTGCGTGGAAAAGATATTTAGATATTTTTTTATAGATAGATATTTTTTTATAATATTTATATAATTTCTTCTTTATAGGCACCAAAAATCTATGCATTGCATTTACACGCAAATACTATGACTTTTTAACGCTCTTTATCGCTTGCGAGACTGTCAGCGTCTGCTTCTCCGTGACTGTCACTGAAGCCGCCCGTTCGTGAGTGTAAACGCGCCGTTGCTTTCAGCCAATCAAAATACTGCAATTTTACTGGTGTTATTTTGTGATTGGTCGGGGCATTCTACAGCCCTTACTCGAACTTCTCAACACAGAGCCCGCCTCAGATTGCTTTAATCAATACACAAATCGTAAAAATGAGTCACGCTGTCTTTACACATTCTGATTGGGTGGGCAAGACAGTCAGTGTTTTGGGCTTAGCCCATGCCTAGAGCCGGCCCTGTTTAAAAACAGACATTCTATCATTCACTGTCTCTTTCTCTCAAGCAAGTTTGTTTATGAGGGACTGACGACAAACAGGCATCACGCTGTTAGTGCATTAGACTGAAGACAAGTGCCTGCATAATGAACACAACTCCTTCACCAGGCCACTGAGAGCATGTAAGAGACTCACCCCACCCTCACATTCCACATAAATAATGCTATCTAGTTCCTGCTACATGATAAACAGTGTGGGAGAGCCGTCAGATGAACGTACAACAAATGCAGGATTTAAAAAATGTGCACACATTTCACATCCCGATTCATCAAAGCTTAATAAACATCAAGATGAGATGTTTGTTAGCGAGTTTTCCTTGTACTTCACAGGGTTCTTAGAGCAAAAGTAACTTGATACAAATAACGGAACAGTAATGACTTGATGGAGGAAAAAAGTCCTGTCTCAACATTAAAGGGAGATTTCACCCAAAATCCCAATCTGACTTTTTCTCCCAAAAAGGACGTTTAGCAGAATGTTTAAGCTGCTCTTTTCCATAAAATGAAAGTGAATTGTTGCCACATTTTCCACAATAATATTAAGCAGCACATCTGTTTTCAACATGGATAATATTAAATTAAAATAATATGATAAATGCATGATTTATGAAGGATCATTTGACACTGAAGACTGGAGTATAATGATGCTGAAATATAGCTTTACAATTACCAGAAATAAATATCCTTTTGAAATATATTAAAATGGAAATAATAATTGTAATATTTCACAACATTACTATTTAATTTTTACCGTCTTTATTACCAAATAAATGCAGCCTTGAGGAGAAAAAAATGGTAGTGTATTAAGTTTTCCGAAGCCATATATTAATTTTGTGACAAAGAGAGCAAAATTATGTTGTTATTTTCTTGCAAAATAAAATAAAATAAAAAATAAATAAATAAAGTGAAACCCAAACTTTTTTTTTTTGACAGAAAGACAGCTTGAAAAATCTGTTCTACACTAAATATTTTTAAAATATGAATATAACCATGATACAGAATTTTTATGTTTGAGTGAACTAAACTGCACATAATCCAATATATATCAATTGTGTGAATTCTACTAAATAAATCAGGTCATTCCAAACAAGCACAGATTGTACACACGCACAAGACTTTGCCTGAGGAAGCCACGAAGAAGCAGATGCCACTGAGCGCGAGAGAGAGATTTGGAGATTTTCTGACTTCACCTCGAATCATCTTTGCAGAAAACTGTTCATTTTCAGCTGCCCAGGTTGTATGCTGTGCTTAATGACGTTATCTCCCATGAGCACATGGTGCTCGGATACGGCTTAAACACACAGCTGAACACTGAATGTTGATGATTGCGAATCGAAGGATGATGCCAAAGGCTAACAGCTAGTTTATTAGAACACACACGCTTACACACACACACACACACACACACACACACACACACACACACACACACACACACACACACACACACACACACACACACACACACACACACACACACACACACACACACACACACACACACACACACACACACACACACACACACACACACACAAATATGCTCTTGCATAGTCTAAAACTTTCCTTAAACCAATGCTGTCAAATCATGACCACGATTCTAGATTACAGAACCGTACAGGCCTGGGTCCACAGCAGGCCCCGTGAAGCTGATCTTCAGGTCTATGAATGCTAAATCAGGTCTGTTCCAACCTCTGTGCCATCAAACATCTGCTGTTGAATAAACATTGTTTACCTGTGTAATCGATGAGGGAGCATTGGGAATGCAGGGAGAGTCTTGCAGCCAGTGAGTCCCAAAGAACACCCTAGCAATTCAATGAGAGAACAGCAAATCACATGACACTCTTGGGTCTGCAGTTACAAAGGTAACCTTCCCTCACCTCACCTGGAGTTGAGAAGAGAATTTACAATGACACACAAATGAACAGAAGCCTCAACAGACTGTTAATGTAGCTTATCTGCTAGAGAGTGGCACTATAGTATGGGTTTGACTGAAAAAGAACAACAGACAGACAATAGCAAATCAACTAAGAAGCTCTATGACACTATGAAAGCTATCTGCTAGTATTCTCATTTATTTCATTTTTTTCCTGGGCACTCAGTTATGGACGCAGTTGTTTTTGAGGCGTAAATGCCATGTGAGTAATAGTTGTTGAGCCATGGGGAAATGATATCATGATGCTAATTGCCTGATATTACCACACAAAAGAGGACAGACACAAACCCTTCACTGTCAACGGTCCTTAGCTATGAGATGTTAAAGGCAGTAGATTGAAAAATAAATGCAACAGTTCTTTTTTTCAGACCCCTCGTGAAAAAAATAATAATACATTTATTTTCAAATGTATTTCTACCTTTAAATAGTCATTAATACAGATGATTTTTTGGCCACAAATTGTAGTACTTACATTTACCAGTAGGGTAACCATGACTTCTAAAATAAAATACAATTACATTTATTTTAATTTAAACACACACACACACACACACACACACACACACACACACACACACACACACACACACACACACACACACACACACACACACACACACACACACACACACACACACACACACACACACACACACACACACACACACACACACACACACACACACACACACACACACACACACACAGAGGTTTAGGGGTGAGCTTTAGGGTTGGAACTAGTAAGGTCTGAATAATGCAGCATCCATTTATGATTTAAAGGAACATATACTGATGCTGTTTTTATATGCATTTAGTGCAAATTACATATAACTTTACACTGCGATGACAAAACTTTGGTAACACTTTACTTATGTTTAATGCACATTAGGGCTGTCGTCGAATTTAAAATAAAAATCCACATTCGAATGCAAAACGTTACATTCTAATTTTAGGTGTGCGTCTATCAGTGGCGCACGAGATGCGATGAAGTTGTAGGTAGGTGTCATTGCATTTTAATGCTTTTTTAGCCTATCTAGTTGAACCCACTGGATAAGTTGTTCATTCAAAATACTGCGGAAAAAGAGAACATTAATGCGGAGAATGTTGTTTATGTCAAAACTGGAACCAAGCCATTCACACAGAACGCATATTTGCACATTTTCTAGAGGGACATCTATCAGTGTTGCACTCGTGTCTCGCAAAAGAGAGTCGGATATTTTGAAAGCCATTTAAAATTATTGTAAGTTCAACTTTGAAAAAACCTGTCTCAAAACTTTATGGCGGGACGGGTCTCTCCCCATTCCACTGCATCTCATGTTTTTAAATGAAAAAAGTAACGTTACTCTTTGTGATTGGTTTTCCGTGCTTTGTATTAAACTGTATATACATTATGCTTTTTTGTTTGTAACTTTTTAATCAACTTTATTAATTATATATTGTTAAACATTATTTTAAACATTATGCACATTTTTCAAAGGTAGTCATGTTGTTTTATGCTTTGAAGAACCGTGCATTTGGAAATATTTTTCCAAAGAGCTGATTGTGGACTTCAGGAAGAGACAGCAAAAGCAGTTTTTCCCTACAAATTATGAGTATAATCGAATTTTGATATTATAATTACAAAATCGAATTATGATTTTTCAGACATTTTGGGACCCCTGTGGAGAGATAATTGTATGTATCAGAGTATTCAGCTTAAAGTATATTTTAATGCCTCGTTCAAAACAATGTAAACATCTCCGAGGACCTGACTTTTTATGGACTTGTTTGTCCATGTTTTTTCACACATTCAAACACAGTGTTTCAAAGAAAGCCAGGCAAAGATTATTATAACTGTGTTTAAATTATTCTTGGGGCATCTGCGACAGCTGAGGTGGCAAATTCAGCATCTCGCAGCAATCCTGAAAACTTTATATATGTATTCAGGGACATACATACATAGAAAGTGTATTAACTCAGTGCATCTCAGTGTGGTCTGGACAAATATAATTTATTAAAAGTGAAATGTACTTTTTTTTAACCAAGCCAATCATATAGGCCTGTTGTATCATTTGCAAGCCCTTTAAGCAGAGAGTTAATAGTGCGGCTAGATAGCTAAACGCATCTCAGGGTCTGCTCTCCCTCTCTGCAGATAAGAAGATAGACTACCTCAAAAAGCGCTATACCAAATGTAACAAAAAGAGATTATTATTAATTATAACGCTGCTAAAATCCTCAAGGACACACTTTTGGAATTGACACCCTGGTAACCGTATCTTAGGACATTTTGCTGCCATCTGACAAGCATTGGAGATACTTCCGTACCATGAACACTGGCCACTAAAAACTAAGCAGAGACGGATTAGAAAGAGGAAACACGCTTCATCCCCAGACCTGAGGAAGGCCATCAGCTCCTACCGAACTCAAACTGCTTGCTAGTCCAATCCTTGGAGAAATAACATCAACATGACTAGAGCCATTTAATAAGTTTCAATGGGACATAAGGGACTTCTTACTTTTTATGAAACATTCACGACCTCTACTTGTAACGCCGTCTCATTTTTTGTTTATACAGAACAGCCGAGGCCTAACACCAAAATAGGATGTGTTTCTATAACAATAAATTGTGTACCCCAAGAATTCTCTTGTGTTTGTCGCCTCATTGGAACATCATATAATCCTGCCCATTGTCCCTGGAGTTTTCACAGACCTGACTTACGTTACATCCACCACACGCAACACTGGCTTGGCTTATATTCTGTATAATTGTGTATGTGCTTCGACGGCTAATACAAACATTGAATCTTGAATCTTGGCGCGATAGATAGACAGACAGACAGACCTCAGACAGGTCACAAACATATAGAAACTTTTATCACATGTAGTTTATGAATATAATCACTGTATGTATTTATTCGGTAAAAATACCTACAATGCCCACTCACTACCGGCTTTTTGCATCAGTACCATCCGCCATTTTCCTCACTGCAATTAAACAAAGGCTTCAGGAACCCCCAGTGGAGAGAGTTGTGATGCGCTTCCTATTCTACAGACGGCTCTTGTTCGATGGACTTATTCCGTAGTCATTACATAGCGAGTTACCGTATGTAGCTTAAGCTTTGTCAACACGCTCCAAAGCGACTGAAACAGTACAAATGAGGACATTATAGAAGCAATCAAAACCATGGGTGGACAAAAGATCCATGCTGTGGTTAACAACACACTGCCTGCAACAACGTGCTTTTGTTGGGATTAGTAAGTACAAGTCCTGGTTAGCCTCCGAACGCAGTAAGACCCCCAAACTCCGATACAGGGAGGGAATTGGTATTTTTTTTTATTTTTTTAACAATGAAAACTCTCAACGCATGTGGCAGGGACTAGAATGTGCCTTAGAAAAAAGAAACCGCAGAGTGTTAGTTTTACAAGAAAAACTGCTAGGATGACAGTTTTTCCCTTCAGAGAATAAATATGCAATTGGCGGCATAGACTCTGGGTCAAATGTGTGTTTTATTTAAATAAAAGAAGACAGATTAGATCAAATAAATTTAGAATAGAGAGTGCTAGGTGTTAGAGGGTCAAATAAAGAGAGTGGAAGAGAAAGCAGCCGTACCTGTGGGATTTTAGCCGTTCTGAGTTGTTGAAGATGCTTGTTTGTACTTCATTCTATATGATTCCCTAGCTGCTCTTTAAAAAAAATCTGTCATAAATAGATTGAGTTAGACTTGTAAAGATCCACATTTGGTCCCCATTCTGTTACTTTGGACCTTCAGTTTGCCTATGCCCGAACAGTTACTGATGATGCATCTCTCAAAGTCAGTGAAAGTGATTTTGTGCCTCTTTGGGATGGTACAGTAATGCGTCGTTCACTTGCAGAATGCAAGCTTCTAGAGGGCATATAAGTCTGAAGTAATGGATTTAGGTAAAGGGGTGCAGAGCCAGAGGTGGTTCTGTAGGCAAACATTAATGCCTTGAATTTAATGCGAGCAGCTATTGGTAGCCAGTGCAAATTGACGAACAGAGGTGTGACGTGCGTTCTTTTCGGCTCATTAAAGATTAATCTTGCAGCAGCGTTTTGGATTAATTGTAGAGGTTTGATGGAACTGGCTGGAAGACCTGCCAAGAGAGCATTGCAATAGTCAAGTCTGGACAGAACAAGAGCCTGAACAAGGAGTTGTGTTGCATGTTCCGAGAGAAAGGGCCTGATCTTCTTAATATTATATAATGCAAATCTACAGGACCGGGCAGTTTTAGTAATGTGGTCTGAGAAATTCAGCTTATCATTATTTAAATAGTAAATTATTTTTGTGAAAAGGTAGAGGATTGAATTATGCTTAGAGCTTATATTTATCAATGGTTTACTTTTCCCTGATTTTTGGGTGTAAAGAAATTGAAAGTGAACAGAAAGTCTAAACAGATTTGACACTGTACAACCATTTGAGGAGACTGTTTAAAGGTTAAAGTTGGTTAGTTGGCCTATTCTTATCTAAGTGAGCAGTTCTTGGTCAGAACAAACTACAACATGCACCAGACTTCATGCCAATAGTCAAAGGTGTTGCTTGTGAGGCTACATCCGAGGAAGCATTTGGCTTTTCTAATTTCACAGAGACACTTTTAGAAGAACTAAAAGCTCTATTACTGCAAAAACCCAATCAACCGCAATTAAATGATAATTACCATAAGACACATTTGTCGACATAATGCAAATGTTCCCAAATATGTAGTGTATCTTCATCTAAATTAAATATTAATCCATTAAAACATTTCAGACTACTAGAATGTGTGACAAAAAGCAGGGATGTGTCAGCAGAAAAGACCTTGTGAATATGTCTCTATTGATGACACACAACAAGTGTCTTCATTCCACGTTAATGCCAGCTAATTTCCTAGTCGATCACAAAAAGAACACAACCATATTTTCATCGCAAATGCATTAGCCACTAGCAAACAGATTTCCAAGCTGGCCACCATGATTGTTTTGCTAAAAGGGCCTCTAATATTTGTGTGTGTGCCTTTCAATAATCTTTATCCCGGAGCAGAGCACTGGTGCTGTAGTGTCGGCTAGCACGCTCGTGTTAGTGAGCAGCGGGTTCGCGCTGTTGCGTGAAAATCACACCCCGAGGCCAATGAAAGAATGACAAAGGTTAACAGTCCCCCAAGGGGAGGGGAATGGAAAAGAGAGCAAGCAGGGCAAAGGTGAAGAATAACCAAAGAGGCAGAATGATAAGAAAAATGAGCGGAAGAAAACAGGGACCGTAAAATGGGCCGACACGCTCTGGCACGTAACTCGCAAACATGCACGTAAGCGAGAGCTGTGCAAACAAAGTGAAATCTAAAACAATTACACAAGAGCACATGGGCCTGCACACAAATAACTGACAGAAATACGAATGCGAAAAGCAATCCGTGCCACTTTAATCCTTTAATAGGTCTACTCAGTAAAATGCACACACGCACAATTACCGAAGAAACAAACAGATTCACAAAAATGCTCCAAATTGCTGCCACAAACAAAGCCCTTATCATGCTAGTTTAAAAAGCTCTTAAAGCATCCTCATTTCTTTCGCTCCCTCACAGACTCATTAGTTGGATAACAGCAGAATCGCGGCTCTCCCAGTCGGCCCTCTATCCTTGTTAGTGCCTGCTGGCCACTTTCCCCTGTGTGTTCGCAGAGAGCTCTAAGTGAAGGTAGAAAAAGCAAAAGTGGCATACAACAAATTATTTGACTCCTCGGGCCGCCCTCTAATTCAAACACAAAATGTTTAGGAGCACCGTCACCCAGCCCCCTGCCTCGCACCCTGCTCGTGCTGCACCCTGCCTGGACATCAGGTCTGATCTCTCTCCTGCCTGGCTCCTGGAGCGTTATTAAGTGAGAAGGCTGTGGCTGATTGTAGCCCGTGGCACAAAACCTGCTCTAACGTCTATACGCACGCTGTGAATGGCCTACTTCTACTCCATCAAGCTCTGTAGCACAAATGCACACTTGCATACATAGAGCAAATAACATTTTGTGCCAACCTCATGTCACCTTGCTTTAATGTGACCTAACACTGGCGAAAGAAAGAGAGAGCTGAGTAGAAGATGCCGGAGGGCTGAAAAAAAATTCACAATTTAATGCTTAAAGTGTGTATGTGTGTGTGTGTTGTTTGAGTGGGTTTATTTGGAGACACAAATTTTGACAAGTTTGTTCCAGGCTGAAGAAAATAGGTCAGCCAGATTATAGGGGTCAAACTAGTTAATCAGATGTTTTTAACCAGGTCAACCCAGATTAACCAGCTCTAAGCGCGATTAGCAACCAGCTTGGTTCAACAAATGACTGGTTTCACGGTGAAAACCTTGTAAGACTAACTAATGGATAGAGCGTCGGACTTGAAACCTAAGGTTGTGGGTTCGAATCTCGTCTCCGGCAGGAATTGTCCACAACTGAGGTGAGACCCTTGAGCAAGGCAACCGAACCCCCAACTGCTCCCCGGGCACCCGCTGTGTCGATGCCCACTGCTCCAAGTGTGTGTGCACTTGGATGGGTTAAATGCAGAGAACACATTTCACTACTGGTTATACTCTGTATAGTTGTGTATGTGACAAATAAAGCTAATTTGAGCTTAATAATAATAATAATAACGTCACCTAATCTGATCGTGAACCTTTTGGTTTTTAATCAATGAACCAAAAAGACATTAATTCACTTAATTAGTTTTTTTTTTGTAGTTTAATTCATTCACTAGGTTGCGACCATGGAGTCATATTAATTGTAACAAAGATAATTGTATTATAGTAGATGTTTTACTATGTACTATTCTTTAAGGGCTCTTAAAAACAGTTGCATATTTTCCCCTATCTACTGCCTTTAATGTTACATCCCAAGATAATGTCTACAAACATACTAAGCAACTCTAATTGTGCTTGTTGTTAACTGCTGGGCATTTCACTTATAAAGCTGAAGAATAAGGACAACAACAGGATAACTAAATAAATAAATAGCCCCAAAAGTAGTGCTTTTATACACTTTTAGTGCAATTCATGAGAAGATTCTGTCTCACAGATTACTCTCCCTCATGTAGTTCCAAATCCGTAAGAAATTCGTTCATCTGATGTCCGATGTCAGATGTCCTTGCTAGGGTGAGTAATTAATGACAGAATTTTCATTTTTGGGTGAATATTTATGATTTTTTTTTTTTTTTGAGAAACACAAAATAATATATTTTGAATTATGATTTTCAATTACAATGAACAAAGGAAACAAAATTAAAAAAGGAAACAAAAACACTGTGACCATGAGCCACATGACTTATGTGCCATATTGCATAGTTTTCTGTTAAACACCCAGGGGCAAAGGTAGGCAACTGCTTGGCCCCAAAAGCCAAGGGCCCCCTAAAATACTTTCATATGCGAGATGCGCAGTAAGCGCGAACACGCGGATGGTTGCGGTTTACTGTGTTTATTACCATGAGAACCGTCTGCTTGTCCGAGTTGAAAGTGCTTCTTGTGTATCCTGCTTGTAGCAAATTAAAATATGCATCTGAAGCTGACTGCCGCGTGAGTGCAAGGTCTCTCTTACCCAGCGCGCGCACACACCTCTCTCTCTCTCTCTCTCGCTCCGTCTGCTCTGTGACCCCGGTCTCATTAAAATGCATATAAATTGTACGACAAATAAAAATGAAAACTTGTGGTATTGAAACAAGAAAAAACAGACTTTGTCGTATATATGATACGAACGTGTTTGGCTTGCATATGATACGCAGTTTTCACGTGCATATGATTTTAAATTTGTTGGCGTGCATATGATACGCAGTTTTCGCATACATATGATACGCATCTACCCCCCAAACCTAACCACACCCATTGCATAGCATATATACGCCAAAGTCCATTTTTTCGTATCAAATACCACGAGTTTTCATTTTTATTTGGCGTACTATTTATATGCACTTTCATGAGATCGGGTTGCTCTTTTCAACGTATCTGAAAGGAGCTGAAGATCTTGAAATGGGACGCGTTTCAGTCACTATTTCATATTCATTTCCATTGTCTGACACAGAAAAGAGTAATATATATATAATATATATTGAAAACAGTTAATTATTGAGAATTTTCTTGCATCAAAATACAGTATGTGGCATAGAGAGACAACCAAATGTAATAATAAATAATAAATGTACATTTTTTACACGTTCAGAAGAAGCGAGCTGCCCTGTCCTGCGAAAATATAAACAGGTTTGTGTCAGTAAATTGCTCAGTGCAAAGAAAGAGAAGTGATAGGAACCTGGTATTTCTATGTTATTTTTTTATGTGTCTAATAGACATGAACAAGTTCTTTGAAAAACATCTATGACTTATGAAACATGTCTACTCTCATTGCTCTATGCATGTTAACTATGGTTTAATAATAAACATATTGCATAAAGCATCCATATTTGTCCATGCCAATGTTGATTACAGTATTAAAAACTTAAAAAGTATTAATTTAAGGTACATTTAGAACAGATAAAAATGTGCAATTATGGTGCGATTATTGGCGAATTATGTCATGACAATCATGCGATTAAATATTTTAATCGATTGACAGCCCTAAGTTAAAATTACTAAAATTAAATGTAGGCTTACACTGGCAACTCATCAGTGGACTTTCCTAGTCAATATAGGCTATATTCACACTTTTCTTATTCTCACTAATTCAAGTTTTTATAAGAATGAACATCTGAAGGGAACCAATTGTCTTCAGAAAAGTATCGATGGAATTTTCATTTTACCTGATAAAGTATAATTTATGAGCTGAGCGCTGCTTTGTTTACAACCGTTACCGTTTTAAATAATGTATACTTCTGACTCATCCCTTTTCTTTAAAAAAAGTGTTTAAAGGTTAAATTGTGAGGTTTATCATTTTAGAATGTATTTCGTTTTTTTGTTAAAACTTGTATCTCAACGGTAAATCAATTGCTATTTCCTGGTCTACAACATGAAATAATAAACGTGTCTGCTAAATGAATAAATGTAAATGAAAGAATCCCATTATAACATGTACATGGAAAATGTAAAACATTGGACACAACTATGGGGCACCATTGCAAGCATCACGACAAAAAAGGAACCTCAAGTTTGATCTTGGTAAATGTGTGCAAATGTATAGGGCCCCATTCTTATATTTGCCTGGGGCCCCCAATTCACTAAATCCACCCCTGTAAACACCGTGACTAGATCATTGAGACTGTGAGTCAGTGAAAAGTGGATCAGTATATGAAACAGTTTTTAAAAAAATATGATTAATTTCAGAGAATAACAGATTTCAGTCTATTCCCTACACAAATCTACTTTACAGCTTCACAAGACATGGAATATAGGATACACTTTTATGATGTTTTTGTTTTGTCATTTTCTCTGTTCACTTCAGTTGTTTAAAAAAAATTGGCCAGGACACACACACACACACACACACACACACACACACACACACACACACACACACACACACACACACACACACACACACACACACACACACACACACACACACACACACACACACACACACACACACACACACACACACACACACACACACACACACACACACACACACACACACACACACACACACACACACACAAGGAGGTTTGAAACACCAAATTTGAATATTTGGATGAGAACAGTAAGACTTATTTTGTGATCAGAAACACATGCGCCAATAGCACAGTCCGTACTCTATCTGAATTATTATTCTACATACACACATTTAGCTCTCATTCTTTTTTTTCATGTTTCTTCTCTCTTTTGAAAGCTCTAACCCATTCCCAGAGCGAATAAAAGCCATCTTTAATTCGACCACAGCACCTCTGAATATTCTACTTTTCTTTTCTTCTCTTGTGCATTACATGAAAAGACACTCATAGCTCTTCACTAACCGTATGGAACATGTTATTGTACATCATTAGCGAAGCAGGGTGAGCAATTCTTCACACAAGACACACAACCAGATGTGATCGATTAAGCTGAATAACAATGAGCAGTTAAACCATTTGTAAATTAAACTGATCAAAAAGGTTTTTATTCCACAAGAATGGGCCCTTATCTGTGCTTGATAGAGCTTTTAGGATTATTTACGTCTGGAGAACAAAAAGGAAATCTCATCACCCAAAAAAATGTGTTTTGAAACAAATGCCGATTTTTTCTCGATCTCTCATTTCTGCCACTGAAACCATCTTTACCTTCCCTCAATAACGATGCCCGCATCTCTCCTCGACCATCCTCAATAACCTCAATTTCCCACTATTACTCTGTCAAGCTCCCGGAGGATGACAGCGGAGAACACCAGAGTCGAGAGCTTGGGAGCAGGTGCCACTGCATCTGAGGTCACAGATTTCTCATGTCAAAATGACCTACAGTGAGGGCTAGCTCTGTGACAAGAAACAAAAGAGCTCTGACATGAGACGAAGAGAGACAGGGGAGAGAGAGCGAGAGAGTGAGGCTGAAACGAGAGAGGAAGCTATCATATGACCGAGTAGGGTGGTTAATTTGCTCTAACAAAACGGAGAGGCCTATTGGGGCTCAGACAAGCCTAGTTAAGGGAATAAAGGAAAACTTTGTCTGCATGATCATCTGAAAACAATGCCGTCTTTGTGTGCTCGGATGGGAGCTTTTAAATGCAGCCGAAGAGCGTGCAGGCAGAATAAATAGCAATGAGATGAGATGAAAGGAAATTATTAACATCCAGAGGTGGGGAGGAAAGCAGCAGTGTGCCATGGATGCAAAGAACGCAGCGGTATGTTGTCATAGCAATCTCTTAAACACGTTATTCACACGGTGCTGAGAGTGGTATCGAAAATAAACTTTACTTAAAATATCTTGCTAATTAACATTTAAATAAATATTTTCTCACTCTGTCTCATTTTATTGAGTTTAAATTTTTATTTAAAGGCATGAAACCACAGACGATATTCAAACTAGGCGGTACATTTTCATGTCCCCATTATATATAGTATATCTTAATATAATTTAAGTTTTCTTGTAAAGTAATTTCACATTCAGGAAATACTTTTCTCCATTGATAATTGGTTTAAATGGTGACAAGCGGGCGATACATACCAGAGCTATTTGTCTATTAACATTATCCAATAGACACCATGGCCTAAGTTTGGAAGCTCATTTCCCAATCAGAATGAATGTAATCGCAACTTAAATTTTACAATGTGCATTTATTTTCTTGCAATTCTGAAAAAAAAGTCAGAATTTTTTGATAAAAAGTCAGAATTTTGAGGTCATATTTCAAATGTTTTACTTTTTTTCCAGATAAAAAAATAACAAAAAGTGAGAATTGTGAGACATAAACTTAGAATTCACAGAAATTAAGTCAGAATTGCAATAAAAAAGTCAGAATTCTGAGTTTACATCTCACATTTTTGCCTTTTTTTTTAAGTGTAAACAAAATAAATAAATTGTGAGAGAAAAAGTCACACTTAACCTTTTTTTTTACCTTTTTTTTATAATCCATGGCGGAAAAAGTCAGAATTGCGAGACAAACTTAGAATTCAGAAAAAAAAGTCAGAATTACACAAAACATTTCAGAATTCTGAGATTGCATTTCTGACATTTTTTCTCGTAATTGCAAGAAAAAAGTCTGAATCAAAAGATAAAAATTGCAATTATCTTTCCTTGACAGGAACAAAAAGTCAGAACTGCACAATGTTAACTCAAATTCAAAGACAAAAGGCCAGAATATCAAGAAAAAATAATTCTGGGTTTCTATCATGCATTTCTGAGATGCTTTTCTCAGAATGGCAAAAAGTTGCAATTGCTGCTCTTATTTTTTTTGTCCCGTGGCAGAAACAGGCTTCCATACTTAAATGATGTCAGCAGAAAAGGAAAGTAATTTTGGAACCCTTTGTTTTTGTTTTTTTTACACAACCTACACTACTGAGACATTCACAGTAAGGTAGTGATAAATTGTGTTTTGTTTGTTTGTTAATCGTGTTTGATACATTTTCAGAGCAATGGTTAATGTTTTTAATTTCCCACCACTGTGATAATCAGGCCTGAGCTTGACCAGTAAATATTTCTGAATGTCTGGTATAAAATAATTTATTTCAAATATACTAAATGACAGAAATGACCCAGATAATTTAATAATATAATAATGAGGGTGGCTAATATCTTTAAACAAATGTAAGCTCAGGGGGAAATTCAATGAACGATAAAGAAACCCTTTTGAGAAGTTTTTATTATTAACTTAGAAGTACTTTAATGATTATGTTCACAGGAAAAAATTAAAGATAAAACATTGGTTGTTTTATCAAATGTGAATGGTATACCTCATTAAAACAATAGAAAATAAATGCTCTGCATATCAGCCTGATCTCTCGAGAATCAAATTTAGAGATTGCAATGAGTGTGAACGGTGTGCTTTATAATAATGAAAGCCTCATGAAACTCATCAAAGGATTTATTCTGAAAACACACAGTGGCACACACGCACGCACACGCACGCACGCAGGCACACACACACACACACACGCACGCACGCACGCACGCACACACACACACACACACACACACAACACACACACACACACACACACACACACACACACACACACACACACGCACAGGGGTTTTTAATTACTCTTAGTCACTGAAATTGGGACCAGTGTCTAAACTAATCTTCATGCATGTCTGGTTCAGGATGTAATATCTGTAATAGAGCAGTATGAATATTGTTACACCGTCTCCCACTGCTGCAATGCTTATAATTCAAATGAGACTGCTGGAGTTGTTATATTTAATTTAATCTACCAGCCTAAAAAATGATCTGCAATCAGAAGCAGATTGCGGTGATTAAAATGAAATATGGTTTTAAATGTGCATTAATTTTAATATGACAATGTGTTGTGCCAGAGATTTGCAGTCAATCCGATGACTAACGGATTCATTTTTAATAAAATAACACAACACTTTAATTACTGCCCCAGCAAAGGTAAAACTGACGTATAAAACATAAAAAACACATTTTTATATATTTATAAAAGTGTTAGATCACAATCGCTCTTTAATCACTATGGGATCAAGGTTAATACCTTCAAGCATAGCATGCTTAAGCTGACAAAAAAGGAACAATTTTATTACAAAAGGAGAAGTGACAGATTTTAAATGATGAAAGTATTAAAAGTTTTAAAAGTTAATCATTACTTCAAGTGAGATCATATCAGCACACACTTTCTAACAGAATATGGTTAAAACAAGAAAAAATGAATCTAGAGTTTAACAGACATGAAGTGCTCGAACCATGACTGTATGATTTTGAGATCCATTTTTTCAAATTTTTCACTCATTTGCAACTATTACAGAAGATTCAAATGCTCACGGATGCTCCAGAAGGAAAAAAAACATGCATTAAGAGCCGAACATGCATTAACTTTTGAACAGAATGAAGATGTGTATATTTTTTCTTGTTTTGCCTAAATATCATATTTTTTTATTTAATGCTGCCCTTCAGAAGCTATACAAGATAGTTACATGTTTTCCAGAAGACACATTAAGTTAAATTTACCCTGATCTTCAAATTCAAAAAGTTTTCACGCCCCGGCTCTTAATGCATGGTTTTTCCTTCTGGAGCATCAGTGAGCGTTTGAATCTTCTGTAATGGTTGCACATGAGTCCCTCAGTTGTCCTCGGTGTGAAAAGATGGATCTCAAAATCATACAGTCATTGTTGGAAAGGGTTAAAATACACAAAAATACTGGAAAACCAAAGAATTTGTGGGAGCTGAAGGATTTTTCCGAAGAACAGCAGAAAGTTTAACTGTTCATTTAACAGCACAGTTTAAAGAATTAAGCATATGTAAACTTTTAAACGGGGTCATTTTTTATAAATTAAACTATTATTTTATCTTGTGGACTACATGTAAACATCTGTTATGTGAAATATCTTATTCAGGTCAGTACTAAATAAACAATAGCATGCATTTTGTATGATCCCTGTTACTTGGTAAAATAATCAACATTTTGCATATTCTGCTAGGTGTGTGTAAACTTTTGACTTAAACTATATAGATAGATAGATAGATAGATAGATAGATAGATAGATAGATAGATAGATAGATAGATAGATAGACAGATAGACCGATAGACAGATAGATAGATAGATAGATAGATAGATAGATAGATAGATAGATAGATAGATAGATAGATAGATAGAACGATATAGATAGATAGAATGATATATAGATAGATATAGTGGCTTTTTGCAGTCAAGACTTTAAGCTACTTGCCTATAAGCCCAGAATAAGTGACACAATTTATAACTAGCCCTAGTCACCCCCAAGGTTGACCTCAAACATTTCAAACCATACTAAATATAAGTTTACATTTTTATGGGAAAATAGATGGCAATGTACACTTTTGCATTATCTCTAAAAATGTGTGCATTTCCCCAAGCAAAATATACCCCAATTACACAAAACTCTTTCCCATTTTTAGTTTTCAAATACCTATGTGGTTTATTAACAAAAATCTTGCATGTTTAGATTTTCAAAAAACTATGTGGTTTATAAACTATTTTTCTCATGGGAACCCAAAATTACTGCTATTACTATACTAGTGGGGACATTTTGTCCCCATATGGAACACCAAGTGTACACATACCTATACATATACAAAGATAAAGATACTGATTATATATATAGAATTATTGGTAAGGGTCCAATATTAAATATAAGGAAGTACCTGGACACTTTCTGGTTGTTTACTGATCATGTTAATTGTTAATGAGATGAATATCTGCGGTTCCTCTGCTAGGACACATGATCTTGGTTAAAAGTCACATTTAAAAAATGGCACAGAAATGTTCTCTGGTGTCTATGTTTGGATCCCACACCAACCAACCAATGATTCCCATGTGAAATAAATAAAATAAACAAAGACAGTGAGCTCTCTGTGTCAGAGGAGGCATATGTAGACGATGAAGTGTCATATGACAAGAAGAGAGGGCCTTTCGCCGACATAAGCTCAAACACACTCACATCTCATGACCGCTTCGCCTTTCCTGACGTTCAGTAAACAGTGTGCTCTTTCTTCACCCGTTCAAATTCTAGCTAAACTTGTGACTAATGTGACTAATGCATTCTTCATCCCTCGGGACCAGAGATAAATTATATTATTTCTGCACCCTGTACAAAGAGAAAGGTCTTTGAAATGAAAGCCACACATAACTTATAATACTTGATATGAATAATCAATCAGGCTGTAGTCTGTGAAAGGTCTCCTCCACGCTGATCCATATATCATAGAACATTTACTTTTCTTGTAAAAAATGTAACAAACAACTCTTGTCTCATGCATATTTGAATCTCCTTACTTTTTTGATCAGGTGCTTAAAAGTTTCGTAAAAGGAAAGTGTTAAGGAAAAAGTATGCTTAACTATTTCATTCAAAGCGTTAAAATAAGAACAAAGGAACAGATGCTAATTTTAGAGGGTACGGTCTGCTTTATCTCGACTCATCATCATGTTTTAGCTCATATTTAAAAAGGCGTAATTCTGAAAGAGCATTGATGGTTTCCATTTTCCTTTACCGAGCGAGATGAAATACTCAAATGCTCTTTAAGTAGTTCATTTATCACGCCGTCCATTGAAATTGAGAGGCTGATTTATGCAGGTGCGTAATAATGTGTTTGGCATCACACAAGCTGTGGTAATGCAATAGATCAGCACTCTGCATAACTTTGGCCTCTGTACGACCAACAAAATCGACTTTGCAGCATGTACTTCATGATGATATAGAGTGATATCTAAAATGAGAGAGGGAGAAATAGAGAAACTTTGAAAGAGAGGTGTAAAATACAATTCACAACAACCCATTTTGCATTATTTTTAGTTTCATGCAATTAAATATTTTAAAATATTTAACATAATATATATATAATTAAGATTTAATACATACAGTATATATATAGTTTGAAATAATTACGTTTTTTATACACATAATATATACATAAATATAATTGAATATATACATATATATATATATATATATATATATATATATATATATATATAGTTTGAAATAATATTACTAAATATTACTAAATAATATTAATGTTGAACACTTTTGTGTCTTGATTTTGTTTTGGAGGTGTACTAGAACATACTCTCATGTTTGTTGGTTTGAAAATCGCATTTTCACATAATTTACATTATTGCAATACCTCTCCCCAGCCTGACACAAACGGCTCAATTAGTTCCGGGTTTGATGAAGGCCCGTCTTCCGAAAAAACTAAATGTGTTGTGATTGGTTAGCTGTCCCAGTGCGTTGTACTGATGCACTGCACAGGTGCGTGTTCCTGTGGCTCAGTGGTAGAGCAGCTTAGACAAAGGTTGTGGGTTCGATTCCCAGGGAACACACATACTGACAAAAAATTTCCTGAGTCTGTAAGTCTGTAAAAGCCCTAAATGCATAAATGTAAATGTTGTGATTGGCGAACAGCTTAGACGGCGTTTCAGTACTGTCCCGCCTCTTGCCAAAGCAGCAATATCAATAACCATATCAATTCGCATAGACATATTATATCTATGCCAATTCAGATCCCAAGAATATTGAACAAGAGGATCAGAACCTTTGCATGCACAGATATTGCAAGACATATTAAAGTGGTAACGTTATTGTTTTTTTTTGCGGCTAAATCACGTTTTATATGGGATGTCAACAACAGCTTAAAAATAACTGCATTTACTATGTACAGATAAGTGCAATAGTAATATGTATTGTTTATTGTTCTGTAATTCTTACATTATAACATGAATTACAGTGAAACTGTTATACAGTTGAATTTAATTATAGTCCCACAGAGTTACACTATTTGTGGTGGCATATATATGCAAATTAATTATCTGCCTGCAGGAGACGCTCTTGGAGCGGGACACAGCTCCGCTCAAAAACGCTGCTTTATCAGACATTACATGAAAGATGAAATGAAAATGACATCCATAAGTTTCTGAAGACAGTCGGTTTATATCAGAAACACTGTGATATAAAAACACCCGCACCGGGTTTTGATTTTGAAACATGCAGTGCTCAATCAAGCATTCTCCCCATCCGCCAACCATTCAAATTTCCGTAAGGGGGATTTATTTTTGTGATATCACAAACACCAGAAAACAACGCTGCAGTCAAAACGTGCCATTCGTTGTAGTTCTTGAAAAGGGATTTTTTGAAAACGAAATATCTCCCTTTGGAGTGGACTTTGAGATTTGTAACTTTGTAGATCTTTTTATGCCCAAACACACACACTACACTCTGACTATAATTCAAAAAGTGAAAAAGCATAATAGTACCCTTTTAATATATTTGTGAAAACCATGATACACGACTACTGAAAAGTTTGGGGGGGTATTTTTTTTATAATAATTTTATCCAGCAAAGATATATTAAATTCATCAAAAATTACAGACATTTAAAGACATTTATAATAAAAAAAAAAAATCTGTTTCAAATAAAATATTTTTGCTGAACTTTCTATTCATATAAGAATCCAGAATCAATCAATCAATCAATCAATCAATCAATCAATCAATCAATCAATCAATCAATCAATCAATCAATCAATCAATCAATCAATCAATCAATCAATCAATCCAATCAATCAATCAAGGTTTCCACAACATCTAAACTAATAATAATAAGAAACATTATGAATAATTTAGCAAATCAAATTCAATCACTTTTATTGTCACATCGCCACAGCACAGGTGCCTTGGTGAGTGAAATTCTTGAGAGCGTGCTACAGACAGTGCAGAAACAATTTACATATAGACAGTACATACTTACAGACTTATACAGATGACAATGTGCATAATGCATACATATACTCAGTACACACAGTGTACTATTAGACATACTTACAGTTATCAATACACATTATACACCTTATATACACATTCTACATTTGCACATATATACACACAATAATATGCAAAGGTGCAACATATTATACATAAGCTGGATACGCAATGTATTGGATGTGCATTGGATGGTATCCAGTGGTAGCAGATAGATTGTTGTATTAGTGCAGTGTGTGCGTGTAGTCCAGTTTGAACTGTGTTAGAGTAAAATTTAAGTGCAGTGCATGCCATACCGTAAAGTGGGAGTATGCTGTAGGGTGTATTAGTTCTGACTGTTCATTATCCTGATAGCCTGAGGGGAAAAGCTATCCCTCAGTCGGCTAGTGCGGGATCGGATGCTGCGGAGACATCTTCCTGAAGGCAGCAGAGAGAGCAGTCTGTGGGACGGGTGGCTGGAGTCATTGATGATCCTCCGGGCTTTCCTTATACACTGCACGGTGTAGATGTCCTGGGGGAGGGAAGCTCACCTCCAACAATGTGGGGGGGAGGGAAGCTCACCTCCAACAATGTGGCGGGCAGTTCACACAACCCTTTGCAGAGCTTTGCGTTTGCCAGCGGTGCTGTTTCCAAACCAGGTGGTGATGCAGCCGGTCAGGATGCACTCCACAGTGCAGGTGTAAAATGTTCTGAGGATGCTGGGGCTCATTCCAAACTTCATCAGCCATCTCAGGAAGAAGAGGCACTGATGTGTCTTCTTCAGCACTGCATCTGTGTGAGCAGACCATGTGAGACTCTCTGTGATGTGAATGCTGAGAAACTTAATGCAGTTTACCCGCTCCACAGTTGTCTTGTCGATGGTGATGGGTATGTGTTCTCTGCTCTGTCTTCTGAAATCCACCACCAGCTCCTTGGTCTTGTCGATGTTGAGTGAGAGGTGGTTCTCCTGACACCATTTAGTCAGGGTACTCACCTCCTCTCTTTAGGCCGTTTCATTGTTGTCAGTGATCAGGCCTATCACCGCTGTGTCATCAGCAAATTTGACGATGACGTTGGAGCTATGTGTGGCTGTACAGTCATGTGTTTACATGGAGTACAGAAGTGGGCTGAGGACGCAGCCCTCAGGAGCACCAGTGTTGAGGACCAGGGGAGAAGAGGTATTGTTGCCTATTCTGACCACCTGACTTCTGCCTGTCAGGAAGTCCAGGATCCAGCTGCACAGAGATCTGTTCGCAGAGCTTCGCAACCAGGGTGGCAGGCACTATGTTGTTAAATGCTGAGCTGTAGTCCACAAACAGCATTCTCACATAGGTGTTCTTATTTTCCAGGTAGGAGAGCAGTGTGCAGGGTAAAGGCAATAGCATTGTATGTGGAATGTTGCTGCGCAGTGTTGGGGAAAGTTACTTTTAAAAGTAATGCATTACAATATTGCGTTACTCCCTAAAAAAGTAACTAATTACTTTTTTTGGAAAGTAATGCATTACATTACTTTTGCGTTACTTTCGTGTTACTTTTTAAATATGAGTAGTGCTTGATTGTTTGTTTTTAATACAAGATTTTCTATTCATAGCAAATGTAAAAGCCTTTCACACCAAAAAGTGTAATGAAAAACGAAGCAAAATTGTTAGTTTATCTAAAGCAATTTTTGCTTATTAGTATGGTTGAACTGGTTCATCAAAGGTCAGCAGCAAACACATTGGTTAATAAAACGAGATTAGATATATTTGTGTTGTTTAACATATTTAATTATTGCAGGTTTGCGTCATATTCTGAGTTTGCATTTTACTGTTTTAATTAATTTTGATGAATACTGAATCTGTTTTTTGCGAGTGGTATGAATTAATGCACATTCACATTTAGTGATTAGATCATGTTCACACAGCACTGTCAGTTAACAAATAGAAAAAAAGTAACAGATCTTTTCTAGTAAATTAAAAAGTAATGCGTTACTTTACTAGTTACCTGAAAAAAGTAATTAAAAATTATTACGTAACTCGCGTTACTTGTAATGCGTTACTCCCAACACTGTTGCTGTGATATGCAAATTGTAGCGGATCCAGTGAAGCAGGCAGCACAGAGCAGATGTAGTCTCTGATGAGTTTCTCAAAACACTTGCTGAAGATTAGTGTCAGAGCAACGGGCCTCCAGTCATTCAAGCATGTGCTTTTATTTTTCTTTGGTATGGGCACAATGTTGGAATTTTTCAAGCATGAGGGAACCACAGACAGAGAGAGGAAATGGTTGAAGATGTCAGTAAAAACCCCGGCTAGTTGGAATGCGCATGCTCAGAGCACACGGCCTGGGATGCCATCCGGACCCACAGCCTTGCGGATATTCACCCGTCGGGAGGCGGGTTACATCCGCGACGGAAATGGAGAGTGCACTCACCTCTTCTGCAGCAGCCGCGGGAGTGCTCTCTGTGTGGGCGGTGTTGTGAGGCGGCAATGTTCACAGTAGCTGGTTTATTCCCTTTAAAACATGTGATGTTATTGATGCCCTGCCACATGCTTCTTGCGTTGTTGGTGTTGAATTGTTCTTCAACTTTGTTTTTATATTGTAGTTTGGTGGCTTCGATGGATTTCCTGAGATCATAACTGGCTTTTTTTCAATCGTCAATGTTTCCAGATTTAAAGGCAGATATCCGCGTTGACAAGGCTGCTCGAATATCGCTGTTAATCCACGGTTTTTGGTTGGGGTAGATGCAGATTTTTTTTGTCGGTACTACGTCCTCTACACACTTCCTGATGAAACACGTTACAGTATCTGAGTACACCTCTATGTCGTCATCAGACGCTGCCCGGAACATGTCCCAGTCCACGTGATCAAAACAGTCCTGTAGTATACCTTTATTTATATAGCGCCTTTAACAATACAAATTGTCAAAGCACTGATGCATGTAGTGTAGCCGATGGTCCACCAGCATCAAATTGTCCTGAGGGCGGGTGCTTCTCGTATCAGTTTCTCCCTATAAGCAGGCAGGAGCAGGATGGAAGAGTGATCCGATTTGCCCAAAGGTGGGCGGGGGAGGGATTTGTAGGCGTCCTGGAAAGGAGAGTAGTAGTGGTCCAGTGCACGGTCACCACGCGTGTTGATGGTGATGTGTTGGAAGTATTTTGGAGCTATTGTTCTGAAGTTGGCTTTTTTAAAGTCCCCCGTAACAACAAACGCTGCATCTGGGTACGCGGTTTCCTGCTCACTTATATTCCCATTCAGTTCCTTGAGTGCCTGGTCTGTGTTGCTTGAGGGGAATGTAAACAGCTGTGATTATGATCGCTGTAAATTCTCTCGGTAGCCAGAATGGTCGACACAGAAGCATATGAAATTCCGGATTAGGGGAGCAGAAGGATTTAATAGAGTGTAGGTTCCTTTCATCACATTACGAGTTGTTGAAAAATAAAGAAAATGGCAGCGCGACACCCCCGCTCCGGGTCCCAAAGACGGTTCTTTTCCCTTTAATGTGAGCTGTTTGTTCGTCTCAAAACATTCTGTTGATTTACCGAGCGATGCACGGATTCTCTCCGAACCCCGTAAGCTCGATGGCTTTTGAGTCTGGAACCATTTCAGACACCAACTCCGCCAGGTTTCTGTGAGGCAAATAATGCAGCAGTCCCTTGTTTCTCGTTGGTATGAGATGCACGCCACAGAGTTTGTTGTCCAGGCCTGCCTACTGAACGTTAGCCAGCAAAGGCGGCGTGCAAGCGGTTGGGAGAGGAGGCGGTCAGAGGGGACTGGTATACGAGCTAGGCTGAGTAATCTGACAAGACACCGGCTCTCTTCCCCCTTCTTCCGGCGGCATTTCCTCGGTCCGACCGTGCGGCCCAAACAAATGTTCGCTCTAATGCGGTGTCTGAAAATAAACTGGACTTTAAGCGCCGCGTTCAAGAACTCAAAGTCCGGTTGTGTTCTGCGAAGCATGAGGAACCAAGGGATGTTTAAAAGTGTGTGTCTCTCATAGACAGTTTATACTAACACCATCCAACATGTGAAACAACAAAATCCCGGACTCCGCCACTTTGAACAGGCTAACCTGCTATCGACAGACCGAGATACGAAAACAACACGGCTGCCATGATCGGTGTCACGCGGTTCTTGGATTTATATCAGCAATAATAATTAATAGTAACTGCTGCGGTAGCACAAAATCATGTTCATATCCGAGTGGAGTTTATTTGTGAAGGATGTGACCGTTCTACTGCCGCGGGAGTTCACGGCTGTTATTGTCGCGGTGAATTCCCCGTGTGCATTAAGGACGCACTGTGAACTTTACAGCCATCAGTGAACAGAAATAAATACCCCGACGGTTTTTTATTATAGCCGGTGACTAAACGCATAATACAGTTTCAATATTTCAAATAATATTATTTAAAAGGGGAAAATTTCCAGTATTTTTACACAACAGATCAAAGAACGCTAAAAGCTGTGTACCCGCCCCCAGCCTTGGTTACTCCGTAACTTTTTTTGACCAGTACTGTATACATATATACACATCTGAAACTCACCAAACCGGTCAAAAACTCATAAATGAGCCAGAGAATGCTACATCAAATACAGGACTGTGTCACGTTCTACAGGGGGATCCAGGAACGTTTAGGAGACCTACAGGATTATAACAAACAGGGTTTTAATGAATGAGGAACACTGGAACTGAGATGCCTACAGGGACAAAAAGTGCATGGAAAGACGTGACAATCTACAGATACATAGACATTAACAATCTACATAGACATATACAATAACCGTGGATGACAGGAAACAGAGGTGGGGCTGCTAGAACAGAGATGAAGCTATTAATAGGAGACTAAACAGCCCTAAAACAGAAGAGCACACTGTCTGGAACTCAATTAAGACACAGACGGATATTAAAAAATCTACTAATCACTTCACGACAGGAAACTAGGACAGGAAAACCAATATGGGCATGCCATTCAGACACACAACAAGCCCCCGCACAGGCCTGAGATGATCAAGTCTGCCTCTCGTGGCGATACTCAACCACTTTTATTCACGGGTTTGAAATGCGAATGACACACCTGACAAAAAACTCACGTCCCAACGACCAGGCGCTCGGGTAGTGCTGACTCTCGTGGCGCTCGGAAGCGCAGACCCTATCCAGGATTAACCCACGAGCTGGGGTCCTGACAGGACCATACCTGCGTGTAGGCAAAGACTGTGAGCTGGACAGGACCAGCGGAGGCAAAGATGATCTTCAAACACCTCGCTGGACGGGACCAGCGTCCCCACATGTCTACAATCCACAACGATCATACCGGTACAAAGAAATCACCTGTGAGCTGCCTAAACGACGGGACCGTCCCAGCGGAGGCAAAGGTGAGCTGTTTTGACGGTTAGACAAAAAATCAAAAACAGCCTCCCAACACACTCGATCCGCTCCAGTTTGCAAGGGTACCGTCCAAACCGCTCACGGACGGGAATTTCCACCACTCCCACGGCTCTACCCACCTAGACAACAAAGACTCCTATGTGAGCTGTTCATTGACTTCAGCTCGACCAAATAATCCCACAACAGCTCTAAACAACTAAACCTGGGGGCCTTAACAACTCCTCTGGAAGCGCTGATTTTTAACCGGAAGACTCGTGTCCGGCGCCACAACACCTCGGGTAGCGCTGACTCCACACTGAGCACAGTGCCCCACAGGCGTGTGCTCGGGTAGCGCTGAGTCTCGGGGGCGCTCGGGACCCAGCGCAGAAGTTCAGCTCCAACCACATCATCAAGCTGGACGGACCAGCGGAGGCATAACAACAACGGAAACACACTACAGAGAGGAAGTGGCACAGCTGGACGAATGGTGGCGCTACCCTGTCCCTCAGCGGAGGCAAGGAGGTGAGCTGGACGGGACCAGCGGAGGCAACTCCAGCTGACCACCCCACTGACCATCGACAGCTCGACTGTGGAGAGAGTCAACTAAATTCTTGGGGGCGCACATCGGGTCTCACCTGGCTCCACCAACACCATGACTCTCCAAGTGGCACAACAGCGCTCACTTTCTCCGCGGCTGAAAAGAGCAAGTCTCCCTCCACCCATCCTCACCACATCTCGTGGGCGCTTGAGAGTGGTTGACGGCTCTGACTCTCATGGGGCTCGGCGGCTCTGACTCTAGTGGGCGCTCGGTGCGGCTCTGACTCTCGTGGACATTTACCTCGCGCTCTGGAGAGCTGGACGGAACCAGCGGAGACGAAGATGAGCTGGCAGACCAGCGGAGGAACTTGAGAGAACTTGCGAAGAGTCGGCACTGGAGGGCGCTGGCGAGGACCCCCCCCCCCCCCCAAACACCCTCCAACCTTACAGGCACCGGAATTTTTTTATTTATTTTTTTGGGCACTGGCGAGGAGCAGGCACTGGAGGGCGCTGGCGAGGAGCAGCACATCTCTCCTATGCACTGACGGGCATTGGAGAGGTGCAGCCACAAGGGGGCGCTGGCGAGGAGCGTGCTCTGGGGCTGGGCTCCAACTCATCCCCTCATATGCCACCTCTCTGCACACAAGCCCAGGTATTTTTTACTTTATCTTTATCTTTAGTTGTATAGGTAAAAACAATATATATAGTATACATCAAAATCTGAGCGTCGGTAGGTGTACTTGCAGTGGCTGGCGGGCTTACGTGAGCCACGACACGGCAGCTGACTTCCCGCGAACGGCGGGCTGGGTGAGCCGCGGACGACATTGAAGGACCCCCCTCTTCTTTTCCCTGCGAACGGTAGAGCAAGATGAGCTGCGGGCGGCAGCGGCGCTCCTCCGCGAACAGCGGCAGACTTCCCGCGAACGCCGGGCTCGGTGAGCTGCGGACGGCAGTGAATTCCATCTTTTGTTTTAGGTTCGGTTATTCTGTCACGGTTCTGCAGGGGATCCAGGAACGAGGAGACGAGGTTTATAACAAACAGGGTTTTAATGAATGACGAACGGAGGAGATACAGGAACACATGGAAAGACGTGACCATCTACAGATACATAGACATTAACATCTACATAGACATATAAAATAACCGACAGGAAACATGGGGCAGCTCGGTGTCTTCTTGGAACAGACTATTAATAGGGAGACTAAACTAGACACACCTGGAACTCAATTAAGACACAGACGGATACTAATCTACTAATGACAGAAATAATTCTTTTTTTAATTATATTAAAATAAGAATATTTTAAAAAAAAAAAAAATAATATTATTTTAAAAATAAATTTCAGTATTTTTGATCAAATATGGGCATGGACACACAACAAATTATATACACATCTCTCCAAAGAGGGAGACAAAGTCTGACAACATGTAAATACATATATATATACATATACTTTATATATTTTTATTCTACTGAATAAACATGCTAAACTGGCAGCATTAATATGTAGCAGGCTAAAAAAAACAAGCAGGTCTGGTCCAGGCGGCAAATGATGCCTTCTCTCTGATTCCCACCGCTGCCTGCAGCCAAAGGCTCTCATCATAAAATACGAAGCTGACAGGATGTGTTCTGGATTAAACCTGTTTAAACAGGAGACCGTGGAGAGCAGGCATGTCTCTACTCGTGGGCCGCTTAGGTTCACGCTGTCTGGATTAGACCCCAAACAGAGCCCACTCGCGCACATCAACACACACTGACATACGCACAGACAGAGCTTAGCAAGCAATAAAGCTTCTCACACCTGACACCATTTTAACCTGCCTAGTGCAAAGAGAGAGAGAGAGAGAGAGAGAGAGAGAGGGGGAGAGAGAGAGAGAGAGAGAGAGAGAGAGAGGTAGACAGATTGAAGCGTTACGAATGAGCGCAGGTTCATCAACAGCAGGAGGAGCGGATGAAGCAAGCTTGGCTAATGTAAAAGCAAAACGAAAGCACAAAACGAAACACTCCATCATGGTATGGAAAATAAGACATGATGTGTGAGCATACCTTCCTTATGTAAGTGACAGGATACATATTTCTGCAGAAAACGTATTAAACAGATGCCAGCTTGCGCTTTAAATACAATATTTATAAATTAATTTATAAATATATACACAAATACTTTAACAATAAATAGATGATGCCAAATTTCAACTATGTGCTAAAGTATAAGCCAAATAAATTAATAATAACAATAATTATTATTATCCATTTTAGTAATTTGCTAAACTTAAAATTCTGATCTCAAGTTTAAAGTTTTTTTTCCTCTTTTAAAATCATGCATGATTTTTACTTTAAAATAGGTGAAAATAAATGTAGAAATATCAACTCTCAGCCCCACAAACAGCTGCCCTGACGCATTTTCTGGATGATAAATTTGATTTATAGCACACAAAATATATTACATAACTGATCAAATATTTTAAATCATACAGAGATTTACTTTAATAATGACCATTTAAACTAAAAAGGCACCTGTTTCATAGAATGGCACATCTGCTATCATCAGCTGTTGATGTTTTCTTTTTTTATAAAGATGGAAAATCTCCAAAACAGGTCTGTCCAGGAGTTGAGAACAGTAATTAGTTTACCTGGAAGAGTGGCTTTCAGGATGGTTCGAAGAAGACACATTCCAACCTTGCACTAATGGGTTCTTCAGACTTTAGTCGGAGTAGATGGCAACAAAAAAGGCTGTTTAGGATAGAAGTATAATCTAATCAATATGTTGTACAGCTGTGCGACTGTGGAACTGACAATACTCTGGAAAAAAGTAATTTCCACGAGTACACACACATATATATATATATAAGTTCCAATTCGGAAAAGAACAAATGTTTTACAACAGACCTGACCTCTGAATCAATAAATCACTAAGATATAAAAGCAATAAAAGATATCTGAGTGTAACCTGTTTAATATTCATGAAAAAACCTTGTTGACATAGACCTTAGTCAGGGTACTAAACACCATATTGAAATTAATTTCTACACTAGTATTAAAAACAAATTTTTGCTAACTGAAATTTTTTTAGACAGATGTTTTGTCAGCAGAACAATTTTTAACAACGGAATAATCCATTGAACATCGGTCAAGAAAATATATAAGCCCGATTTTATCATCTCTACACTGGCAACCTATGAAGTTTCATATCGATTACAAAGCATTGCTGCTTAATTATAAGGCTGGAAATGGTTTAGATCGTATGTATTTAACAGATCTTTCATCACGCTACAATCCACCATGCTCTTTAAGGTCATACAACTTGGGACATTTGGTTGTATCAAGGATAGCCACTAAAGGAGGCAGAGCGTTTTTTTTTGCATTTGGCTCTGGAATAGACTTCCTGGTAAAGTTCAGGGCTCAAACACACTCTCCCAGTTCAAAGCCAGATTAAAAAGACATATATTTAGCCAAGCATTCACATAATACATCTGAGAACCTAGTGCTACAATTACATAGGAACAAATGCACATGATTGTCTTTTGCTTGAAATGTTATGAACAGCAGATACTCTAATTATTCTCCATTTGCTTTTCTGTTTCTACCTCGGGATGTCCATACTGAGATTACACCAGCTCCAGATTGGATCCAGACTCTTATGTACACTTCGGATCACCCCGACACCTGTAAAGAGATGACACATTTTTCTTATGTTGTAAACATCATGATCAAATCATGTAATCATTGCCTTAATGTATTCATAGTTTCTGCTTGAATTGATATGTGACGTTAACTGCATGATTTGTATAATCTTTGAACATTTCTGCCATATGGACATTTCTTTGCGACAGTCGGCTCTCATTACAGATAGCTCTTAATTGTAGTGTAGAAACATTTATTTTCAGTAATACTGCTTTGAAACGATACTCACAAATAGAATTGAATGAAAACGGTTCTTCTGTCCCTCACAGCCTTGTTTTCATTCTTATCAGAAATTAGATATTGTGCTACCCCGACTAAGGTCTAAAATGTCTTCCACTCTCTTTAAAAAAAGTGTGCTGATGATTCTGTCCTTCACAAATTTCACTTTGATTAAAATGTATCTTCACAGAATGTCTGTCACTTTCATCAGATTAAACCAGGTCCTAACCAGCTGCATTTTTGGTTCAGTTTTAAGGTTGCATAGCTGGTCTAGTGGAATTAATTTTATTAATATTAATATTTTTAAATGTTAATATAACTTACGTCTAAAAAGAAAACATAAAACATACTGCACCAATAACACCATCAAAGTTTAGTTTAAAATGAAAAATTCATAGCAACACAGCTGCAGTAGTTTCTGACAACGAAATGTGCTATAAATGAGGATTTGCAGTACATTTTGACTGCCATTACTTTGCATCACTGGGGCACTTACAACGAGCAGCATAGACATTTACAATGAGCAGCATAGACCAAATGCCAAATAATGCTTTGTGTATCTGACTAGGTTTTGGCAAAATTTCACAGCATACAATCTTTATTATACAGTATATTCAAGAGTTTTGTTTTAGGTCATTTGTATCATTTACATTTATGCATTTAGCAGACGCTTTTATCCAAAGCGACTTACAGTGCATTCAGGTTATACATTTATTGCCAGTATGTAGACCATTTATGTCCAATTGTAAAGACAGCTGCACCATTATTTGCTGTAATCACTACTCTGCAAGTCAGTTTACTGATATACCTGCACCTAAACACCTAAAAGACATCTCTTATGCAGACCAATGCTGCATATATTTGATCAAAATATAGTAAAAACTGTAATTCTATAAAATATTACTACAATTTTAAATAATTGTTTTGCATGAGCTCATATAGAAATCTTTGACTTTCATTGCAGACTTTAGACTTTCTCTGCCCCTAAAACAACTTTAATTTTTAGCTGACATGCCCAATTCCTATTTTTTTAAACAAATAAAAAAAGAAATAGTAAAATATTTGCACATTTATATAAATATATATATATATAACAGAAGTATGCATTGAACATCGGTCAAGAAAATAAATATCTTGACAAATATGTATCTTATATGTATCTAATACATAAAAATCTTATTTTATCATCTCTTCACTAGCAACCTCCATTCCGCATTGATTACAAGTATTGCTGCTTAATCATAAGGCTGGAAATGATTTAGCTCTTATGTATTAAACAGATCTTTTATCATGCTACAATCCATCATGCTCTTTACAGTTTTTTTCGGTTCGCTTTGGTGAATTTCTCTAATCACCCTTAATATTTGCAAATAAGTATGTGCATTTCTCAAAACAATTTGTACAAACAGCACTACAGAATAGATTACCGGCAAAAGCCTGTAGCTTACTCAACATCTTTAGTTCATCTCTCAAAAGTAAGTATTTATGTCAATGAACATATCAGTGCCCTCAGAATGAAAAGTCCTCGTGTCATTGTTCAAAAACAAGAGTCAAAATGTTTAGTCATGTTGTCAATATAACACTGCACTTTTACCTGCTTTAAATTATGGCAACATTTTGGATCACAGTTACTGTACTGAAATACAGAAGGCTGCACTTCTTATGTATGTCATATTTCCTTTCAAAAGTACACATTTACACATTACTGTAAGTGGGATCAACATTTTTGAATTATTGAGGATCTCCCAATATTTAGCTGCACCCTTCAGTCATTGTAAGCCATGATTGAGAACATGGTCCACAACAGTGGCCCTTATTTAATCTTATATGCACCTCTGTCCTTGGCCACTTCTGCCCCTTCCACCATGCATCCTTACTCCTCTTCTTCCTCTCGTCTGTTGACCTTGATCGTTTTCTGGATATTCATCCTTTGTCAGAATTTGTAACTCTTGTGTTGTCCTCTGTCTATATGCTTTCCAAATGAAGGTTCATGAAATGCACATTTGAGCTATTTCAAAGAACTGGTTTATAATTGGTTGATTTATTTTTTCTTCATTAGTGAAAGTCAAGATTCACCTCCACAATTCATGGCACATTTACAAAAAGTCTAATAGAAATGTGCAGAAAATATGCTTGACAGGTTTATGACAACTAGATCAACCATTTTGCATTTAATGACTTATACAATGAACTAATGACTAGATGTTTTGAGGGGTAAGACTACTGCACAGAAAACTATACAATGCATTTTGAGCAACATGATATTAGCAACTGAAAATGCAGGAAACCGCAGACAAATGTACGTAATCGATTGCATGAATGTACCAAAGCAATCACAACTTGTTGAAAAGAATGATAAACTACTTTTATGATGTGCACAAGTGACTAGAAGATGTGGAGGTTGAACAAGTAGTTTTGAAAATTTAATTTCTGATCTGAGAAATGCACCAAAGCGAATAAGAAAAACTGTAAGGTCATAAAACTCAGGAGTTTTGGTTGTATCAAGGTTTTTTTTTTTTTTTTTTTGCTTGAGCTCATATTTGAAATCTTTGACTTTCATTGTAGACTTTAGACTAACTTACTTAATTTGCTAGTTTTACTATTTTACCATATATAATTACAGTTAATACATAATTATTTAGATAGATAGATAGATAGATAGATAGATAGATAGATAGATAGATAGATAGATAGATAGATAGATAGATAGATAGATAGATAGATAGATAGATAGATAGCCTATTCAGGATTGCCTTCACTGACAGAGTTTTCATTGAATTTCTGAATGTAATCATATTTTTTCAGATATCGTGTCTAATCTTTTAGCTTAGGGCTTCTCAATAACATTTTTGAGCTCAAAGCACATAACTGACCCTGTCCGTGTACAAATCTGAGATATCTTATTCATCTGAACCACACTGACCGAACTCAAAGGACCTCTGAGAGTCCAAGATGTCTCTGAGCTGTGCTCCAGTAGACAGAAGCTCCTTTCTGAGCAGTCTCAGAGGAACTGACTCCAGGTCAGTGTAGCATACTGGAGAAGCATCATGCTCCATCAATCACATCCTGGCTTCCCATTTTGGACAGCTGACAGGGGAACTGCATGGCCATCTGTGATGTCACCGCACATTTTGAGCGACGGGCAAAGCAGTTATGCACAGTCAAACACACAAACACACACACACACACACACACACACACACACACACACACACACACACACACACACACACACACACACACACACACACACACACACACACACACACACACACACACACACACACACACACACACACACACACACACACACACACACACACACATATGCATACACACCGTTCCCTGTCCACAGATCCCTTTCTGCTGTCAGTCCTCATTGTGTCCGTTTACAGTCCCTTGTTCAGAAAGCTGAAAAAGGAGCGTCTGGTTCACTGGCCACCGTCTGCTTGTGTGAGTGAATTGGTTGGGACATGGATAGCCTCATCGCTGGTTTGGAGTCAGTATGAGAATCTTCAGGCTGAGACGCCACATATAGTCCAGAGGATACATGTTGATCTTAGATCAGATTTCTCCCCAACATGGTTTGAGGTTTTACACGGTGTCCAACATGGCAATTAGACAGAGTATGTACACCATTTTTAAAAAGGTGTCAGTATTATATATATATATATATATATATTAGGGATGCACGATATTTATTGGACAGATAAATTATCGACTGATATGGATAAAAATTACGTCATTTTTATTGCTCCGATAAATAAATAAAATCCGATACCTAGACCCGATAAAGAACGCTTGCTGCAAAATCAATCAATCAGTCTGATTTATGTGAGATTCATCCTCTTTCCGACTGCAAGTGACCTGCTTTAAATTGCAGTGACTCTCAGCTTGTGTCGCGCTCATTACGTCATCATTTGTGAACATGTCTTTGCCAGTCTGGAAGTTTTTCTCGGTGGCAGAGGAGGACAATGCCATTGCTATTTGCAATGCATGTTCAGCAAGGACTCCGAAGAGGAGCAAAAAAGGCGTCAAGTTTTAACCTAACAAAACAGATATCTCACTTGAAAGGTCGTCATCGTGGCAAAGCTGTATTAAGGGACTTTAAGCAGCCTCCACTGTTGGAAAGGTAACGGCATTCCAACGTCATATTGTGCATTCGCGACGGGTATAAACGGAGGTCGGAGCCAGCTGTCTGATAAATATATGCTAATACTTTATTTTGATGGTTCCTCAACAGACAAACTGACTGTAAGTAACTTTGCAAGTACGTCAACATTCTACCTACCCTAACCTTAACCTAAGCCTACTAATACTCTAATGAGAGTTAGTTGACATATAGTTGCAAAGTTCATATCGTTTATATCGTGCATACCTAATATATATATATATATATATGTATGTATATGTACGTATATGTATGTATATATATATATATATATATGTGTGTCTGTGTATATATATATATATTATATATATATAGTATACTTATAAATTATTAGTAAATATAAATTCAGCTTTGCCATCCCAGGAATAAATTATGGTTTGTGAGTTGATGAAAAGCTAACGTTTAATTATATCCAAAGTAAAATGAAAATAAATAAACATGGCTGCAAGCTAATTGCGATATAGCTTAGTATGATTATCAAAGGCTGTGATTTAATTAAATAACTGTAAGGTCTGATGCGCTGTGTGTTTCACATGAGTAGCTTGTGATTCGGTGCATTCAGCATCGGAGAGCTTCTCAGTTCACATAAATGTAAATTATTTTGAGTAAGCTCCTGCAGTGTGAATGTAATGCGAGCTGAGAACACTACCAGAACTATTTAAGACATAACTATAAGTGTTGTAACTTGGTGTGTAAAATATAATTATTATCCAATAAGAATTTATTTTATTGTATAATTGTACATTTGTCTTCATTTTTGTAATTAGAATAAAAACATAATAATGTAAATAATTGTATTTAATTATTTAAAATGATTATTATTTGTTAATAATAATAATAATAATAATAACTATTATTATTATTATTGTTGCTGTTGTTACTGTTATTATTCATTTTGACTGAGTTCATAAAACACCAGTGATAATGTAATATGGGCTGAGGCACTATCAGAACTAAAAAGGTTGAGTCTACTTTAAAGTAGAGCTAAAAAAAATTATTACTTATCTATTTACTTGCATGTCATGTGATCATTAACTAACATCAGAGAGCCGTGAATGTGTCGTTAAATTATTGAAATATTATGGAAATCTCAGTCTAGCAGGTTTGGCTGAAAAAACAAACAAAATATATTATTTTGTTTTATACCTTAGCAGTGTACATGCTCTATGAGCCTTGGTGCTCACGAGGGAAATGTAGATTTCCAGTTCCAGCCATTGTTGTACTGATCACCCTCTTTCTTTACCTCTTTCTCCAGTAATGTCCTGTCCCCTCTCTACTGTCTTTCTCAATAAAGAGTGGCAAAAGCCCCTATAAAGTCACTAAGAGAGGAAAACACATTAATCAACCAAATTGACCAGCATGTCTTTCTCGGCAGGTCCGCATCACACGTCTGCTCTCTCATCTCAGGTTGTCATCTGTAATATCCCAAATGGCTTGTGCATCACAAGCACGGCTCAGCCCGGTGCGGACAGTGTGAGGTGATGAGAAATATGTTCACTTTCTCTATTTGCTGTCATCAGCAGCCACCTTATCAGATCAAACAGCTGAGAAACAGAGCAACGATTCAGTGACCACTGTGTGTGTGTGTGTGTGCTGTATCTGCTTCATGAGGCCTTATGGCCTATACACACCAAGCCGACGCCGACGAACTAGTGGCGACGAAATCAGACTGCGGAGAGTCGGCCGACGTCGGCAGCGTCTGGGTTCAAAGTTGCCCTGACACACCAAGCCGACGCTCGACACCCGACGGCCAAGTATCACATCCGTTCTGCGCCTGCGTAGAAGAAATCCCTTTCTGTTCCAGCAGGTGGCAATAGTCTGTGTTTGTTACTCAAAGCTGGAATCCGGAAGAGACTAAAGGGATACAAAACATAAACAAAGGTGCCTGAAAAAAGCAGCACAGAATCTCGCTCAGCACAGACGGATGGAAAATGACTTTGCAAATGGCACTGGCGTTGTCTGCCCTTGGTCTTCTGCTTGTGGAAGAGGAAAGAAGAAGCGGCCGCGAAAAATACACGCACCCTTGGTCTTCTGCTTGTGGAAATGAGGGAAAAGAAGAAGCGGCCGCGAAAAATGAAACGGAGAAAGCTCTTTTTTCTCGCGCACTGGTTCGCCAAAGGTGAAACATGGATACTCTTTTTTCTCGCGCACTGGTTCGCCACAGAATGATCAGCCAATGGCCCCCGAGAATGATCACGATGGCCCGACTGACCGACGAGCTCCTCAGTCGATCGGCCGAAAACAAGCCGACGAGGACCAACTGCCGGCCGAAAACAAGCCGACGAGGGACAACTAGAAAACCGCGGTGCGGACGAACAAAAACTGGACGGCCAACCGTCGGCTTGGTGTGTACCGCAAAAACTGACACCATATTGACGGCCAACCGTTACGTTAGATATGGGAGTGCTTGGTGTGTACCGGCCTCCACACACACACCTAGACACCATATTGGTTACGTTAGATATGGGAGTGCTCACATCCACACACACACCTACATACATGGAAGAACACACACACGCACAGTCGCACACACACACCTAGCAAAGTCAGATATGCCAATACCGCATGGATCAGCGGTGCCTTATCCGGTTCTGTCCACCAGCAGCTCGGCGTCAGATATCATATTACTGACTGACTCCAGAGACATGTGCGGGGTCAATGGATCAGAACCTGATCGATACTGGGAAAGGAGAAACAGGAGGTTATATTAAAGTGGACAGAATTAAATTAAATTGGAAAATACAACTGAAAGGCACATAAAACCTCTA
This sequence comes from Ptychobarbus kaznakovi, assembly GCA_027422405.1. Lineage (NCBI taxonomy): Eukaryota > Metazoa > Chordata > Actinopteri > Cypriniformes > Cyprinidae > Ptychobarbus > Ptychobarbus kaznakovi. Next base: position 23,851,981 of record CM049799.1, read on the forward strand.
TTTTCCCTCGGTGACCTGTTTGCACCTGGAGTTCCTCTTTCCCTCTTTCCTTTTGCTCTCACATGCTCGACACAGTCACTGGTCAGTGTATGGGTTGGAAAACAATGCCCATCCACACATACTAAATAAAACAAATAAGTATATTTACATCTACATTCTTTAATGGAAAACATTAGCATACCTTTATTACTTTTTGGATGGTGTTCCAAATAAATCCTTTTGTGCTCTCAGAATTTGAAGATACATATACATATTTATAGTATGTAATTGAATATATAAAGAATCTTAAATTATAGTACTTAATAGTAAGAAATTTTACTCAAATGTTGCATTTTTTGATCAAACATATAATGAACAATAATATTATGAAATATTCTTACGATTTAAATAAATAGTGTTCATGTGGCTCAGTGGTAGAGCATTGCGTTAGCAGCGCAAAGCTGTGGGTTCAATTCCCAGGGAACACACATACTGACAAAACAACGTATAGCCTGAATGCACTGTAAGTCGCTTTGGATAAAAGCGTCTGCTAAATGCATAAATGTACATGTAAATAACTGATTTCATTTTGAATATATTTTAAAATGTAATATATCCCTGTGATATATTCACACAATCATTCATAAATGACTCTAATATGCTAATTTGGTGCTCAAGAAACATGTCTTACTATTATTAATGTTGAAAACAGTTGTGCTGCATAATATTTTTGTGTAAACTGTGATACACTACTAGTGCTGAATGATAAATCCTTTTTTTAATCGTGATCACAATTTCTGCTTCTCTCAATTTATTAAGCAGATAGACCGTGATATTTGACCCCTCTTTATTGAAAACATTTCATTTTTAATTTGATATTTGTGCTATTTTGCATTGGTAATAGTCTCCACAAGTAGTTGCCAGATATATAGATTTTAAATCCCCCATAATCAGTGTTTTTCTGCCCATTGGTTTACTTACACTTCCCAACCTGGCAACCATGCATATACACTCTTTCTACATTATGGAACAAAAATCAACGATGAGCTGTAAACACTGGCAAACATGTAAGTCTAAGTTTAGCAATCTCTTTCCATTCTGTTTTCTTTCACGTGGTTGTTTGCACTATTTGCTGCAACTAAATCTGTGAGCAAACCATGCAAGTCAATGTTGTCTTGATTTGTGCTTAAAACCCCTTCAGACCTGAACATTTTTTTAATCCACTTGATATTTTCTCTTCCCCAATATAGAAATAAGTCTAAAAAACAAGATGTGTTTTTATTAGATTTTTTTCATGTCCATTATAATGGACACCAGGACTGAATGAAAATAAAAATCCCCATATTTTAACCAAACATAATAAGTAGAGCTTGTGCACTATACTTGAGCTAGTGTTTACGATTTGGATAAGAACACATACTATAAGAATGAACAATGCAGTAAGAATGTGGGAAAAAAGGTAAGATGATATGAAGTCTCAAAAAAACTTGTTTGATCCTTTTTATTGGTTGAAGTGTATATGTATAAATGTCTTTGTGTGTATGTGAATTGGTTTATGTGTACTTGCTGATTGTTTTGATGAATATATGATCGTGTGCATTATAGCATCAAGGCATCAGTGTGTGTGGAGGGGGTGCGAGTGTTTGTGTTGCTGTGTATTCACTGATCTCACATCTACTATAGTTGTTTCTCACTAAAACCAATGAAATGTTGATTGACAGGCTATGGTCACTCTGATGACATAAATTAAATCATATTAATATTTATTTCATTAATTAACATCAATGTTCATAAAACATTAACATTAGGATTTGTAGCTCTGTATTTAGCTTTGAAATGCTTGCTCAAATTTCTCAACCGGTAATTCCTGAGGTGCTGTTGACATCTTTCAAGACCTGATGTCCATTGCGATGGACATAAAATAAAAAAGTCATGTGTTCTGCAACTCTGAAAGATCTTCAAAATAACTTTGAATATTATCATTTGATAATCATTTGATTTTATAATAGGTGCAAGTTGATGAGGCAACCATAAACATAAATCTGCATATGAAAAGTAAAATGTGGACTTCCTCCTCTTCTTGTCTAGTTGGTTAGTCGTGTCTCTCTTTTGTGATGCCTGTAGCTCAATCAGATTAAGTTAGGAGTCATATCTTCATTATGATCGGTTGACCAGAGACCAATTAGTGACCAGGCATTACTCATATTATGAAAACATAGCATTTTATTGGTTTAAACAAAACAATCATGTGATGTCCATTTCAATGGACGCAGGGTCCAAAGGGTTAAAAGTGCAATAATAACATAAAAGTGCAATAATTCTGATAAACTGTCAAAATAAATAAAAATAACAATGATCATGATTTATCATTTTAATTTGGACTATATATTTGTAACAAAATAATCATGATTTAACCATGAAAGAAAGAAAGAAAGAAAGAAAGAAAGAAAGAAAGAAAGAAAGAAAGAAAGAAAGAAAGAAAGAAAGAAAGAAAGAAAGAAAGAAAGAAAGAAAGAAAGAAAGAAAGAAAGAAAGAAAGAAAGAAAGAAAGAAAGGATCACGTGACACTAAGGACTGACGTAATGGCTGCTGAAAATTCAGCTTTGCATCACAGGAATAAATGTGATGTGAGTTCAAGTTCAGATTATGATTTGACCTGATCTCCACCTCAAAATCTACAAAATCACAAAGGTACAAATAAATAACTAAATAAATCAAATCAATCCTGACATTAAAATATGCATTGTGGGATGTCAACTACTAAAATGTGCTACCAGCATGACACCAAAAGCAATGTTTCTTTGGTTACTCTTCTCTAATCCCCACAAAGGATTTGTTGATTTCCGTGGCTGGAACTTATACAAAGTCCAGACCTCCTGATATTTAAATTGATTGGTTAAATATTGATTAAGCTGGCTGCTTCAGGTGATGTATGTGCTCGTCTGCACACTGAATCTCTCCCGGGGTACCATCAGACAGCACAACAATACAAAACAAACAATGTGGCCTGACACAGAGAATAACATTCCACCAAAAACTCCTACTAGAGAAGAACCTTCACACCTGCTGTTCCTCAGTCAGAAAAAAAATCCAATTATGTGCCGACAAGTAAACGTTTCAGCACTTAAGAGTGGATTGATAAGAGGCAAGAGTGATAGAGGGAGAGAGAAAGAGAGAGAAAGAAAAGGCTCATTTGCACAATAATACAGTTAGTGAGGTGATTTTAAAATAAGAAAAGCCCATTAACATTTAAATGACTGCAATGAGTTTCCAAATTAAGCATTTTTTTTTGCAATCCTTCAGCTGGATCGGATCAGTCAGGGGGAGGATGAAAGGCCTGACTGTGCACTGCTGGCTCACTTTGGCCGGTTTGAGCGTGGCTTAGCCCTGTTTGAGCTTTAAGACTGAACCAAACTCAAGCCAGAACTGGTCCATTTACTATACTGGACATGCATGCACAAACTAGAAGGCACAGGAAAATTAAAGAGAATAAGGCTGAAGCTTTGAGACCCTTGCCTTGGCATTGTAGTGATATCAGATTCAGGTTGATATTTTTTGATGTGGGCCCTTTTAACTTGAACCAGCAAGCAACCACCTTGAGGTTCTCAAGTCAACAACTCACTGATTCAATGAACTGAGAAGTCAATCAAGTGGTGCCTTCAGCTTTGAATGCTGTGACCGGCCTGAAAATGTTTTCTCAGGTCAGTTATTTTGTGTGTTTCCTATTTTTGTTGACTAAACCTCCAACACTGACACAGTACATCGGACAAAACCACATTACTCAGGTTTTTGTGTTATATTTTTAAAACCTTAACTTAGCCACATTAAGTCGGAGCAAATCGACACTTCTTCGGGTTTTAAACTTCATACAGAGTCACTGGTGTCGTCAGACACACACACATAAACTTACACAACATTTATAAATAATTCTCTTACCACACAACATCTAGTTCTATACAGTTATTTATAATTTCATCAGTAATAATAACAAAAACTACATCCCGTTTCATTTACGTTAGGAACTTACAACACTGTTTTCAGCTTACTTTTAGAAACAAAAGACTACTACAATTAGCACAACTACGTCGGCTGATTAAAATTACTTTAGAATCTTAACATAATTATAATAGACCAACAGATCAACATTAGAAACTTTAACTTAACCACTTTGCTTCAGTTATTACTTTAGAAACAACAATTCCAACACAACTCTGCTACCTCACACTGCGTCAGGCTGATTTAGAATCTTCAAACAGAATTTCTAGAGAATGGGCCAACAAGAACACCTCCTGCTAAATTTGACATACTCGTTTCAGTTACTAGAAACAACAATTCCAACACAACTCTGCTACCACACTGCGTCAGGCTGATTTAGAATCTTAAACAGAATTTATAGAGAATGGGCTTAAGAACTCCTCCTGCTAATATTTACTAACTCTGTTTCAGTTACTTTAGAAACAATAGGTCTAATACAATTCTGCTACCACACTACGTCGGGCTGATTCAATTACTTTAGAATCTTAACAGAATTATAATAGACCAACAACAAGTTTCAGTTACTTTAGAAACTTTGACTTAAGCACTTTACTTCAGTTACTTTAGAATCAACAATTCCAATACAACTCTGTCACCACGCTACTTTGTGCTAATTCAGTTCCGTTAGAATTTTAAACATAATTGTACAGAATAGGCATCCTCCTGCTAATACTGAATAAACTAAATTCTCTTCTATCCTTACAATTTCTTTTCTAGAATTTTTTAAACGAGGGGGTTCCCTGACAAAACCAGCAAAAAAAAAAAAAATGCTTTTCTTACCTTTCCTTACTTTTTTATTTTTATTATTATTATTATTATTATTTTAAATTCCCGTGCTGGTGGCTTGCCAATGTACGAAAAAATATGAGGACGTTGAATATCTTGATGAAGATGTTTATTGCAGCATAGCAGTGACAAAGTACATGTTGTACCTTGGGTTCAACGGAGTTGGAATGAACCCTGAACATCCTAAAGTCCTAACCTTTTATACATTTTCAGTTTACTACCCTTCATGTAAATTAAGTTATTCCTGTCGTAACAGCTGTAGTCTGTATGTTAATTAAGTTCTGACACCCCTTTGTCTGAGGTGGTTCTCAGTATTCCACACCTGCTCCACTTCTACAATTGGTGACCATTTGCTCAGGATGTGATCATCCCAAATGGTCTACAAACAACATAATTGTTGACTTTCTTCTTCTCTATGATAATTAAGCCATTTTGGGAAATGAGCATGATCAAACATATATTGTGGAGTGGAATCTGGGTCGAGGCAGACAAAAGATTCTTACACACCTATAACACTCCTAAAAACTGCATGGCAAAATGATAACAAACAGCATTAGAGCATTATTCTAGCACTGCATAGGTAATAACAATTTACACTTTCTGCAAAGGTTTGAGATCTACGGAGCCCATTTAGGGATATTGTGGTGGGAAAAACTTGGGGTGGGAGGAAAAAATATTTTTCAAATGTTTTGCATTCTCTCGAAAAACTTTTGAGTTCTCTTGCAAAGATATTTGCCTTCTCTCGCAAAACCAGTTGAGTTCGGACAAACTCTTCCTGTTTACTTTACAGCAAGTTCCGTATGTTCACAATGGAGCGGTTCATACCATTTTATTTTGAACTTGGACTCAAATAAAGAAATACGTCAGTGCTTAGTTCAAGGCACGGTTTTCTTGGGACATTATAAAATTATTGATGTTGCTTAATGTTTTAAAACAGTGACATTGAGGACCAAATTTGCTAATAATAAAAGGTGATTATTAGGCTAATATTAATAACCTTATTAGTAATATTACTAAGCAGAAACCCAGAATATGAATGCAACGCCCTGCCCTGCACATAAGCTTTTTCTCCCCCATAAAACACTTAAGGTAGGCTAATGAATGAAAACGGTGATTTAAAAATACCAAATTCGTTGCATCCATATTCTAGGTTATTCTGCTTTATTAATAGTAATATTATGAATAAAGTTATTAATATTAGCCTAATAATTTTATTAGTTGGGCTATTTATTATTATCAAATTTGGTCCTCCAATGTCAATGTTTCAATAAGCCACATTAAGCATTTTAGAATATCCCAAAACCATGCCTTGAACTAACCAGGGGTGCATTTCCCAAAAGCATCGTTAGCTAACTATGGTCGTTAGGTCCATTGAACTCTATTGGTAACGACGGAACCTGCGGAACCAACTATAACTTGCGACCATAGTTGTTTTTAGGAAACCCACCCCAGGGCCGGGGTTTCCCGATAATGATTGATCTTAGCGCTTAAGAGCATTTTCTATGAGTTAATTTACGAACGTTCGTTATTGTTTCACGTGCGTTTCCCAAAAATGCACTTAACACAATCGCACGTAGCCGTGCTTTAAGTGCTACTTACGAGTCGCTATCCATTGGTCAAGTGCTGAAATGTCAATTTATTGAATGGCTCGTAATTGTAGAACGCGCTCATTTATTGAAATGTTAACCTAATTCTGCGGAGCAGGCAGCTCAGATAATATAATATAATATAATAAAATGTACATTTACATTTAGTCATTTAGCAGACTCCTTTTATCCAAAACGACTTAAAAATGAGGACAATATAAGTAATCAAACCCAACAAAAGAGCAACAACATGCAAGTGCTATGACACTTCTCGGGTAGCCTAATGCAGTACAGGTGGCAAGGTTTTATTTATTTATTTTAAATAAAACGAGTATAGATAGAATATAGAAAAAAGAAACCTAGTGTTTTTTATTGTTTTAAATAAGAAATAAGAAATAAATAGATAGAATAGAATAAAGAAAGCTAGTGTTAGTTTTTCAAGAAAAGCTAGCAGTTAGAGAATAAATGTGCAATTGAAAGAGGGACAAGTGTGTGTGTGTTTTTCTTTAAATAAAACAAGACAGATAGATCAAATAGAACTGGAATAGAGAGTGCTAGAGTATATAATATAATATAAGTATATAAGTGATACAGTATAATATTAATCTACTATATCTATAATAATATTATGTAATAAATTATATATAATAGCCTAGATTAATATTATATTTGAAGATTAATATTTGTCTATATAGGGTATATATAGCCTAATATCTGTAGAGACGTTATTTCCAGGTCCAATACATGGCTGGTGTTCGTCATTGACAGATATAGTTTTTATTATTTTTATGTATCCCTATTTTCCCAGTCTTTGAAGCGTATTTCCTAAATTATTTATTTTATTCATTTTTTATTTCAGTCATTTAATTTAAATGTGTATTTCAAGTTTTTTGTTTTCTGAAAGATTCAGGATTTGGCACCTGCCCACACTGCCAAAAGCACCAAAAGTTGGTTAAATGACCATGGTGTTGGTGTGCTTGACTGGCCAGCAAACTCACCAGACCTGAACCCCATAGAGAATCTATGGGGTATGTTAAGAGGATAATGAGAAACAAGAGACCAAAAAATGCAGATGAGCTGAAGGCCACTGTCAATGAAACCTGGGCTTCCATACCACCTCAGCAGTGCCACAAACTGATCACCTCCATGCCACGCCGAATTGAGGCAGTAATTAAAGCAAAAGGAGCCCCTACCAAGTATTGAGTACATATACAGTAAATTAACATACTTTCCAGAAGGCCAACAATTCACTAAAATTTTTTTTTTTTATTGGTTTTATGAAGTATTCTAATTTGTTGATATAGTGAATTGGTGGAGTTTTGTTAAATGTGAGTCAAAATCATCACAATTAAAAGAACCAAAGACTTAAACTACTTCAGTCTGTGTGCATTGAATTTATTTAATACACAAGTTTATCAATTTGAGTTGAATTACTGAAATAAATGAACTTTTCCACAACATTCAAATGTATTGAGATGCACCTGTACATTGGTTATATATCAATGGCTTATTAAAAAAAGTAAATACATAAATATGATACTGACCCTCTGTGTGACCCAAGAAACCAGACTCTGGCAGACCTAATGCATGTTCTGGCATCCATTCTTTTGGCAATAATAATTTGATTGGTTTTCATTGTTTGCAAATAATCATATGGAACCGTGTCCTTTGGTTGCACTTTTGGACTCTCTCCAAATCATGTCAGCTGCCATCTCCACTCACTAATGCACTTGCTTTTTCTACACGACTAGCTAAAAGGCTAAGTATTTTGATATAGAAGCAAAATTATACTCTGTCATTTGACAACTAGCTGAAGGATGTAATGAATTTTATTAATTTACAAATTATTTTCAAAATCCCAAAACACTAATTATTTTGATACATTCAATGACCCTTTGATATATTCAATGACCCTTATGCTGTTGACATGTTTTTGAAAGAGCCTCTTAAAGGCTGCATTTGTTTGAAAAAAATACTGTAAAAACAGTAATATTGTGAAGTATTATCATTACAATAACTGATTTCTATTTGAATATACTATATATATATATATATATATATATATATACATATATAATGTGTGTATCATAAATATACATATATTTTTACTTCTTAATGTTTGTGGAAAACATAATACAGGTTTTATGATATTGTGACGAAGATCGAACAACATTTATTTAACATAGACATTTTGTAATATAAAAAAATTCTTAAATCTTTATATATATTATTTGCATTAGAAATCTTACATTTCCATGCTTTCTTGATCTCAAGTAATAATATTTCAATAACATATAATAACAATAGTTTTAAAACAGCTGGTTCCAACTCCATACACAGCACAAAAGAATAGGCCAACTGGTTAATATGCTGGAAACCAATCAAATTATGACTGCCAAAAGGGAGTGGATGGATAAATGCTGAACTACTGTACATGCATCAGATCATTGGACACACAGACTGTGAGTACTGTATTTTTATCACAATACATACCTAACAAAGTTAAATCATAATGTCAAAACATTTTTTTCTCTTTTTTTCACACTGAAGGCAGAATGGACAGAAGGTGCGGTGTGAAATGAGAGGTACAGGATGTGCTAGTAGAACACACTGCAGGGGAAAAGGTGAAGCAGGAGACAATATGCTGCCTCTAAACAGGCCAAAATACATTCTGTCCAGCCCTTTATGTGTGTGCGTTTAAAGAGGTGAAATAAACATATGAAGAGACAGGTGCACAAGAGCATTGACTGGGCCTGCTGCACCGATGTGTGTGTGTGTGTGTGTGTGTGTGTGTGTGTGTGTGTGCGTGAGAGAGAGAGAAGAGAAGATAAAGTGTGATATGCAGTAACAGATACAAGGGCAGCATTCTGAGCATAGGAACAAGCATTAAGTGTGTGCGTTTATATACATGTTTTGATGTGGAATGTTTATTATTGTGTATGGTAGGTTTATGTAGACATTGTCTGAAAAGCAACAGCAGGTGAGGGCAGATGGCAGCAGACACTTGGTGGCACTGGAGAGATACAAGATGGCACACACACACACACACACACACACACACACACACACACACACACACACACCCACATACAACACACACACACACACACAACACAACACACACACACACGTGAATTGTGCTGATAAATCGCACTTACACACAGTCCTTTCTCAAATTCACTAAAGTTTGAAATATGGAGTGAAATCTGAACCTAAATCTAAAAAAAAAATAACACCCCCCCCCAAAAAAAAACAATTATGCTAAAAATCACATGTAACTGTCATAAATAGCACTCTATTATGGTTTGTGCAAAGCTGGCGCTGTGCAAAAAAAATTATAATATAAATCTAATTTTAGAATCTGAAAAAGAGGTTAAATCACAATGTGAAACAGACCCCTCCATATATACAGTAAATTATGTTTTACCACTCCATATACAGTAAATGGTAAGTGATTATGATCGCATGAAATTAGATGAACAATTTGGTCTAAAATTTAAATATGTATTAAAATCTACATATGATTGCTACTCATTATATATACCTCAAACCTGAAAATAGATTATATGGCTGAATTTAAACCTGAATTAGAATCTGATTGAATGATCATAATCTCAATATGAAACAATATTCACAATTACACGTGTACACTTTGTACTACTAATGTACAGTTTGGATATAATTAAGATAATTGAACTCCCTTAAACAGATTTCAATTCACTTCTAATCCGGTGCAAATTCACATCCTTAGTTATATTCAGTTGTCCTCTGACAGAGATGGGGGATATTTTGTGCGGAGCGTATTTCTTGGAACACAGCATATTTCTCAGATTGCAAGTTCTATCAAGTGACCTGCACTTCAAAGTGAATTCAACACCAAACCTATTAGGTCAGGCATTTTGGAAGGGTAGGTACATTATTGCTTTTCTCAAAGCCTCAAGGCTGTATCACTTAGAATGATTCATACTCTCTCTCTCTCTCTCTCTCTCTTTCCATAAGCACTCCACAAGAGAGAAATACTCACAGAAGTAACACCTCAGGATTTCCAGATGGAGTTTTGCACAGTCATTCTGTCTAACTGAGTCCTGACTCCAGTCAATAGGTTTGTCTATGAGTCATGGCTACATGATGCTCCTCCTCAAAATAAACTTTCATAATTCTAGTCTTAAATGAGATAGAAACTCACTGAGGCAGGCTTGGTTATAGAGTTATGAGGGAATTATTACAACCCAAAAGGATAGACAAAAGGAGTGAAGAGACAGACAGACTCGCTCATGAATAGTGTATGGATAAGATCCAACAACCCTCTTTTGTCTGTCAATCACTTGCTCTGTGGCCTGCAATTCTCTGCTTTCTATTGCTTTCCTTTCCTTGTTCTTTATTCTACACACATGTACACACACATACACACACACACACAAAGAATAGATTTCTCTCACCTGGATGTAAAAAAAAAAAATCACTTAAATAATGGTCCAAATCAATCATCTTATATGATATTCTGGCCCCTAGATATGACTCGGTTACCTCCGAAAATGGAAATGTATGGGATTTTGCCCATTTTATCATATTCTAGATGAAAATCACAAGACCAGTTTCTTGGATAGTGTCCTTCTGCTCAATGAGCCACAATATTTGAGGTATCATTTAATTCTGTAGAGTAACACCTCAAGAGTTTATCTGAGTTTATACAAGGGGATATATAAACACATCAAGAGTTTATAGGCTATGTGTTATCAGATCTTGCAAGAAAAAAAACTGCAAATAAGAACAAACCTATAATAAATAGTGTTGTTCCGATTCCGATGCTAGTATCGGAAATTCCTCCGATATCACAAACAATTATGGCATGGTATTGGCGAGTACTTGAACCCACGA
>CM049799.1:23863344-24125831 GCA_027422405.1 Ptychobarbus kaznakovi
AAAAAAAAACATCACTTAATTAATGGTCCAAAAGAATAGAGCCCATCTTCTATGATATTCTGGCCCCTAGATATGACTCGGTTACCTCCAAAAATGGAAATGTATGGGATTTTGTCAATTTTATCATATGCTAGATGAAAATCACAAGCCCAGTTTCTTGGATAGTGTCCTTCTGCTCAATGAGAAGGATTGAGCACCCCCCCCCCCCCCCCCCCCCCAAAAAAAGTTGCAATTACTATAAAGGTGAAAATGGACACCAATAAAAGCAAACATAGGATTAAAAACCCCAACATTACTATGGAGCAGCAAACATTTCGGTCACAACCGCCATGTACACACTTCAGCTAAATTCGGTTTTCACTTCATCTTTTAGTGCTTAATCTTGTTCTGTACACACACAGTTCAGCAATTTACATCTATAAACAAATTAAATCCTGAAAAACTCAGGAAACGACAACCGCATTTTACAAATATTCTACACAATGTGTTCAGAACCAAACTGAACAACTAGTTGCTAATTGTGTATTTAAATATACATCATAATTATCCTCTGTGTTCCTCTTCTGTATGCACAGCTCAAGAAATAATAGAAAAGGAGGTAGGCTATGTGTTGCCAGATCTTGCAAGAAAAAAACAGCAAATAAGAACAACCCTATAATAAATAGGGTTGTTCCGATTCCAATGCTAGTATCGGAAATTCCTCCGATACCACAAACAATCATGGCATGGTATTAGCGAGTACTTGAACCCACGTTCCGATCCGATACCATGTTCTTACACGAGACCTATAGTTATGCCCGCTAGCTTTGGTTAACACTGCAAATCGGAAATCAACTCTTCTTCGCTGCTCAGAATAATACAAACACAGGAAGTTGTGCTGTGTTGCCACAAGGAACCACTTTTTAGAGCAGGAAAGAAGAAATACAAAGTACAAACGTGCTGGCACATTGCCAGTAAATCACTCGAATATGCAACTAAATCTTCACCCTGGGCGACTAAATGAGGTCTAATACTAGCCACTGGCTAATAAGTAATCAGATTTTACTCGCCAGTGTGTGAGTTGGAGGCCGTGTATAAGTTTAGTCTCATTGGCTGGTGCTCGCCTATTATCGCCCCTGTTTTGATTTCAGCAAATCAGTTCAAACAAATGCAGATAAACTGATTAATATTCATGAATCCAGCAGTTCGTTAATACTTAGTGCATTTTATATTGTTCTTAGTATAATTCATTGTATGGTTATTATCTTATCATTATAAATTCGGTTAAAATGACTAATGTGCATTCATACATGCCACGTTTTAATTCTAATTACTAAAGTTCTATCATTGAATAATACTTGATTATCATAATATATTTATAATGCTTGACTGACTGATGTTAAGAGTGTATATTTAGATAATTAAAAAGCTGTGCCATTTTCCAAACATTATCTATGTTTTTGTTACTCGTGTGTGTGTGTGTGTGTATATATAATGCTTCATATATATATATATATATATATATATATATATATATATGTAATATGAAGCACACCATAAAATAACTGTATCAATTCATACCGGGCTAGTTGTACATAAAGCTGTATAACCAGATACACACCCAGGTATCGGATCAGTACTCTCTATCGGCCGATACCCTGAGCCTAGGTATCGGAATCGGTATGGGGAAGGGAAAAGGGGTATCGGAACATCTCTAATAATAAACTAAAATGCAAATGCTTTATCTTGGATATAAGCCACATACCAAAATATCACAACCTGCATCTGCCTACTTTATTAACTCCATAAACTGGATCATTTTGAAGCCCAGCCCAAACAACCAAAGATGTTTAATAAGCATTGCTTATAATAAGTGGACATGGCAATGCTTCAAAAGTGAGATCTGCAAAGCAGTCTTCCTAACCAAAAGCACAATGGCCCTGTTGACGGTTGTTTAGAAAACGCTGAACATAAGTCTTCGGTCACTGTAATATTACTTTGCTCAAAAATAGTGGACACCAAACACCAGAGATTCCAAAATATTGATATGTATTTAAATATAATTACTTCTGACTTGGTTTTGAAAGTTACTTCTGTAAACATTTAGTTACAGTAATAATATTACTTTTTGCAGTAACTAGTAGTGCATCTAATTACTAATAAGATTACTGTAATAATATTACAGTTAACATCCATAAAAAACTCGTTACTTAGTTACTTTTGATGCCACAACCCCTACTGATTTGAAGTTCAACTTTCCAATAATTCCTAGATTTATTTTCATAATTGCCACAACTCGCACAGGCATATGTAGTCACCAGAGCAGCAGATTAGCTTGAAATATGGAAAAGCTTACATTCAGCAGATGGAAATATTGCCATTACATTGATTTTGTATGTTGTCCATTGTGTAATTATATTTTTGCCCACCCATATCCCTCTGATCCAGCTATAAATAATATTATATAAAAAAAAAAAAAAAAATAGAGAATGAAACATTTCTTACAAACTAATGTGATTTATTTTGATAAAATATATCACAAAATACAAACCCGATTCCAAAAAAGTTGGGACACTGTACAAATTGTGAATAAAAACAGAATGCAATGATGTGGAAGTTTCAAATTTCAATATTTTATTCAGAATACAACATAGATGACATATCAAATGTTTAAACTGAGAAAATGTATCATTTAAGGAAAAATAAGTTGATTTTAAATTTCATGGCATCAACAAATCTCAAAAAAGTTGGGACAAGGCCATGTTTACCACTGTGTGGCATCCCCTCTTCTTTTTATAACAGTCTGCAAACTCTGGGGACTGAGGAACAAGTTGCTCAAGTTTAGGAATAGGAATGTTGTCCCATTCTTGTCTAATACAGGCTTCTAGTTGCTCAACTGTCTTAGGCTTTCTTTGTCGCATCTTCCTCTTTATGATGCGCCAAATTTTTCTATGGTAAAAGATCTGAACTGCAGGCTGGCCATTTCAGTACCCGGATCCTTCTTCTACGCAGCCATGATGTTGTAATTGATGCAGTATGTGGTCTGGCATTGTCATGTTGGAAAATGCAAGGTCTTCCCTGAAAGAGACGATGTCTGGATGGGAGCATATGTTGTTTCTAGAACTTGGATATACCTTTCAGCATTGATGGTGCCTTTTTTCAGATGTGTAAGCTGCCCATGCCACATGCACTCATGCAACCCCATACCATCAGAGATGCAGGGCTTCTGAACTGAGCGCTGATAACAACTTGGGTTGTCCATGTCCTCTTTAGTCCGGAATGACCATGGCATCCCAGTTTTTCCAAAAATAACTTCAAATTTTGATTCATCTGACCACAGAACAGTTTCCACTTTGCCACAGTCCATTTTAAAATTAGGCCTTGGCCCAGAGAAAACGCCTACGCTTCTGGATCATGTTTAGATATGGCTTCTTTTTTTGACCTATAGAGTTTTAAGCCGGCAACGGCGAATGGCACGGTGGATTGTGTTCACCGACAATGTTTTCTGGAAGTATTCCTGAGCCCATGTTTGTGATTTCCATTACAGTAGCATTCCTGTATGTGATGCAGTGCCGTCTAAGGGCCCGAAGATCACGGGCATCCAGTATGGTTTTTCGGCCTTGACCCTTACGCACAGAGATTGTTCCAGATTCTCTGAATCTTTGGATGATATTATGCACTGTAGATGATGATAACTTCAAACTCTTTGCATTTTTTCTCTGAGAAACTTCTTCTATATTGCTCCACTATTTTTCGCCGCAGCATTGGGGGAATTGGTGATCCTCTTCCCATCTTAACTTCTGAGAGACACTGCCACTCTGAGAGGCTCTTTTTATACCCAATCATGTTGCCAATTGACCTAATAAGTTGCAAATGGTCCTCCAGCTGTTCCTTATATGTACATTTAACTTTTCCGGCCTCTTATTGCTACCTGTCCCAACTTTTTTGGAATTATTGCATTCCTTTTTATTCACAATTTGTACAGTGTCCCCAACTTTTTGGGAATCGGTTTGGTATAACAATATATGCGTGACAGAGAAATTATAGCTACATTCATCTTAGTTTACTTAAGTAAACACATTTACTGAAAAGTCACTATCAGTCATCATTGAGTGTTTGTAATAACTTCTGACTGCGATCCAGTGTGGATTCTGGTCAAATTATGAGGCAGATGAGGCAGAAATATATTGTTGTTGAGTAGGCAGTAAAATACTCACGCACAACCATCTCTAGGGTTTACAGAGAATGGTCTGAAAAAGAGAAAATATCCAGTGAGCGGCAGTTGTGTGGACGGAAATGCCTTGTTGATGTCAGAGGCCAGAGGAGAATGGGCAGACTGGTTAGAGATGATAGAAAGGCAACAGTAACTCAAATAACCACTCGTTACAACCAAGGTATGCAGAATACCATCTCTGAATGCACAACACGTCGAACCCTGAAGCAGATGGTCTACAGCAGCAGAAGATCACACTGGGTGCCGCTCCTGTCAGCTAAGAACAGGAAACGGAGGCTACAATTCACACAGGCTCACCAAAATTGGACAATAGAAGATTGGAAAAACGTTGCCTGGTCTGATGATTTCTGTTGCGACATTCAGATTGTAGGATGAGAATTTGAAATCAAGAACATGAAAGCATGGATCCATCCTGCCTTGTCTCAACGGTTCAGGCTGGTGGTGGTGTAATGGTGTGGGGGATATTTTCTTGGCACACTTTGGGCCCCTTAGTACCAATTGAGCATCGTTTAAATGCCACAGCCTACCTGCGTATTGTTGCTGACCATGTCCATCCCTTTATGACTACAGTGTACCCATCTCTGATGGCTACTTCAAGCAGGATAATTCACCATGTCACAAAGCTCAAATCATCTCAGACTGGTTTCTTGAACATGACAATTGAGTTCACTTTACTCAAATGGCTCCACAGTCACCAGATCTAAATCCAATAGAGCACCTTTGGGATGTGGTGGAATGGGAGATTCACATCATGGATGTGCAGCCGACAAATCTGCAGCAACTGCGTGATGCTATCATGTCAATATGGACCAAAGTCTCTGATAAATGTTTCCAACACCTTGTTGAATCTATGCCACGAAGAATTAAGGCAGTTCTGAAGGCAAAAGGGGGTCCAACCCGGTACCAGCAAGGTGTGCTTAATAAAGTGGCCTGTGAGTGTACATTGTTAGCAACATTTTAGAATAATTATATGGGAAAGATCCACAATTACAACTTCTGTGGGGTGTGAAGGAAAAGTAATGCAACTAGTAGTGTAACTAACTACTGTTGCCAGAAAGTAATACGTGAAGTAATAATACTACTTTTGAAAGGAGTAACTAGTAACAAGTAATAAATTACATTTAATAATATATATTGTAATAAATTACTTTTTTTGTAACAAGCCCAATACTGCTGAGCAGCGCTTCATACATTTAATTGCTTTGGGTTTTGCACCCAAATCAAATCCCTTGCAAGCAGCATTAATAAAAATACAGTGGGGCATCTTTATGAGTTTAAAAGGCACATAAATGCAGCTAGCCAGGATGGGACATCTTTTTTGGTTTGCAAGATAGGTTATGGAGTGAGAGATTGCATGTGAACATGGTTTCAGGATCAAAAGCCTCAATGGGGCATCATTACTCCTCTACAACTCATCCTCGCTTTTCTCTCTGTCTCCTTTATGAAGACCTCAGATACTCGATGATGAGAATTACCCTTGTCAAAGATGCATAATTGGCAGACGCTCCCTAATGACGATGGCCATGTGAAATTTAACGAGTTGGAAATAATGCGAATGCCCACTTTTCATGTGAAAACGCACGCAGCATTCAAGTGGCTCCTGCTAATCGAGGACTGTGACTAAAGCCCCCTGATTGACTCATTCAAAGGGAGGCAGAAGGAGCGAGAGATAGAGAAAGAGAGGGAGAAATGTAGAGATGGGCAGGCTATTTGTTTCAGTTTAGTGTTATGATTGAAAGCATATCAGGCACCATTGATGGAGGAAAACTTAATTTGGTCTCACTGAGTACCAACTGCACATCAGTCTGCAGAGAAATGACTCAGTCTGTTCTCCAGGAGATATTTGAAACCTGCCCTTCTGCTGCTTGTGGGAAGGGGAGAGGCTCTTTATATGTTTCCAATATCAAGACTTCCAGGCAGATGCTTTAAACAGAGACATTCATTTGACTGATTGCACACACTGTTATTAAATAAATTATGGGTGAGTGTATTGAGTTATGGTGATGATTGGATGCAGAAATAAACAATTAAGAGGCAGTGTAATAACTTGATTTTTACATGCAGAACATTTTAAAGGGGTCATATAATGCTATATGCACTTTTACAAGTTGTTTGAACTGAAATGTGTGTTGGCAGTGTGTGTACACAACCACCTTCTAATGATGAAAAAAATGTATCTACTAAAATCGTTATCCCTTTCTCAAATCGAGCCATCTGTCCTTGTGACGTCACACGGACGGAGGCCCCTCCCATGATTGTTGATTGACAGTAGCATTTCAGCACAGACTGCACTGGTGTCTTACCTCTCAGACCCGCCCTGAGTGAGCTGTCATCAGTTGTTTCGCCGCCAGAGCAGATGTAGACAAGAATGACTCCTAAGCGATTGTGGTGTTTTGTTGTTGGATGTAATAATGAACATAGCAGTAGACATTTACTCCCGTCATCTGAGCGACTGAAGAGGATTACGTTTGGTTTTGAAGGGAATGCGCCCTCGATCTACCTAAATGCATCTATGTTTGTGCGAATCATTCATGATCCAGCTTCATCTACAGAAGAAGTGAGTACAAGTTTCTTTAAATTAATCTTTGCAAACTGCCTTTCCTAATAATGTGCTAATTAGCACGTTTCAGGATTAATGCGCTACAGTAAACAGTCCCTCGGAAGAGAGGGGCGGAGTCAGCAGAGCTCTTTCTCATTTAAAGGAGAATGACACAATACGGCTTGCTCTGAAAAGAGCTGTTTTTGACAGGCAAAAAAAAAATGTTTTTTACTCTGCCAATGAAAATTTTTAACTAAACGATATTACAGACTTTTCATTAAGACCCTAAAGAATAATATCAACTTGTGGTAAATGGGTATTAAACGACCTTTTAAATTATACGACCCCTTCATGACTTCCTCATGGTTTTAAGGTGTTGAGACATGACTAGAGCCAGGGCCCTAACCACGTTTATTTATAAAGTCAAAAGTTAAAAGAGACCGCCCTGGTACAATTCAATTCAATTCAATATTATTTGTATAGTGCTTTTCACAATACAATCGTTGCAAAGTAGCTTTACAGGAAATTACGTTTCTACAATAGATTTATATATTGCAGAAACGTAATATATTTAACTTATGGCAAAATTTGGTTAATTCTGTATATTGTCTGAGGGGTTGGCATCATCTCTTCTCAGGTGTTTGGACATCTCGGATCATTTAAGGGTTGGATCCAGACTGAAGCTTGTGTAATTCCTAGTTACCACGGGATGTTTAAAGAACAGGAGAAACAAATGAGACATTATTAGAGTAGCTGTTGTTCCATCCAAAAAAAAAATATTTGTTCAACCCAAGCTAAAGCATATTAATGTGCGTTTGATCAGATATAACTGCAGTACAAGATTGTGAGATGCATTATATGAATGCTTGGCTAAAGAGATGTGTCTTTAATCTAGATTTAAACAGAGAGAGTGTGTCTGAACCCCGAACGTTATCAGGAAGGCTATTCCAGAGTTTGGGAGCCAAATATGAAAAAGTTCTACCTCCTTTAGGGGACTTTGCTATCCTAGGTACTACCAAGAGTCCAGAGTTTTGCGACCTTAGGGAGCGGGTTGGATTGTAGCGTGATAGAAGATTAGTTAGGTACGCAGGAGCTAAACCATTTAGGGCCTTATAGGCAAGTAATAATATTTTGTAACTGATACGAAACTTAATAGGTAGCCAGTGCAGAGACTGTAAAATTGGAGTAATATGATCATATTTTCTTGACCTGGTAAGGACTCTAGCCGCAGCATTTTGTACTATCTGTAGCTTGTTTATTGAAGATGCAGGACAACCACCTAGCAGTGCATTACAATAGTCCAGTCTAGAGGTCATGAATGCATGAACTAGCTTTACGGTGTTATCATTGTTAAAAAACAAAATTACATCTTTTAAAAATATAAATATTAGTTGAAAATAACTTCACTGAAAATGAGAAATGCTGTTTGGCAACTAGCTTGAAATGGGTTTACACTGAAGTACAAAAAAATAAATAAATGACAAAAGCACATACAATTACTAAAATATAAAAGCTAATTCCAAATAATAATACAATTAGTTTTACACAATGTACTAAAATTACAAAAACACATAACAAAAACTTTAAAATGTAAAAGGAAACTTGAAATATAAAAATGAAAGCTAATTCAAAATGTTAATACATTAAGTTGAAGTACTAAAATTATAACAACTAAAAATAATATACAAATATTATACAAATGACAAACACACCTAACAAAATTACTTGTACTAAAATTATTAATAAAAAATGAATAAATATCAAACAAATGAATAGTATATAAATAATACTAGAATAGCATTGCCCTGATATCTCTATGATATTCTAAGACCTAAATATAGTTGAGGCCCCCGGGTCACCTGGGGCCCCAAAACAGTTGCCTCTGTACTCTTTCCCAAATATAAAATGAGACCACCTCAATAGCTCCACAATATTCTGGTGCCTAGACATGCCTGGGGCCCCACATAGGGCCTCTGTTCTCTATCCTAGCCAAAGCATCTTCCCGAAATATCTCTATCATATTCTGGTCCCCAGACATAGCTGAGGCCAAAAGGGGCCTCTGGGGCAACGCATGGGGCTTCTGTACACTGCCTCAAGTCAAAGCATCCCACCACAATATCTCTACATTCTGGATACGGATAGAATCCTGAGGGATTTGTAAATAAAGAAATAAAAATAGTAATGCTTGTCTTAAGACAAAAATACACAACAGTGCTTTAATCTAAATAAGATAAGTTGCTCCCTCAGCCAATCAAACGCCGTCATGTGACTCATTCTGTCCCACCCTCTACACAGCTACTTTTCGGTCATGCACTACATGCTGATGACGGCCTTTCCATTATGAGACACTGTCTGTCTGCAATTTTTTTTTTTTGTGTATCTGTGAGGTGATGAAATAAAGCCATGTCAACACCAGACCCCAAATGAGTTCCTTGGACTTGAAAAACGCTTTTTTCTATTACTTGTTAAAAGTTAAATAAGTTCAGCCTCGCCTTTATAAACTTGAGAAAACATGACTTATCTATCTTACTTGTTAATCCCATCACAGACTCGCATGCACACAAAACAGACAAATTGGTTCCAAAGAGGACGGACAAAAACACTTCTCACTTTGTAAATGAGTGGAGGTTAATTGAAAGTGTGAAATAGGGGGGACATTTGTCTAATTTTGGTATTTTATGGGGAGTATTGTTGGACTCAGAGGTAAAGGGTACTTGGGACGATTGAAACTAGTGTATTTTCAAGACTACATTAGGGGTTATAGGTTCAAACACAGACAACAAAGGTCCTAGCGAGGATGCGCATGTACAGAAAACATCTCACGGCTTGCTCCAGACAGCTCCCATCTCTGAGAGCGCGTTAACCCCTATACGGTCTGAACTAATTGGAGTCTCAGACACAATGGGAGCCATTATATGTGGTCCGTGCCGGAGTATGTGTGTGTGAATGAGTGAGGTGGGGGAGAGGGGGTCAGATGGACCCCAATTATGAGCGGAGACTATTAAGAGCAAAGCAGCGTGGGAAACAGAGTGAGAGAGTCTCAAATCTCCATTTGAATATTAAACAGTGCTTACTGCTTACCAATTACCACTTTCTGAAAGGCACGTTTTGAGCGTACCGCTGCACAGAAATTGGCTTTGTGTTTGCTATCGCATGTACATTTGAGAGTTCGGTATATAGTGTTGCATTATGTGTGCGAATGTGACTGGAAGTGCGAGTACCCTTCAGTGCAACTCGGCTGCCAAGCAAAACAATGCTACTCTCAGCATGTGTAAATTATTCAGATGGTCATAGGTACACAAATAATTCAAACAAAAGCACTGGCACAACTAGCCAACACTTACACAAACACACACACGCTCACATAGAGAAAGAGAAACCGCATCAAATATTTACACAGCAGTGGGGAAGACAATACAGTGAGCCGTACTAAAACACAATACTGTTGTCGGTTCCTAATGAAGTGAAAGTGTGTGTGTATGAGACTCAGGTAGTTATTGCAGTGTCGTGTGTGTTCTGTGAGTGATAGCTGCCACATTGGCGTGTTCAATGGATTTAACACTTGTCGAAAACGGCGGTAGCCTTGCAAATGAACATACTCTGGTTGTGGAGAGGAAGTGTTTTTACTTGTAATTACATTTGGCATTTCTAAAGGGAGAACAAGACAATTAGAGAGATACAACTTAAAAGCCTGTTCCTCTGAACAACAGCAGCAGGGTGATTAGTCCAGAAGAGCGGAAAATTACAGCCTATTTCAGGCTTTAGGATCTTATGCACAATTTATATATGCATGTGCAGGAATACATATGGACATGAATATTAGGGCTGCACAATTTGAAGAAAAATTCTAAGTCATTTTTCTAATAAAAATGTGGTATACAATGCGATAAAAAGCTCCAGGTTTTCTGTTCTAGTTTGAAGCAGAATTATTTTAATATCATTGAGAACATTAACATTTTTAATTTGTTTTTATTTTCATATTTTGTTGTCATTTTACCTTTAGTGCAAAAATGTGTAACTTTTTAAATGTTAACTTGTTTTATCATTTTAATATATTTCTTATTCTTCTATATAGTTTTTAATAATTTTTATTTCAGTTTTAGTTATTTTAGAACATCAACTTAATTAAATAATATTCATAATAATACAAATTATTATTATAAATTTGTATAAATATTTTATTTAATTTCAAACAATGAAAATTTAAATGGTTTTAGTTACTATAATATGACATCAAAATGACATTATAAATCATATTGATATATATGATATTGATATCATGAGATGATACTATACTACTACTACTAATAATAATAATAATAAATATATTATTTATTATTAAAATAATAAATATTACTTTTGCAATATTACACAGTAAATATCAAGTTTATAAAAATATACTGCATAACTGTAAAATCACATTACTAATATTTAAGGCTGTGTTAATTCAATCATTTAAACCATCAAGTTTTATTTTGGTGGAAAACCACAAAAAGTCCTTGAAGCTTCTCTTCTGTTGATGAAAGCCAGTTTATAAGTGCTTCTCGATACAAGTTTGGGGAGATGGTTGCTGCATGTTGTGTTCCCAAATGCATGTATAAGTGACATAAACTCAGACCAGATGCAGAGATGAGATGAGCATGAGACTGAGACTCTGGGACACTGAAAACACCAGATCATGAGCTGCTGAAACAAGCAGATATTGTATTTAAGTAAACTGCAGCCTTTGCAATGCAATGATCATACTAAGTCATATTGTGATTCCTTTTTGATTAATTGTGCAGCCATAAAGAAGAAACAAAGAGAAAATTCACCTCAAAAAAATTAAATGATCTTTATTTAACCGTGAGTTATTTTAAACCTCCATGAAAGCTTATAACAACATGAGAAACAAATCAGTTACTTTTTTTGGATTGCATTTTACGGACAAAAACGTACACCTTCTTGTAATGTAAAACCTAGTTTCTCAGTTTATTTCCGATTCTTGTTAAAAGCTGTCAAACGTTTTTAGAAACACGCACGCCGATAGATCAGTGTGATGTCTAATCTTGCTACTATTCCATTACCTCAGCTCTTTACACACACCCACACACACAAATCCTCCTTTCCACACTTCTCTCTTCAACTCCCCTTTTCTTGAAAATCCTTTTCTTAGTCACACAAACACAGCTCTAACTCATTAGTTCTCAAAATGGTTTCACCGATTAATTCTGATATTGTTACAGAAAGGAGATATACTGTACATTGCTAAATGCACTTAATCAGTTGAAAAAAATATATACTTCTGTTAATGTTATGTTAAATAATGCTCAAATTCTTTCTTGTCAGTGTTGAGGCTCATACATCCATTTATTTCAGTGTATTACTTGCTATTTTGTTGTAATTTATTTTGAAATTTACTTGAAATTTCTCAGAAAGTTTAAGTTGTTGGGCCTATTTAATATTAATAAATGATTATTAAATTAATTTAATTAAAATAAGATTAATATTATATAATTTATAATAATATACTTTTAAATAAATTATTATTTGTATATGATTAAAAATGATACTGCATAATTTGATATAAAAAAATCCCAATCAATCTGCATTCAATTATTCTCCCAACACCTTTACAAGATTATCAGCACCTCTATTTAACTTTCAGGACCAACAGACACAGACACACACAGAGACACGCACACACAGACACACACACACACACAGACACACACACACACACACACACACACACACGCACACACGCACACATGCACACACACACACACACACACACACACACACACACACACACACACACACACACACACACACACACACACACACACACACACACACACACACACACACACACACACACACACACACACACACACACACACACACACACACACACACACACACACACACACACACACACACACACACACACACACACACACCTCTCTTTCAGGGTAATTAATTTGCACGGTGGGTCTCCCTTGCAGATGGCTGCAGGTAAAATGTCTCTTAGGAAGGTCACAAACGGTTAACGGTGCCTGTACTGTCCCCAGATTGTAGATCGCTGACCTTATTCACTGTCCCCATGAAAGCATACACAGACATACACATTCCATTACACACAAACACGCACACACACACACACACACACACACACACACACACACACACACACACACACACACACACACACACACACACACACACACACACACACACACACACACACACACACACACACACACACACACACACACACACACACACACACACACACACACTCACACACTGATTCATGTCTGCTGTGATCTCCCTATGAATAACACACTAAATGTGGATGCACATGGTGGGGTGGCTGAAATATATAAAGAGGCAATAATGTATGGGGAGAGAACAGACAGATTGAGGCCCTGTTTCCCATATGTTAAATTCCTCTGGAGCTAAAAGTTCCCTCTGGAAGAGTCAGGGAGTGAGTAGAGAGAGAGAGAGAGAGAGAGAGAGATTAGGGTGAATATCAATATCCTTTCTCCTTCCATATCTGTCACTCGCTGCAACATTGTGAACTCAATTAATAGATAAACTATGGCAAAGAGGAGGAGGGTAAACAAAAATATAGTGTCCATTTACATTCAGCACACGCCGGGGTCATTATTTCTATAGTGTGATTATTCATATCTGTCAAACGGTGTTTTAAATGAGAACTGTGTGCACTGTCCCACAATGCACCGTGACTGACTGACATGCCTGGAAGACGGGAGAGTAGGTGAGTGGAGCAGAGAGAGAGCGATTTCCAATTTCCACCGCTCCAAGCATTCTGTCACTCCGCTCCAACTCCATTCCGGATTTTCCATCCCACACTTGCAGGTTAAATAAAATCCAAAAGAAAATTTCAAAATTTCATTCTCCCAATATTTCAAAATTACACAATAAATTTTGTGGGTTCCCACATTTGCATTTGTCCATCATTTATACCAGCTTTATGCATTCATGCATTTATATGTTAAGAGCAATATTGTGAAAAATATATACAATTTAAAGGAGTTGTTTTTACATTTAATATCTTCTAAAAAGGTATTTATATGTGTGAAAGCAAAGCACCTTCAGTGTCACGCAATCCTTCAGAAATAATTCTTATGATTTGATGCTCAAAAAACAATCATACTGCCTAATATTTTTTTGGATACTGTAATAAACACATTTACAGGATTCTTCAACGAACAGAAAGTTCGATGAAAAGCATTTATTTGAACAATGTAAAATGTCTGCTACTTTTGATTAATTTAATGAATCCTTGCTGAATAAAAGTATACATTTTCTTATACAAATAAATAAAATAATAATCTTACTAACCCCAACAGTTTTGAATGATAGTGCATATATATATTTTTTTTTCTTTTCTTCCGGGAAACCAACCTATGACCTTTGTTTTTGAGCTACTGTTTGAACTACAATTTGCATTTTTCATGGTCATTCTGACAATATTCTACAAATGTTCCAAATTTATATCATTCTCATTGCTAATTGTACATTAACAGTGTTTAACAGCTGGTGAAATCTTTCATTATGATGGAGTGGTATCAGAGTGATGATAGAGTGCAAGAAAAGACAGAAGCTATACAAAATAAAACTGCTACATCTTGCAACTTTGATCACTGCTCTTCTTGAGGAGAAAGGGAGTTTAAAAGGGAGAGAGTGTAGTATTTTTGGCCTTTTGTGTAAATAAGCTAAACAGTTCTAAATAAAAGGTATTCCAGAGGATTATCTGGATCAGGATGGGGTGATCATCGGGAATTACAGTTGCTTAAAAATAGAGAGAGATAGGAAAAGAGAGCGAGTGAGTTAGTATGCAATCAAGTGAGAGAGACAGAGAGAGAAAGGCATTAAGTTGATCTCTGTGGTTAAGTCGCTTGGCCGGGTTGTCCATCCCAGAGTAATGACAACGTGTTGCCATGGAAACGCAAGTTTGATTGCTTGGCTTAATCTTCTTTAATGTAGCTTAATGCTGTTTATGTCCCTCAGACTAAGAGCACACTGTGCAGTGGCTCTCATTAAGGCTGTCCCCAGCACACACACACACATCAATAATGTCACTGTTTACTGACCCGTCAGTCCAGCCCTGCTGTGTAACACAAGACAACTTTAAGTTCATCCGTTCCGTTCTCTTGATTTTGTGCAGTGACCTGCTGAGTAAGCAGGTATGATTCTAAATAAGATGTTTGAACTCGGTTTGACAACTGGGAGAGCACCGCGTGCAAATGAGGAAGTGGCAATATGTTCTCTGCCTTCCCTGGCCATTCACCACAGGACGACATGCTTCCTCTACAGGCTGATTAATACATAGCAGCAAACAGGAGGGACACGTTGAGAGAGATGGTGGAAGAGCTGCATAGATATACAAGTCATGCAAAGTTTGAGAGAGTTTGTAGAAACTATGAAAGTTGGAGAGGAGAGGAGAGGAGAGGAGAGGAGAGGAGAGAGAGTCTTCTCTCTAAAAGTAAAGGAAAGCAATTTGGCAAAGTCTTCTCTCTAAAAGGAAAGGAATTTGGGAAAGTCTAAGTCTCTCTTCTCTCAAATTAATTTAAAGGGAAGAGAATCTCTCGTAAAAGGACTAAAAGAAAAAGGAAATCTGCCTAAAAGGCCTAAAAGGAAAGGAAAATTAAAAGAAAGGAAGTAAATCATAAGAAAATTATTATTTCTTGGTTCAAAAGAACAAATTAAAAAGAAAAAATAAATTAAGAAAGAAAGAAAGAAAGAAAGAAAGAAAAAGAGGGAGAGACTACGTGGCATACAGTATAAGTGTGTGTGCGTCTATGTATGTATGTTTGTCCAACCAAGCCTGTGTTCTACTGCACACAATTCATCACTCCGACAGAAAAAAAAACATGTAAATTGAAAAAAAATTTGAATTGTAAATTGCCACTGCAGCCCCACTGCAGCCCCGTAAGTCTCGTAAGTCCCAAACACAAACATTTGACCTCATTTTGTTTATAATCAATCTGGAAACATTAGGGTAAATAAAATTCTCTAATCCTTCACACGTCTGTGAAGGCATGACTACTGATGCGTAAAAAGAGGCTTAGCGCTCGTCAATAGATTTAACAGCACTAAACATATTGAATTAAATGATAAAGAGTCTGAAAGTCAAGGGTAATGTGCTCTCTTTTATGTATTAAGAGTTGTGTGAAGTGTTCCTCGGTGCAACACTCTCAAAAGACGACTGCACTTTGTGGACAAGCTCTCGTCGAGCAGACACTGCAACGCCTACAGTTTGCTGAAAGAACAAGCGAGTGTGCACTTCTGACAATGCTGACGCTACATGCTAAGCCTTTTTTCCTTGTTAGCAGGCCACTGTTATTGTAGTCTGTGGGCGTTATCATTGGTAGTCCACCGGCATTTGTGAAGAATGCAGATTCTGAGGCTAGGGATCTTTTTTAGCCCTTTGAAAAGACAGAATGTTCATATCAAAGTTGATTGGATCAGGACGCACTGCGAACAGATGCTAATGTAACACACTTGAAAGAGAATTAGCAGATTATTACACAGGCTAGCGGCAGCGAGAGAGGTCAGCCGGCAAAAACACCAGGCCCTTCTGGATGATCCAGTCTTAGATTCCTCCCTGTAGCTTGAGTCTTGTTACCACAGACGTCCACTGTGCGTTCAGAGCTCAGAGCCAGGAAACAGCCTCAAACGTGAAATGTAATGTTTAAAAAAGACAGCCTTGTTAGGCGAATGCACAAACTTAAAGTCAGCGGTGTGCTGTCACATGGCAGCCAGGCCTTTGTTTGCTTGGAGAAGGCATTGTGCTACGCGGCTAGCAAAAAAAATGCATTGTATATTTTACTGTTAGCATATTTAACTCTAATTAAAAGATACAAACTGCTATTGAAATCGGATCATGCCATTGTAATAGCTGGTAGGAAAAAAGAAACTGCCAACCTACAGAATAACAAAAATGACAAAGTAATGTGTACTCACTTTGGTACAATGGCAATGTAAAATTATGGTAACACTATTTTTAGTGTCCTTGTTACGCGTTACAAGTACTTACTATTATAATAACAACTAATTATGCATAATCACATGCAAGTAACCCTAAAGCGAACCCTAATCCTAACCCTATCAATTTAGTAAGTAGTAATAGTACTTAAATGTATAATTACACCGTAACAAAGGCACCTTAAACTAAAGTGTAACCAATATTATTTACCTATGGAAACAGCCTATTGTCTTTTTAATATATATTTTTTTTTCTTTCACATAGTAAAAATGGTCTTTATACATAAAAAATAAATATATTATACATAAAAATCTATTTTTTAAGTATTTTTTTAATATCTCACCTGAGTGGTACAAAACTTGGGGACTTTTGTCTCAGTTGCTATGTGAACACACAAACAAATCATGGACATGATTAGAAAAGGCTAAAAAAAAAAAAAAAAAAAAAAAAAAGTTCCACTTATATTGTTAGTGGTCTAAAAATGACAGCCATAAGAAATGAATGTGACATACCAGAAATATATTAAAATAGAGCATAATATTTTTCATCTTTTATGAACACTTATCTTTAATTATCTATTTATTGTGTTAAATAAAAAAGTAAAGAATATATTGTTTTTATATCCTCAAAATACAAAATACTGACGTTAAATTATTATGGAACTCAAATATATCTGTTTAATGCGCCCTGTTTGTTGGTCAGCACAGTGATTGCTGATAAGCTTTAGAAACATCAAAACAAAAGCCGATAAATATTCTGCTCACACTTCATTACACCAACATTGCCTGTTTAAATAAGGTCAGGAGTGAACTGGTTTATTAGTAGACTTTACATATTAACATTCTGAATGGCAGACTGATTAGAGCACATATGAGCTGGGGTCAAAAGTCAGCAAAAGTTTCGGTAATTACTCGTCTCGATAAATTTAATCATCGGTGCCATCTTGCATCATCTTTCTGGGTCTAACAGGCATTAATAAACAATATTTAAGCAGGCAATACACACAATTAGTTGATAGGAGAGAAGAGTCTATTAAAATGCCTGACTGACCTCTGATTCATTTGTGAGTCAGTGATTGAATAAGTGAATAAGTGAGTCATGAATAATTAAAAAAAATAGCACCAATACACTGTCCATCACAGCCAATGAGTGATGCATTTAAAGAGGACAGTTGTATCGCTAAAGATAGAAAGATAAGTCACCATACGCCAACTGCTGTACTTATTTTTATAAGATCCCTACTGACAGACTAACTCTCAAACTGACATCCAGAGACTACGGGCTCAAGATTTCAGGGTTAGTATACGGACCATGAAAACTATTTATAAAGTGTTTTAGGGCAGTTAAAGTTAACATGTTAACTTAGGGTGTCAGATAAAAATATATAACGTAATATTTGACATTTATGTAGGTTATATGGATATATAATCTGTAGAACTGTTTTGGAAAAAAAAATGTATTCATTATGTGTTATGAAAGTAAATATGAATTGAACTGACATCTAACTGCTTTAAAGGGGTCATCGTCAGATGCTCATTTTGCACAAGTTGATAAGATTATTTAGGGTCTTAATGAAAAGTCTATAACGTACTTTGGTTAATTTCTCAATGGTAGTGTAAAAAACACCTTTTTAAACCTGTCAAAATCAGCTCTGTTTTCATCAAGCCATCATAGTCCATGTTGCTTTAAATGCTAATGAGCTCTGCTGACCCCACCCCTCTCTTCCGTGGGGTGAAGAGCAGTACTGTTTACTTTAGCCACGAAACTGGCTAACTAGCAAGTTATTAGGAAAGGCGATTTGCAAAGGTTCATAAAAACCCTTATACTCAATTCTTCTGTAGGTGAGGCTGGATCACGAATGATTTGCGTGAAAATAGACGCATTCAGGCAGATTGGGGAGCGGCGCATTCACTTCAAAGTGAAAGTAACGTTAATCCTCTGCGTCTTCAGCGGCTCAGATATAGGGAGTAAATGACGACTGTTATATTCATCCATTACATCCAACAACAGAACACCTCAATCGCTTAATCAGAGACATTCTTGTCTTCCCCTGCACCGGAGTCAACACAATGGAGGACAGCTCACAGCTCACTCAGGATGGGTCTGAGGTAAGACGGCCTTGTCAATCAGCTATCGAGGGAGCGGTCTGTGCAGAACTACGTCATTCTGACAGTAATCTCAGAACAGCCTGATTTGAGAAAGGGGATTTTAAAATAGGGATAAAAAAAAAAACACTCGGTGGATTTTTATCATTATAGGATGGATGTGTACACACACTTCCAACACACATTTATGTTCAAACAACCTGAAAAGTGAATTTAGCATCTGATGACTCCTTTAATAACATAAATAAAAGAAACTGCCAACTTACAAATCAACAAAATGACAAAGTAGTGAGTAATTGAAAACAGTCACAATATTATTTATTCACGGAATTGTCTTTATAATATTTTTTCTCATTTCGATTTATGCATAATATATATACACGCCTTTACATTGTAAAAAGAGGGTCAAAATGTAACAAGATTATCCATAAATGAATGAAAGCCTGGGAGTGTCACGTTTCTCAGGCGATGGAAGCGAGGAGACGTAGGAATAACTTCAACAAAACAGACTTTAATAATCCAATCCCTGGGAACACAGTTCCCGTAGGAGACACTGAGCACATAGAAAGACGTTTAAGACCTGATAAGGAAACATGAGACAGACTACACATTATATACTAAACTTAACAAGGAATAGACAGGTGCAGGGAAATCAACTAATAATAATCAAACTAATCAGACTTGGCAGAAACTGGGTCACGGAGTTCATGGGGAGGGAAAACACAACATAGACAGTTCATAATCCTGACAGGGAGCACCCGTATTATCATGTCATGAAACTTAAACAGATCATACTTTCATAGTTTAGCAGAAACAAAGGCATATTTCCTAAATGAGAATGTACTGCAAAGCTATTACAATATTTCCAAGAAGAAGAAGAAGAGGAGGAGTATGGGATCAGATTCCGGCCTAAAGTATTGCAGTCACAAAAGCTTAAACCTGCCCTGATTTACATGAAACACTGCAAATTTAGGAAACAGCGCAGCGTGAAAACAAAGCGATAAAAAAACGCAAGTATTCAAAAATATAGGAGCAGAAAATGCTGAGACACGATTAAAAAATGACGAAATATAAAGCAACGATCATTTTATTTTGCGCACAGATAATAGATTTAATATTTCAAATTTGTGCAATATTATTTTAAATGTTTAATCACGTTTTGATAGCTTATTATTTAAAAAAAATGCCTTTATATTTCTTGAGTGCTTATTATTTCTACGTGATCATTGTTTGCTATTCTGAATGTTGCTTTCATTTTTTAATCTTGTAAATATTTTTATTTTTTTTATTTTGTTTTAAGCTTTTTTTTGTATCTGTGAATCAAAACGTTTAGGCGGGAATCTGACGATAGAGGAGGACGAAGATTTAAAATCATATTGCACAAATTGGCCTATTTCAAATAGGCTTAATGACACAACGCTCTCTGCAATTATCTGACTACATGCACACTAAAAATAAAATAAAATAAATAGTGTTCAAAGGATATTTGAGTGATCTTGTGCCAAATTATATTTCACTTTCTTCGTTCTTTTTCCACTCTTTCTAGTCTGCAACTTCAAAACACTACCACTTTCAGTGTCTCTATCACAACCAGTGAAAAGTACAAAAAATCTAACCTAGTCAATGCAGAAACATTACATTACTGAAATTTTATAAGTCAAGTAAAATCAGTCTAAAAATTCAAGTAAAAGTAAAAAGTATAATTAATTTACAGAGTAAAAATTTAGTTACGTTAACAATGGGATCGCCTGGAAAAATGCGTACAGCAGACTAGTGACAGACACATATAACGGTGTCAAACTTCATAACGCCGGGGCGTATAGCCCTACACAGTGGCTGATATTCCCTAATTAAACACATCGCGATGTGGCCATATACTAATCATTTAGGCTTATGAAAAATGTGTGTGTGTTACAGGTGAATAACCACTTTAGGGCGGGCCCTCAGGAACTGAGTTTGACAACCTGGGATGCCTAGAAATTCTCAAACTAGTGTTTTTATTAAATAACAGTTAATAGAATAAAAGATCGTCAGGCTTTTACCAGGCAAATTAAATCGTACTAAATTAATCTTTGCAGTGACAGACAGACAGAGCTTCATCTGTGGCATATAACGGTGTATTACACCTGTGTGGAAATATGTTTCCTAGCTAACAGTTAGGCTATCCAGAAATAATTTTCACCTGTACATAAGACATAAAATGTGACCCTAAACAACATAAAGGGTCCTTTTCTAAATTGCAATTTATAGCATCAGCTGAAAGCTGAGGCATAAATAATATTTCCAGGAGTGATGTCACCGCCTCTCTTCGACTGAAAATTGGATGAGGAGGAGCTGTCAATCAAAAACAAAATAGTGGAAAATCTCCTTTAAATGTTCAAATGAAGCTTAGTTTTTATATATTTAAACCTGCCCTGATTTACAAAATATATTAATGAAACATGATCTTTACTGAACAGCAACATTTAGCATAAAAGAAAGTATAATTTTAACCCATACATGTATTGTTGGGCGCAGCTACAAATATAACGTGGAAACTTAAGACTGGTTTTGTGCTCCGATGCCAGGGAGAAAGTTAAATAGCATTTGAAATAAAAAAAGCATAAAAAATAAAAAAACTTTAAATTTAAATAGAACCACCAGAGCAGAAAATGTCACTCTAAGAGAGAGCAGAACCGAAATAAACGGTTAATTCACAGAACAAAAAACCGTATTGCTTAAACAGAACAAAACCTGTGTATGGAATTTATTTTTGTTGTCGAAATAGAGCAAAAACAGGCAATTGTGTCTAAAACGCAAGTCAGATAATTTTGCATTAACTGTTGTATAAAAAAAAACTTCAGGCCATTTGTGCAATATGATTTTAAATTTTAGAGAAAACTGCATTTATGTGATGTTGACTTATGCTATATTATTATAAAAAAAATTCTGCGTTATCTTCAATTTTTGATAATTCTACATTTTAACAGACTGAATCACGCAGTGAAAAAAGCACTCCGTTAAAACAACAATTATTCTATCCGTGATGCACACCCCTGCACCACTGTCTTTTTTGCTATTGTGCAAAACCTTGTTAAACCGCAAAGTTTCATTTTTAACCAAATCTTGTGCAATACCTTACGTTTTTACTTGCGAAGGGCGATGGTTTTAAATTTAGTCGGTTCCCGAGGCAAACACAGCTCACTGCATAATAGAGCATGAATATTGGCCAGGGGTTTCACTTATTTTTGTGAGGTCAACTGCAGAAATACGACGGGGTTTAGGTTTTCGCCAATCTGATCCGATAGAGGACGTTCACGAAGTCGCACCTAAAAGTTGGAAAACCTAGGCGCGCTGCTTTCTCCTTTTTTCAAGCGCTCGGGCGGTTGCGCTCCGGAGGCGTTTGTTGCATAAGATGACACACTGCGCTCTGTTACAAGAAGAAATTCACATGACTACTGCGGTGCGCTTGCGGCATTCTAAAAGTTGAGATGTTTTTATCTTGATGCGGCGCGGACGCGCCTAAAAATAAAGCGCGCATACCGCGACTGCGTCGCTTCCATTTAGGCATACCGCGCGTCTATAAATAATAGAACTTGTTAACGCGCAAAGGATATTTGAGCGGCCCCTAAGTGATCTTGTGTGCCAAATTAGTTTTTCCTACACTTTCTTCCTCCTCCATTATTTCTCAGTTGTTTCCACGGAGCATTTTTTTTTTTTTTCAGTCGAATGTGTTTTAAAATGTAGCGAAGTACAATACTTCACACAAAATATCTGTAAAAGTAAAATTACAGATTAAAAAAAAACTTAAAATTCAAAACAAAAAAGCTACTCAATTACTCCAGTAAATTGTAATTCTAGTCCACCTCTATCACAACCCTCACATATCGCACTCTGTTACAAGTGCAGAGATATACAGATTATATAAAGGATGTGGTAGTTCATGACAGCACTGATCTAAGTAATTGTAATCTTGTGGACATCTGTTATGTTTCCAATTAAAAAAAGCACAAGAATTTCAGCCTCAGTTGAGCTCTTTTTGGGGTTGACAATTCCTGTAATGATGCACTGAAGTTCTACTTAGTAACAAATTATCAGCATTGTTAAACAGTACTGATTTTAAGAGTGGCATTTGCAATGTTTATGGCAAATCAAGCCCTATTCAATGTACGTTTTCAGCTATACATTTTTAAAGGGTCACCAAAATGCTGGATGATTGGATGTGACACGGCAGATGTGATTTAGAAAGTATACGAATGTTTTCTTTTACAGAAGTTTATATGATACTTGAATACAAACATCATGCAGAAAATGGAATGTGATCATTTAATGCTCTCTTCTCTGCAACTATTAGAATAAATATGAATAAAACAGTACCATTTTCTTTACTCACTTTTTTTAAACAGGAGTTCTCAAATGCTGATTAAGCCATTTAGTGGCATATGCCTAAAGTATTATTTTATTTGTCTGCCATTATTGCTTCTGGGCCTCGTCCTGCCTTTGAAGAGTGTTTATGTAAAAGAAAGAATGAAAGAAAAGGGAAATGTGCAGAGAAAAAAAATATGCCTGTTTCTTCCTTTGAGGGTATAAATAAGCTTTGATTCACATAAAGGCTTTATCACATTTCCTTCCATTTACCAGAGCTTTGAAAACATAAATTACATCAAACTGTTGCATGCTAACAAGCTCTATGCTTCCATCCATACAAAACAGAATGTGTCTGAATAAATGTTCTGGGTTTTTGGTGTTTTTTCTGATGAAATAAAAACAATATAAAAAAATATATATACTGTCTCATACACACACCATTAAATAAATAAAAACTTATATGAAGAAAATAAAAAGTGACAACTATATTTACTACTTTGTTGTATTTCTTTTTGAATTGCTTCAATGTTTGATGACTGACAGTAATTTCAAGTTTGAATTTAAAGATAGCAGGTAATATTGCAAATTCAAAAGCTCAGAAGAATTTGATGTATAAAAAATGTCAATGTCAATGGCAAACAAGAAGCAGCTCGGTAAATACGACTCAAAACACAATATGATGGATTAACCCATGCATCAAGTTAAAGTTACTCTCTCAGCACAACTCTGCTGCCATATTGAATGTTAAAAACATTGTAACAATGATGCAAACACATCACAATATTAAACTGTCTAAATCAGCTCTTTCTAGAATAATAATATCTATGATAGTTTGGAGGGGTATTTTTATATTTCTGTATTTTTGGCAAGTCTTATCTAAACACCTGCTACACAGCAAGACCATGCCCTTTGGGCGAAAGCATTGCAAGGTCTTGCATCACATGTGAAATCTGGGTGGCTTTGAAGTTGGGGGTACCACTCCTTTCCTCGCCCAGCCTGAGCTCCTCGAAAAATCCAGGCTGAAAGCGGTCAGATACTATTAAAAAAGGCCTGTTTAAGTAAAACATCTAAGAGCTCTTGTAAAAAGAGGTTTTGAGATGTACTAGTTTCTTAAAACGTTTCTTAAGCGATTTGTAAGGCCTTATGGCATGGAGAAAGGCATTATGTTATGCATGTAAGCCTTTTATGAAATATCATGCTGTTTTTTGGCGCAAATTTGTTCAAAAGGAGGCTTAAATGTGTATAGCATATAGCATATAGCTCATGCGAAAATGAAAGCACATTACTCATCTCCATGTCAAATCTGTGTTTCCCTTCTTTCACGGGACACAAAAGAAGTTTAACAGAATATTGATGCTGCTCTTTTCTATTCAACGGAATTGAATGATGACAAGGTGTGCAGCTGGATCAAGCATCTGCCTTGAATTTTTTTTTACAAAGCTGAGACGCACCAGTGCAATGTCACTGTGATGTATGCCATCAAAGTACCGCGAGAGTGATGCAAGAGCAGTCGCCTGGCTCATTTTGCGCAGCTTCTCAAGAGTCAGTGACAACAAAGACAAAGTTTTGTATATATTCTGACACTTTGGATTCCACTAATGCTCACAAATTCATGTTTTTACATCAGTAAAACTATTTTCATGTCATTTTAATGTTATATTGTTTTATGTTTATCAAAATAAATCTTGTTTCACTGAAACTCAGCTGGTGCCATCTTGCGCTGAAGATATTGACTATATGAAGTGCAAAATTAAACAGGCGGGCTTCAATATTAATTGCAGACCTACTGTAATATTATTACAGTGTTTGTGTTTTCTGTTAGAGTTATTGTTTTGCTCTCTGTAATGGATAATAAACAGCTAATGTTTTAAAAAGGTTTCTTCTCAAAATCAATATTTCATGTTCCTGTCATTATTCATAGTAAAAAAAACTGTGTAACAAGGGATACTTGACTGTACATTATCCCTTAAATGTCCGTCTTGTTTGAACTTGTTCATTCGTCTAGGCTTATTATTTAATTATGGCAAGTAGCTGTGTAATAAGCATAATACACTTTGTGTCTGGATTTATTTTGCAATAACAGCCCTTTGGATGTACATTATCCCTTACTTAAATAGTATAGGCTTATGCTGAACTTCACTCTTGTACATACACAAGCTGTATTAGGCAGTGTGTAAAGTACTGAATTAAGTGTACAAATTTGTATCTGATCAGTTAAATTTAGCTGCAGCCAAAGTCAAACATACCTATTAATGCCAGATCAATATGTGACTCGTAGCCAGTGCTGGGTAGTAACTGATTACATGTAATCTGGATTACATAATCAGATTCCAAACATTAAATACTTGTAAGAAGATTATTATTTTAATTTTCCTCTCTGAAAAAGTCTATAATTCATATTGTATATGTTCAGAAAGTGTTAACATTTTGTGGAATTTAACAGGTCTATAGGCACTAATTAGGCAATTATAATTATGCTGAAAGTTATCAAAAAGTAGTCACATTACATTACTTAAAATTTATAATTTTATAGATTACTTTACTAACTACATTTTTCTTCATGTAATTTGTATTCAGTCAGCAATCTACCCAGCACTGCTCGTAACCAATCATGAAGTGCCAAATTTGAATATGTGCATACCGCATACAGTATGTGATTTGGTCTGTTCCTCCCACTTGCAATATTTTTGAAGCCTGACAGCCCCTGGTCACTTTTATAGGTTCCTTGTATGGAAAACAAAAAGACAGTATTTTTAGTTTTGGATGGACTATCCCTTTAAAAGCTAGTAGAGTTCAACTGACAGCTTTACATATGCCTACTTCGGGGAAACTTTTCTCATTGTCACCATCCCCTTCTCTCTTTCTCTTTCGGTCTGTCTTTGGGCTTGTGCACTTGCTTTTGGCAGGGTGCGTTATCATGTGCAAATTCTGTCAGTCTCTGAAGAAGCGCGCTAATGCAGCGAGCTGGCACACAGGCATGCAGAACAGAGACGCATGCCCTTTCTCTCCCTCCATTTCTTTTCCAGCTTTCCCTCTTCCATCCCTCACTAGCTCCATTAATCCAATCTTTCCCTACGCTCTTTAGCATTAACATTTTTCTCTCCCATGTTTTTCAAGCTGTGCTGTTTAAACAATTCACTCCTCTGACATTTGGATTAACTCAAACAAGAATTTATCACTTCGCTCTCCCTGGAACTGAATCAGATGCACACTCTGCTAAATACGGACCATAAACACACACACACACAGACACACAATGCGGGTCGAGCCATTCAGTGTGCATGTATAACTCATCAGGTCCAGATATACAACACACACACACACACACACACAATTCTACTTCCTGACTGAAACACATGCGGGTCGAGACAGGCTCAGTGTGCATGTATAATCCACATGAGTCGCAGATACTCTCTCTGATGAAGATCGGGGTGTGTTGTCCTTGAGGCCATCTCTCTGGTGAGTTAAACTGAAATGGGTCTTTAAAGTACTGAGTAACAGAACAGGCTCACATATCCACAGTGACAGACTCTCTGATGAAGATCGGGGTGTGTTGTCCTTGAGGCCACTCTCTGGGTGAGTTAAACTGAAATGGGTCTTTAAAGTACTGAGTAACAGAACAGCCCACACACACACACACACACACACACCACCCACACCCCCCCACACACACACACACACACATCCACACCCACACACACACACACACACACACACACACACACACACACACACCCCCACACACACACACACACACACACACACACACACACACACACACACACACACACACACACACACACAGTTTTTATGGTTTACGGGGACTTTCCAGGCATGTTGGTTTTTTATAACTGAACAAACGTAGTGCAGGACTTTACACCTACACCAAAATAGGTTAGCCCTAAGGAGTTTTTCACTTTATATTTTCCCCCCCAACCGTAACTGTGCACTCTGTATTATTTGATAAGCTTTTAAAATATGGGGACACTGAAACATGCCTCATAAATCACAAAACTAGCCCTCACAGGTAGACGGTGCATTTAACATATTATTCCCTCAAAAAACTCACTCTGTATGATTATACAAAGCGTTTTAAATTATGTGTCCTGCAAAATGTCCACATAAATCATGTCTCCTTGTAATACCCACATCACCCATGTACATTATACAAATTTGTGTCCTCATCCCACACAAAACACACACACAAGCCACACACCCACCAGCACTCACACTCCACACTCACACAAACACACACAACACACACACACACACACACCACACACACACACACACACCACACACACACCACACACACACACACACACACTCACACTCACAACACACACATCACACACAGAGAATAGAGAGAGAGAAACGCATTGCTAGTCAATATATAGTTCAATATATAAAAGATATAAAATTATGATAAAAAAATAAAAGTCTACTTGCCCAAAACAAGGCCTCATCAAAATATCAGACACATTGCAGTTAGTCTACAATTTATTCTACATACAGCTTACTTTAGGTCTATTTAAACACGTCTCTCACCTGAGACTCAAATGCAATTTGTGTTTCAATTATTGGTTTGTATAAAATATCGTTCAAAATCGTTTAGTTGGATTCTTTAATGATTTTAATTTTTTGGGAAGGTTTCTTTTAACGCACGCAAAGGCTGCATTTTTTAACATAAACACAGTAATTATTACAGTAATACTGTAAAAAAATGAATACAATTTTAGAGCACTGTTTTCTATTTAAAATGTAATCAATTTGTGATTGGCAAATCTGATTTTTCAGCAGTCATTACTTCAGTCTTCAGTGTCACATGATCCTTCAGAAATGATTTAAATATAAACCAAATATGAATTCAAACTGATTTGGTGCTCAATAAACATTTCTGATTATTATCAATGTTGAAAACAGTTGAGTTGCTTAATATTTTTGTGGAAACCTTGCATTTTGTTCACTTTTTTTTGGTTAATAGAACAAAACATTTACATTTATTTAAAGATTTGAAAAAAACTTCTGTAACATTAAATCTTACCGACTATCTTACCGACCCTAAACTTTTGAACAGTAACCTAGAACTCTTGTGTTACTTCCTAACAATACACACTAAACAAACACGAAATTTAAATTGACATGACATAATACATAATATATATATTCAGAACTGCAGTGGGTTACAGCGATACAAGTATCAAGGTTGGAAATTTTGTCTAAATTAAGCTGTCATTCAGTATAGACTTGTTAGTTTGCGACCAAATGCAAACATATATCACCCATATGTTAAAGAAGAAAATGCTCAAACTTTTGAAAAACTACGTATCAAGCAACTCAGTATTGAGAAACTCATCATCATTTGTCCAATGCTGTTTGTTTTGAAGGAGTGATCCTATTATAATAAATTATGAAAATATTTGAGGGTGGGCTCTTTGACATGGGCTCATAACAAACCACCTAACTACACAAAACACTCCAATAATTACAGTTGCAGTACAACTTTTTGTTCACTATACAGACATCAAGTGTTTAGGAAATGTAAAAAACTCTCCCAAATAAGATCGCCATTTACTGACAGAAGGTCTAGTACTAGACATCTTGTTCATATCACATATTCAACACTGCTCTCTGCAACAGCAAGCTCCATTTCTCAGAAACAGTGGCGTTTGCTAAGATCCTGGTATCCAAATGTGATTGGACGAGAGGAGAAGCTGTCAGTGAATTCTCACCGCCACGCATGAAGTCACTTATCTGCTGCATTTGTGTGGGGTTGTGTTTTTTTTTTTTTTTTTACAATCAGAAAGAAGGTGAGCAAGTTAGAGTTCGGATTTGTT
Source organism: Ptychobarbus kaznakovi (assembly GCA_027422405.1). Lineage (NCBI taxonomy): Eukaryota > Metazoa > Chordata > Actinopteri > Cypriniformes > Cyprinidae > Ptychobarbus > Ptychobarbus kaznakovi. The sequence goes on from CM049799.1 coordinate 23,892,383, forward strand.
TAAAATTGTGCAGAGATTGCACTTAGTATGAAGTTAACATTAGATAGCCAAGGGTCTAATGAATGTACATACAGCAACACTTAGCTGTCAATCATTTGCCTTTTGAGTGACAGGTGAGGAGTTCGTACAGCGATGTTAATGCACCATAGAGGAGCACTGTCAGATTGACACAGCGAAGTGTGAGACGTGGGTCACTATTCTTGCAGTGTGTCAGGGCACGAGTTATGGTCTAGGAAATGTTTTTATAACTGGCATTTATCTAGACTGGGGAAAATTTGATCCCAGAGCATCACTCCTACTCACATGACAGTAGTCATGCATAAGGAAACAAACCCGATGAAGAATAAAAATGAGAATTCTAGTTCAATTCTACTCATTCAATGCATCCACACAACTAATACAGTACTATGGCCAAAGGCAGAATATCATGTAAGAAAGCACTGTGCTGGTTTTAATTAATACTTTGTTAGCACAACGTTAATGAGTTTACATGCACCATCACATTAACAACTTTAATGTGAAGTCAATTAACCTGAATTACCAACAGCTAAAAGATCCAGAATGCACAACTAAAGTAATATTTTATTTGTAATTTTATGACGCAATGTAGGAAATGCAATACAAATATAATAATTAATATAATATTCTTAGTAAAACTATTAAATATAATACAATATCATTATGATTAATATGACTGTCATGAATCTGGTTGCCACTCACCACAACTGCACATCACCCTTGGACTACATCTCCCATCATGCACTGCACACACACATTCCCGTCCACCATTACACCAATTACACAGCTGTCACCATTCACTCATTAGTCTTGATTGCCTCCCCACACCTGCACCTCATTCTCACACTCACATATAAGCAGCACACATACACTCACCCATTGCGAAGTCTTGTTTCCCCCTGGCTAACATTTCCGAGCGGTTTTCCCAGTTTGTCTTTCCGTGTACTACCTGGACTGTTGACCTCCTCTCCTGACCGTTTGCTGCCTGCCTCTCTGACCTCGCCTGTTTAATGGTAATCCTCTCTGTCTGCCGCCTGCCCTGACCCATTGCTCTGCCTCTGATTTCGACTCTGCCTTTTCTACATTGCCCTCGATACCTCTGCTTGACATTTGCCTGTTTGACCTTGTACAAATAAAGCTGCTAGTGGATCTACTCTCGCCTCTGACCTGTCATTTGTTACAGAAGACTTCGCCAAGGATGAATCCAGCAGTAAAGTTGATGTTACTCCGCCAGGGTACAAGGTCCATTGAGGACTATGTCGTGGACTTCCTCGAACTGGCACACCTGACTCATACAGACAAAATATGCTTAATGATATTTTTTCAAGGGGGCTTATCTGAACCTCTCCATTCAATCATGCCGCTGCATGATCCTAACTGGACGTTGGAGAAGTATATTGCCCGCTCCGTCCCAGGAGCTTGCAGAGTCCGCTCCAGAGCCCGCTCCGTCCCAGGAGCTTGCAGAGTCCGCTCCAGAGCCCGCTCCGTCCCAGGAGCTTGCAGAGTCCGCTCCAGAGCCCGCTCCGTCCCAGGAGCTTGCAGAGTCCGCTCCAGAGCCCGCTCCGTCCCAGGAGCTTGCAGAGTCCGCTCCAGAGCCCGCTCCGTCCCAGGAGCTTGCAGAGTCCGCTCCAGAGCCCGCTCCGTCCCAGGAGCCCGCTCCGCTTGCAGGCCCGCTCGAGTCCGCTCCAGAGCCCGCTCCGTCCCAGGAGCTCCAGAGCCCGCTGCAGAGTCCGCTCCAGAGCCCGCTCCGTCCCAGAGCTCCAGAGCCCGCTGCAGAGTCCGCTCCAGAGCCCGCTCCGTCCCAGGAGCTTGCAGAGTCCGCTCCAGAGCCCGCTCCGTCCCAGGAGCCGCCCCGCAGAGTCCGCTCCAGAGCCCGCTCCGTCCCAGGAGTCCGCTCCAGAGCCCGCTCCGTCCCAGAGTCCGCTCCAGAGCCCGCTCCGTCCCAGAGTCCGCTCCAGAGCCCGCTCCGCCAGAGTCCGCCCAGAGCCCGCTCCGTCCCAGAGTCCGCTCCAGAGCCCGCTCCGTCCCAGAGTCCGCTCCAGAGCCCGCTCCGTCCCAGAGTCCGCTCCAGAGCCCGCCGTCCCAAGGTCCGCTCCAGAGCCCGTCCCAGAGTCCGCTCCAGAGCCCGCTCCGTCCCAGAGTCCGCTCCAGAGCCCGCTCCGTCCCAGAGGCCGCCCAGAGCCCGCTCCCGTCCCAGAGGCCGCTCCAGAGCCCGCTCCGTCCCAGAGTCCGCTCCAGAGCCCGCTCCGTCCCAGAGTCCGCTCCAGAGCCCGCTCCGTCCCAGAGTCCGCTCCGCTCCAGAGCCCGCTCCGTCCCAGAGCTTGAGAGTCCGCTCCAGAGCCCGCTCCTCCCAGAGCTTGCCGCTCCAGAGCCCGCTCCGTCCCAGAGCTCCAGAGTCCGCTCCAGAGCCCGCTCCGTCCCAGAGGAGTCCCGCTCGCCAGAGTCCGCTCCAGAGCCCGCTCCAGAGTCCGCTCCAGAGCCCCTCCCGCCAGTCTTGCCGAGTCCGCTCCAGAGCCCGCCAGAGTGCCGAGTCCGCTCCAGAGCTCGCCGTCCGCTCCAGAGCCCGCTCCGAGCTTGCCGAGTCCGCTCCAGAGCCCGCTCCGTCCCAGGAGGAGTCCGCTCCAGAGCCGAGTCCGTCCAGAGCCCGCCCCCGCTCCAGAGGAGCTTCGTCCAGAGGCCGCTCCTCCCAGAGCCCGCTCCGTCTCCAGAGCTTCCCGATCCTCCGCTCCGTCGCTCCAGAGCTCTAGAGGCCGCTCCTTCCAGGACGCCGAGCTCCAGAGCCCGCTCCGTCCCAGGAGCTCGCCGAGTCCGCTCCAGAGGCCGCTCCGTCCCGCTCGCCGAGTTCGCTCCAGAGGCCGCCGTCCCAGGAGCTCGCCGAGTTCGCTCCAGAGGCCCTCCCGATCCAGGAGCTCACAGAGTTCGCTCCAGAGGCCGCTCCGATCCAGGAGCTCACAGAGTCCGGCTCTCCTTCGTCTCCGCTGGTCCCGCCCAGCTCTCCTTCGTCTCCGCTGGTCCCGCCCAGCTCTCCTTCGTCTCCGCTGGTCCCGCCCAGCTCTCCTTCGTCTCCGCTGGTCCCGCCCAGCTCAACAATGCCTCCGCTGGTTCCGTCCAGTTCTACCGAGCGCCCAAGAGAGTCAGAGCCACCTGAGTGCCCAAGAGAGTCAGAGCCGCCCGAGCGCCACCGAGATTCAGCGCTTCCAGAGTGCCCCCTCGAGGTAGTGGAGTTCACCAAGAACTTTCATGGAGGGAGCTCCCCTCCATTGCTCACGGAGACCCCGGACCCGCCATGGCCCATGAGGTCCCCTGATCCATCATGGCTGCCCGAGGCCCCGGATCTACCATGGCCGCTTAAACTCCCTGCCTCGGTTCCTGAAACCAAATGTGCTCTCTCTGCCTCTTGTGTCTCCGTTTCCTCTAGGTCTCGGCCAGGGATCTCTGCTCCGCCCTGGAGGGCACCTGCTCCGTTGTGGAGGCCTCCTGTCTCGTCTGCTCCGCCCTGGAGGGCGTCTGTCTCGTCTGCTCCGCCCTGGTGGGCGTCTGTCTCGTCTGCTCCGCCCTGGTGGGCGTCTGTCTCGTCTGTTCCACCCTGGTGGGCGTCTGTCTCGTCTGCTCCGCCCTGGTGGGCGTCTGTCTCGTCTGCTCCGCCCTGGTGGGTGCCTGTCACGTCTGCTCCGCCCTGGTGGGCGTCTGTCTCGTCTGTTCGGATCCCTGGCCGAGACTGGGACCTAGAGGAAACGGAGACACAAGAGGCAGAGAGAGCACATTTGGTTTCAGGAACCGAGGCAGGGAGTTTAAGCGGCCATGGTAGATCCGGGGCCTCGGGCAGCCATGATGGATCAGGGGACCTGGTGGGCGTCTGTCTCGTCTGCTCTGCCCTGGTGGGTGCCTGATCTGCCAGAGTCACTCCACGTCTCCGTCGACCTGCCAGAGTCACTCCACGTCTCCGTCGACCTGCCAGAGTCACTCCACGTCTCCGTCGGCCTGCCAGAGTCACTCCACGTCTCCGCTGACCTGCCAGAGTCACCTCACGTCCCTGCTGTCTCGTCCGCCCGGCCCTGGTGGGCTCCTGTCTCATTGGCCCCACATGGACCTGGCCCTCCATTCCCTCCACCGCCCTCCTGGATTGTGCCGTGTGTGTGTTAAGCGTCTGGAAGCCGCTCTTTGGGGGGGGGGGGCTCTGTCATGAATCTGGTTGCCACTCACCACAACTGCACATCACCCTTGGACTACATCTCCCATCATGTACTGCACACACACATCCCCGTCCACCATTACACAGCTGTCACCATTCACTCATTAGTCTTGATTGACTCGCCACACCTGCACCTCATTCTCACACTCACATATAAGCAGCACACATACACTCACCCATTGCGAAGTCTTGTTTCCCCCTGGCTAACATTTCCGAGCGTTTTTCCCAGTTTGTCTTTCCGTGTACTACCTGGACTGTTGACCTCCTCTCCTGACCGTTTGCTGCCTGCCTCTCTGACCTCGCCTGTTTAATGGTAATCCTCTCTGTCTGCCGCCTGCCCTGACCCATTGCTCTGCCTCTGATTTCGACTCTGCCTTTTCTACATTGCCCTCGATACCTCTGCTTGACGTTTGACCTTGTACAAATAAAGCTGCTAGTGGATCTACTCTCGCCTCTGACCTGTCATTTGTTACAATGACGTTGTATTTATACAACTATATTAAAAATATAATAATACATTACATATGTCATTATTATTACATATAATAATATTAGATAAAAAGTAAGCAATATAAGTTAAATAATTACAACTTTATTAACAATAATTTAAGTTGGATTAATATAAATTAAATTAGTAAAAATAAATATTATAATATAATTCGAATAAAAATGAAGTTACATTTATATAACTACACTAATTTCACAGAGGAAGATATTACAATTATAATATAATTAACAATGTAATAAAATGAATTCGCTACATTTTAGATGCTGAAAATGTGCCATCCAGATGGGCTTTTAAACCTGTCAATGCATCCGTCAGCATTTCTGTCATCTGAAGCAATTATCAAAACTAAATAAATGAGGGAAAATCATTATGATTCAGCCATGCTAAACAAGGGTTGGGGGTGGGGGTGTAGTTTTGTGTGTGTCAATGAGGATTTAGAGTTGATAGCAGTACCATGGGATCTGCCAAATCCATCTGTTCCTCTAATTTCACAGAGGAAGCACTTAAAACATTACTGTACATAAAAACAGTTGGATGCAGAGTAAGGATAGCAGACGTAGCACTCTCTGCAAGGAATGACACCAGGATGTTCAGAATCATTTCAGTGTGTTTGTTGAATCACACGTGGCAGCTTCTGCTGGGTTATGCAGCACAAGATCCATACTGGGGGGCAAAAAAAATACAATGTGAAAATGTATATAATGTACATCATATCCAGCGGCAGTTTCCACAAATGTTTTGGTTCAATTTAAACAGAGGACTAGTCTAAAACCGCTTTTTCTTAGGGTGACAGACAAGTGCCACCACCAAGCATTTGTTCATAAACTGTCAGCAGATCTTAAAACTGACACTATAATACCTACAACAACTGTTGTTATTTTTAATATCTAGAACTATTGTGAATATCTACATGTATAACTTGTGGTTATAGTTGTTGGCCACTGGTGATATTCTCAAAATGGGCAAAACATTGGCAAATTAATCAGCTTGAACAATAATAATAAAAAAAACTTAATGGAAATGTATGAGGCATAATATCAATGGACTGTTAATAAAAAAAAGGTTTAGCTTTCATATTTACTTAACACACAGTAAGTATTTGAGCTATTTAACTCTCAAAATGAGAGATAGTTCATTAGCCATATTTCAAGATGAGGTCATATTAGGGGTAGGTGATATGACCAAAATCTTATATCACGATATGAGCGATTTAATTTCACGGTAGCAATATACATCACAATATAGTTACTTTTGCTTAAATAAGGTCTTCATGACATCAAAATGTTTGATACCATAGAAATGTCATAATTCTTGTCACCAGTGTCAATATCACAAATAATAATACTATAGCCTAAAAAAAATAACTCAAGCTCACTGAAGACATGTAAACAGTCAGCGATTAAATAAGAATAAGAAACTAAATTACAAGCAATAAGACAAAAAACTACAGAAGAACAAATAAATATGAAATTCTACTTACATTGTATGTAAATGTATGATGTATTAAATGTAATGTATAAAAACACTGTATATTCTTCACTGAGTATATATATATATATATATATATATATATCTTCTCATCAAAGTTGCAAAAAGTGATTTAGTCAAGAACAGTGAGAGATTTTCTCTCTTTTGTTGTTTGAATGAATGACAGACATCAGGAACATTAGACTACTGTTACTTTAAGAGCTGCTCGGATCCAATATACTGTTACACATGTGTTTTCATTCTCAGCTGTTTGCTTTCATTTAAGACTGTTTACAAGGGTAATTGCAAAGACAGGCAATTTGACACATACAAGTGTGTGTATTTAACCGTTCAAGGTCTATAAAGTGGCAAAAATAACTGACAGTGCTCAGACAGCACACGCATATAGCAAACTGAGTTCTCTTTCACTGTTGATTGCATTACAATGCCTTAAAATCACTGAAAAATGCGTGCAAACAGTACGTTTTTGTGACCACGTAGCACAGCAAAGTCACGTGAGCATGTCGCGATAGGAACGATAGTCCAAGATCGGTTAATCGTGTCTACTGGTATATCGCCCAACCCTAGGCCATATCATCCCGTTACCACTCATCCCTTGTGTATCTTCTAGAAAGGAAAGCTGTTCTCAAAGCTGCATCACAGCATATGCATAAACAGAGTGGTTTGCATGGGTCTTTTATTATTCATGAGGTCAAACATGCGTGAAAATTGTTAAATGTGTACAATACATGTGCAACCAGTCCTCGTGCAAAATGCACGAAAAATTGCATGAACTTCTTGTAGCAGCCAGTTCTATGCGATTATGTGTGAAACTTCCATGTGTGTGTGTGTGTGTGTGTGTGTGTGTGTGTGTGCATGTTGTCTGCAGGGAGCAGGTTTGATAGATTCATAATTAAGACTGTATCCGAGCGTATGAGAAGTGTGTTTAAAGAGTGTCTCGTCTTTGTGTGTGTAATGACACCCATGGGATGCATTAGGAAACTTCACATCAGGGAGTTCAAACACATGTCTTTCTCTCCCACACACACTTTTTTTTCTCTACGTCTCTAACCTTGACACTTTTCCAAATGTACATGGACATGGACAGTGTCCTTCTGTAGATGGACGCTCACCACAGTCTAATAAAACACATATACGCACACACACACACACACACACACACACACACACACACACACACACACACACACACACACACACACACACACACACACACACACACACACACACACACACACACACACACACACACACACACACACACACACACACACACACACACACACACACACACACACACACACACACACACACTACGACAGCATGCTGTCAACAACCCGCATTTTGACAAACAGAATGTTGCTATGGTTACACAGCAGGATATATTTTTTCATTAGATTTGCACTTTTTATTTTTTATTGCATTTTCTATTAGATCTAATTTAAGATGTCCCTCTCCTATTCACTTTCTCTCTGGGTGCTTTTCAAACGCAATAGGCCCATTACTAGCTCATTTTAGAAGCCTGACGTGATTCTTCTGATGTCCATATTCAGTTTTCCAGAAGAAAATCATAGGGTACTGAATCATTTTGACAGAGAAGAAATCTTTGATTCCCGCTGTGCGAGGGGTCTTCAGTGATGAATGGCTTTAGATCAGAGCTAATTAATACACATCTGAAATACACTTTGAGTATTCTCTATTTCTGTTTGAATTAGCATTATAAATATTGATATAATCTTATTTTCCATCATTTATTTCATTTTAGGCCTTGTGTAAACTCAGTTCTTACCATCTTAACTCAGAAGAACAGATAAAACGCAAAAGGACATGCAATGTGTTACGTCGTATTAGTAATTAATTGAAAATATTTCTATTACTGATAAAATGCTCAAAGGATATATTTTCTTCATCTTTTTTTTCAATGGCACAATATTTCAGAACACAAACTGGCCTGTGTTTAACATCTCAATAAATTGTTATAAAAATAATCATTAAATAATACAGGCAGATAAATTAGTGCAATTAATACATTCTAAATAAAAGATACATGCACAGTGTCTTATGATTTTTTTTTTTTTAAAGAACTACAATGTTTTTTTAAATACACAGAAGAAAAACTACTGCTCTAAAAATGAGACAATACTCTAAAATTGGATTTTATCTGGGATTCATAAAAAAAAAAAAACAACAGCCACATTTTCTAGGCAAAAGACCTATAGTTAAGGTGCCAGAAGTACTGTGCACATGTCAAGTATGTTCAACAATCGCGGCATACCAAAGTTTAAACAGCAGACCTAAATGAACCAACAGAAAATCAGGACATCACTGACTAATTGCACAAAATACAAACATCAAGTTGGATGCTTCTGAAATTATTTAATAACTGTTATTTATGTTGTTGTTTTTTTAACTGCATAACATAATATCCTCTTGCACATATTAAAAAAGTAAATAAATAAACAAATAAATAAAATAAATGAAAATTGCACACTTACATCAGAAGGACAGTTGTGAAAATAGACAAAAGCATAGCAGAGAAGTTAGAGGTAAACCAAAACAATGGATACAAGAGTACAACACAAATTACTAAGTCTTTGAAAGTCCCAGTGGGAGCCATCCAGACAGTGCTTATAAAATGTTGCCCCAAAAAACTCCCTATGCAATCAAGGAGACTTGTGCGAGAAGTCACAATGAGACTGACCAATACTAGGGGCTGCAGAATTCAGTAGCCGAGAACAGAGCAAAAGTGCAGCAATCAGCCATGGGGCTGGTTGGCACAAAATATGCAATTACTCAAAAAGAACTGTGCAAAAGTCTCTATATCAGGTGTTGGCAGCTTTTTGACATGAAATGCCATTTCTTTATATAAAAAAATACTTTTTTAACAAAAATGGTGGAAATACCTCTGCACACACCTCAAAAAGTGTTGTGGTTCCATTATGCTTTCATCAGCAGTGTCTGGGAATCTTGTAAAAACAGTAGAAAGATGGTGCAAAAATATAGCTTGTCAGTGGGCCATTGGAGCTGCTCAAGAATAAAAAGTAGAAAGTCATGACCCACAGACAGATGCCTTTTTAGCAACTGTCTGCCATATTGGAATGGTCAAACCTGGTCTGTAAGAGCAAGTTGACTTTCTGCAACGTAGTTATATGTATGAATGAATATCTGTATCTGCAATAGCCTTCAGCAGATGATTTTGCTAAACTAACAACACAACAAGAAGAATGTGTGAAAGGTTTCACCATCTCTTCTGGAATTTAAATCTTGGCGGTTTTTACAGCCAGGGGCTGTGCAACATTGTGGAATCTTGGAAAACTTATTGACTTTTATTGCAAGTGACGACATGTTCCAAGATGGCAGACGCGTCAACATTTCTATAAACACACATTTGCGCATTGACCCAACCAAATCCATGATTTAAATCCAAATGGGAATCTGTGGCACTGTTTGAAAGTTGCAGAGTCCCTTCCAAAAGTCTCATTCGAACAGCCTTGGGCCAAAAAGCTAAAAGCCCACCTCAACAGTCTGCAAAGCTACTACATATTTGCCCCCAAAGACTTCACAGTTCACCGACTTCACAGTTCACCTAAAAATGAAAATTCTGTCGTCACCGACCCTCATGTTGTGTGAAACCAGTATGATTTTTCACTTTTCTGTGGAAAAAGAAATCTTCACACTGCTATTTTCCATTCAATGAAATCAACAAACGTGACCGGAGGCTGTCAAGCTCCAAAAAGGACGAAAAAGCACCATAAATATATTATTAAGTAGTCCGTATGAAGCCATACGATAGCATGATGGGCTGAAATGTAATTTCAAAGAGACGAGGGGGGAAATTATTTCTATATTTCCATAAAAAAGAGATCAAAGAAACTGTATTTGATATAAAGTGGAGAATTTGATTAACTACACTAAAACCCATTGTATTTAAAGACAAAAGCAAACTATGGGAGATTCCTGAGTTTATTCACACCTGCAGTCAAAGCACAGAATAACTTCAGACTAATATATTTGTTAATTAACACAAAAATCACCTCACAGTGTGAAGTATGTAGAATAAAATATTAAAGGCACCACAAAAGATGCTCCCTGCCTCCACAACATAATCTGAACATACTGGATTTGCTTATTCACGAGCGTGAACCGTGATAATGTTTTGTCACTACAAGAGCCTGCCTTTTCACGGTTAGTTTTTAGCTCCTGATTGATCACCTGCTGCGAAAGCTCCTTTTTTCTGACCTTGTTGTAATATCCATGTTGTCTTAGGGTTGTTTTGGCAATTTTTTATGGAACAGGGTGCCAAAAACCCAGTAGCCCATTCTCTGGCATGGCTTAGCCTCCGCAGAGAGGGAAAACATGTTATTTTACTCACCTAAATGCGATACGGAGCTAATTTCACCGAGCTAGCCAAGCCATCAATTCAAATTAGCACTGGGCTCTTGAGAAAGTGTGTATAATTGTGGAAAGAGAACGAGAGAAGCGTGTGTGTCGTGGGAAGTCCAAAAGAACCTCTACTGAAAGATGAACTAATCTATTGTCTTATTTGAAATGATTAGCCTTTGTGGAAGGATGATACCTTTGTGTACAAGTGTTCTCCTGAATGTGTAAGTACACAAGGATGTTAAAACCATATTTGGTAAAACAGCTTTTTTTCCATTGTCCGTAGACTAGTGCAAAACTCACCACCATGATAATAGGGTGTTGCTACTGTATGTGGTTGCTAAGGTGCTCTGGGGGATTTCTAAGGCTGGTACCTGATTGCTAGGTGGCCTAAGTCAAATATTATGAGGATATTCTGCGCTTACATTCACAAAAAACAACTATTTTGCAATTCATTTTCTTTTCTCAAGACAAATCTTTTTTGTGTGTGTGAGTGTAAATTCAATGTAAATAAATCTCCTAAAAATCATTATAATAAGCTAATCAATAAAGTAAAGCTTCACAATTATCTTAAATCTCAAAAGGTAAGAAGTTTAATTAATTTGTTCAGTTGCTTCATTTTCTCAGCATTACAACAATCTCACAAACAATTCAAGAGACACTTGTTATTTTGAAAATAGTTAATATAGATGGTTAACAGATTTTATTGCTAAGACTGAACAGTAGTGAATTTGCTGTAGACAAAGTAACCCCAGTATACGAGTTTATTATTCAACCAGACACTCTCAAAATCTGTCATTTATTCTCATTTTTGTGAATCCAACCCCAAGTTCCTAAATATCACTCACTTCCCTCCAATTTTTAGGCTACTTTTCATCAACAATACGAAAAATATAACTCTGATTGTCTATACAACTAATGTAACAATTAATAAATAAGCTGTATGATCGGGTTATACAAGTAGTGAAATAAGGTTCACACCAAATTTAAAGGTATAGTTCACACAAAAATATCAATTATGTTATTAATTATTCACCGTCATGTCATTCCAAACCTGTAAAACCTGTTCGTCTTAAGAACAAAAATGTATTGAGGACATTGTTAAAACAGTCCATGTGAGATCAGTGGTTCAACCTTAATTTTATGAAGCTACGAGTATATTGTTTGTGCGCAAAAAAACAAACAAACTTTATTTAACAGTTATTTTTGTTTTCTTTGCACACCAAAAGTATTCTCGTAGCTTCATAAAATTACAATTGAACTACTGACGTCACATGAACTATTTCATTAATTTCCTCACTACGTTTCTGTGCCTTGAACGTAGTAGTAGTGTTGCTGTCTATGCAGGTTCAGACAGCTTTTGGATTTCATCAAAAATATGTTAATTTGTGTTCCGAAAATGAACATAGGTCTTATGGGTTTGGAATGACATGATGGTGAATAATTAATAACAGAACTTTCATTTTTGGGGCGAACTATCCCTTTAAATATTTATGCTTAGATGTTCCCTCAAATATATGACCATAAGAATGAGATATTTGTAACCACTAATAAAGAATTTGAATATTATCAACCCAACTTGAAATAAAAAACTTCATGTTCTGAGAAGGACTTTCAGTCTTTGATTCACACGTTGCATCAACAACGCAGAATCCGTTAGTACTGGAGTTGTGGATGTGCCCCGAACAGAACATGTCTTATAAAGTCTGAGCTTTGATAATTGCATTTTATCACAAGACCCTAGGCTAAGATTTATTACACATTTACATTCCTCTTTCTCAGAAGACACTCTCATACAAATGTGGAGGAAGTGCTTATATGTTACTGACAGTTATCAAAAGAGAACAGACAAATGCGAAGCATCAAGTTATGTCAAGGCGTTTGATTAAATGCTTAATTCTTGCAAAAAAAATGCTTAATGGAAATGCAAACATATAACCAAAACAGCTGCAAGGTATTAAAAACCACTTAATTGCCAAATTAATCACAGAATGCATGTAACATACTGATTATTTAGGCACAATGTGTTGGATTAATAAATCACTACATTGAAGAAATTGGAGGTAAGATGCATATTCATATAAATTCATAGCCTGGTCATGCTTTTAATTTAACTTTTCTATGATTTCCATTTTACAATTGTGTGTAAATTGTTCATAGATAAAACAGTTTACATATTAAATGTTACATGGAAAGCCTTAAATAGAAACAAAATAGCAAATACCAGATCAAAATGTTTATGTCTATGAAATGCCTTGTCCTAATGGAAACAGCCATCTGCTGAATGTCAAACGTCAAGTGGTGGGGAGCATTTCAGAGCTTCTTAATTAAGTAAATCTTCATAATGGTTGTTAATCTACTGTACTAAGGTTTAGGGCTCAAAATGCAGGCTTACAACTGGTGTGACTGTTTGTCATATTGAGTAAGCGTGAGGATATCATCCACAGGGAGTGTTTAAAACTTCAAAATGCTTATCTCAGGTCTTATCGCCATGTTGATCTGCAAACCCAGATGTAAGCAATTCAGCGTTTCAGCGGTTGCTTTCGTGGCTATCACTTCATATATAAGCATTCGGGGAGGGGACAAGGCAAGAAACTGTGAGTCTAGGTCCATTAATCTGTGCCATCTGCCTTGCGTGCCATCTGAGTATTTGCATTTCAGAGAGCATCTACACACCCTCGGTGTGTGTGTGTGTGCTTGCATGGTTTTATGCGTTTGTGTGTGTTGGTGTACGAGCGTGAGGGTGAGTGAAATTATGGAGATTGACATGACCACCGCTTGAAATCAAACAAATTAATAAATCACAGTTAAAGTTCTCAACAACACATTTATTAAATTATCTGAAATAATGACTCTTCTTAAGTGAATTACAATTTACTCTGCTCATTAATTCTCGGCGCTTCAGAATGAGTATTGTTAAGGGAGGTTAACCTGCTGTGCTGTGAGAGGTAAACATGTAAGATGCATTTTCCTGCTGCATTGAGAATAATTATTCACTATTTCCATCTGTCTCTTCTCTCTTTTTTACTCCCAGAAGAAATGTTGCTACTAATCACATAGTAAAACACCACTTTTCTGCTACAAGGTTCATACAATGCAAAGTCTTTGTTCTATAAAACTTCCTCCAAGGGCGGTACTACAAATGCTACAAAACACAATGCTGCATTATAATGAACTACATGTCCCTTTTTTCCATTTGTGACATTGTGATATTGGTGTAAAACTCAGAGCTGGAACTTGCAATAGCTGATGTGGGTGTCTAACACAATACTGTAAGTAATTAGTTGCCTGTGAGCTTTAGATAAGGGGGAAAAAGCTTGTCTTTGATGTTGATTATGCGTTATCTTAGCATAAAAGTGACAGAATTAAACGCTGCTTGTTCTCAGACACGGAAAGGAAATATCTACAGTCTCACGTACAATCTAAGCCTATTTCAGAGAGTTAAACGGCAACTTCTGATGCGGCAAGCAATCAATTTCTCTTACAGCCTTATCAGTCTCATATGTGAGACGGCGCTTGTTTTGTGCACACAGTGCTGGGGGTTGACATGCAACGAAGCTTATGGGGAAGCTGTTTTTTCCTCACACAAGTGCAGAAACAAATACATATCGAAAGAAAGAAATGACTGTGATAACATGGCTGACAAACATGAAAAACGTGCAGAAATATGCAAATTACACATCATCATGAGAAGGGAGGCTGCCTGACTTACTGTATAATTTTTGAGCTAACTAAACACGATAAGGGGACAAAAAAGATCTATGTTTAAAGCAAAAACAAAGGCTTACTGGAAAGGCTCAAGTGGACAATATCAGAATATCAATAGCTATCGAATAAAACAGAAGATGGATTGTATGGAGCTCTGCACTATGTACAGAGGAAATCTATTGAGATGCGTTTGCAGATGCATTTTATTATCAAGGACAACTTCAAATCTTTTTTTTTAAAGTTGATCTTACTCTATAACTCCCATACACACAAGTATTGCCATCTATCTATGTATATCTATCATAATTTCTCCTTTGGCAGTGCTCAAAGTGGAAAAAATCATCTCAGGAAAATAAGTTTTCACCATAGTGTATGTCAGCATTTCTTTACTGGAACTTGCTTTCGATAATACTAAAGGTAATATGATTTAACAAATAACAATCAAAATCAAATTATATATATATACACTGACCAAAATTATAAACGCAACACTTTTGTTTTTGCCCCCATTTTTAATGAGCTGAACTCAAAGATCTAAGATCAAATATCTTTTTCTATGTACAAAAAAGGCCTATTTCTCTCAAATATTGTGTCTAAATCTGTGTTAGTGAGCACTTCTCCTTTGCCGAGATAATTCCACCTCACAGGTGTGACATATCAAGATGCTGATTAGACAGATGATTATTGCACAAGGCTGGCCACAATAAAAGGCCACTCTAAAATGTG
This sequence comes from Ptychobarbus kaznakovi, assembly GCA_027422405.1. Classification (NCBI taxonomy): domain Eukaryota; kingdom Metazoa; phylum Chordata; class Actinopteri; order Cypriniformes; family Cyprinidae; genus Ptychobarbus; species Ptychobarbus kaznakovi. The sequence goes on from CM049799.1 coordinate 23,907,403, forward strand.
CAGTTTTACATGTCCAATATTTGCCTCAGTGCAACACATCTCCTTCGCATAGAGTTGATCAGGTTGTTGATTGTGGCCTGTGGAATGTTGTCCACTCCTCTTCAATGGCTGTGTGAAGTTGCTGGATATTGGCAGGAACTGGAACACGCTGTCCTATACGCCGATCCAGAGCATCCCAAACATGTTCCATGGGTGACATGCGTGAGTATGCTGGCCATGCAAGAACTGGGACAGGAATTGTGTACAGATCCTTGCAACATGGGGCCATGCATTATCATGCTGCAACATGAGGTGATGGTCGTGGATGAATGGCACAACAATGGGCCTCAGTATCTCGTCACGGTATCTCTGTGCATTCAAAATGCCATCAATACCATATATATATATATATATATATATATATAATACATTTTTTTTATTTTAAAGATCAGATTTTGAGTCTCAGCTGTTGAATGTGGTCTCATATGTTGCTATAATATGCACCAGATTCAAAGCTTATACTTAAAGCTTTGACTAGCAAGATTAAAGGTTGTTGTGTAGTGAAGTTGACAGCACAGATTGTCTGGTTGAGCAGGAACGGAAGAGCATAATGGCAAGAATAATTCTCAAGCATAGTGCAGAATTGGTGGCACAATGTACAAAACTGGTGAGTACCGTTCCACTTCGAGCAATGCCCTCGGAGATCAATAAAGGGCATCCATCCATCTAACTATTTATCTAAATCAGCGAATCATGGATACGGCCATTAAAACATGATATAAATCTGCAATCCGATATCTTATTTAAAGCCACAACCTGATCCTCGACCAGATCAAAGGCCATATTCCTACAAAACCCTACATTGTGACAGGCCAGCCTATAAAGATCAGCAGATTATAGCTAGTGATGCTAAAATAGTGGCGGCTGGATTCTGCGGTGGATTATTGAGTGGATTAAATGAATCTGGGAGATTAAGACTAAGATGCTGTAAGTATGTGTGTCTCTGTGTCAGAGGCACTGTGTCTCTCCCATAATCCTCATGTTAAAGAGATGCTAGCTGGTTTAGTGTGCTTTAACACAAGCTCATTTACCAGCACTGCAGCTAACTGACAAGATTAAATACAGCCACACTCTGGTACTATAAGAATACGATGATTTTAGTTTTTTCGTGTTTCATTTTTTACTAGAATGCTAGCATTATGTAATTGTTTGATCAGGTTGAGGTATTAAGGTCAAAGAGAAGTAAATAATCTTACAGGTACTGACTAGATCAATCGGACTCCACATCAACCATGTAGATACGTAGATATAAATACATATTCACTTTCAATTTAATCATATATGAAATAGTAACTTTATATAAAAGTTAACAAGCTTTACCTCCTACATTCAAATGAAAAGCAAAATTAAAATGTTATACAGGTACATGATTCAATTCAATAAAGATTGTTATGAAAATGTTCTTTCTTTCTTTCTTTTTATTTTTTATTAATTATTATTTTTCTTTTTCTCTCTTTTCTTATTTTTTATTGTTATTTTATTTCATTTATATTTTGTATTAATTATTTATTGTTATTTATTTTTCTCTTTTCTTTTTATTATCTTTCTTTATTGTTATTTTCTTTCTTTCTTTCTTCTTTCTTTGTTGTTGTTATTATTATTTATTTTTTGTAAAGTATTAATTATGAGAAAACGTTTGAATAAAATAAAAGATTAATAGCAGCATTTACTGTTATTATTTATTGATAGTTTAACTAAAGAATTCATCAACTGATGAGAAAATAATAAATAGATCAATTGAAAAATAATCGATTGATTAGTCGACTAATCGAAAAAAATAATCCACAGATTAGTCAACAATAAAAATAATTGTTAGCTGCAGCCCTACAGACATCTAAATAACATTGGTTTTGCTTTGTTTCACAGAACTAATCGTTGCCTGGGTTGCGTAGGCTACGTATTATTGGGGCGGAGCTATCAATATAGGGGCGAGACCCTTTTGGGCTAGGGGCGTGTTTGTTTTGGTGATTTCAAATATCAACATTGGCTTCCAGAAATCGCTTACCCCACCTTTAATCTAAATGTCAAATGAACCCATGTATCATATAGCCCATGCATATGAATCTTCAGAAAGCCGTAGCCCAATGCCCATCCTTATGCTAATATTAAATAAAAATAAATAAATATATAAGCTTTCTTTTAAATAAACTGTTTTTCAGTTGGACAAAAGTTTATGAGTAACGTTCACAAACAAACTTTGAAGTTGGCTTGAAAAATCCTTGACTGAGTTTGAAGCAGTTGTAAACGTTTGAAAGTTTAGATAGATAAGATAGATGTTGCTAGCATGATTTACCACATTACTAACAATATTTAACATGTTGTTAACGTGATTAACATGTTGTTAGCATAAATAACATGTTATTAAACATTTTTAACATGATTAAGATGTTGTTACCATGTTTTTAACATTATTAGTAAGTTACTAACATGCTGTTAGCATGATTAGTATGTTGCTAGGATGTTTTATCATGATTAGCATGTTGCTAGCTTGTTTTAGCATGATTAACATGTAGTTTGCATGTTTTTAGCATGATAGCATGTTGTTAGCATGTTTTAGTGTGGTTATCAGTTTTTTGCCAGCATGTTTACCATAACTGCGTATTATTGCCAAATTCTTTTGAGGACATTGCAACCGTGATTCATGCTTTTATTTAATCCAGGTTTGATTATTGCAACTTGCTATATTTAGGGTTGTCTAAGAATCTGCTCTCACGGCTGCAGATAGTACAAAATGCTGCAGCTAGACTGTTGACTGGCACAAGGAAGTGGTCCAGCATCTCTGCAGTGCTGGCTTCGCTGCACTGGCTTCCTGTTGATTTTAGAATCCAATATAAAGTTTTGATAATGGTTTTGTAAAGGATTGCATGGCCCTGCTCCAGAGTACATTTCATGTTTGTTGCAGCAACACTGTGTTACTAGACCATCTAAGATAATCTCAGAGTTTGCTTTTACATGTTCCCAGATCACGGTTGAAAACCAAAGGTGATTGAGTCTATTCTGTGGCAGCCCTGCACATGTGGAATAGTATCCCATTGCATATTAGATCTTGTGACTCATTAGACTGTTTTGAATCAATGTTGAAAACACACCTTTACTCTGTGGCATACAGTTGCCCCTAGCTGTTGGGACATTGTTCAGTACTACTGGATATTGTTGTGTCTTGTGTCTGTTTTTGATTATTTTGTTTATATGTAAAGCACTTTGGTCAACTTATGTTGTTTTTAAATGTGCTATATAAATAAAGGTTGATTTGATTTGTTGATTTGATGTTTTTAGTATGATTAACATGTTGCTAGTATGTTTTTTAACATGATTACCATGTTGCTAGCCTGTTTTAACATGATTCGCTTACCTATCTACAACAATCACAAAGCTATTTCATTAAATATATATTTAACTCAGATCACTACAACAATCACAAAGCTATTTCATTAAATATATATTTAACTCAGATCACAGGTGGATTTTTGTTCTTTTTTGTGCACTGGTGCTTTCCAATAGTTTGTCAGGCTGTTCTCTGTCATACAATACATATTGTCATTTTTAATCTAAATATGTATGAAATATGCAATGGTGAAAATACTGGTGGAGTTGGATAGAATTCCACTAGATGGAATTTCAAAGTGACAGCATGTATCTTAAGAGGTGTGCCATACATCTTCTGATGTCAGTGACAAAGCGATCTTATGGCCGTCATTATCCTCAATAGACCAACCTCTACGAAAAAGCATCACGGTGGAGAGAGCAGCCGTGACACGGTCAACCATCTATCAAGAAGCAGGATTACTTATGTGTTCTGTAAATGATGAGAAAAAACAAAGAGGAGAAACCACATGTTAATGGAAATGGCATTCATTTTTAAGTCATTAGTAATGATGGAGCAAGGAGAGAGGACACTGATCTCAAACAATGAGAATATCAGTACTGTGAGAAGTCGATACGGATTACTGCCACTCTGTCTGGTCACACTTTAAGGCTTTTAAAAAGGAGAGGAAGAAAAAGAAAACGTAATAATTAATGAAAAAATTAAACTAGCCTATTTTTTTACATACACTCTCACGTTCACGTTCAAATTCCTATAGATATAAACAAACAAACAATAATGCATGAATGAATGGCAAATTAGCTTGAAAGAGTAAAACTGGTAAAAGAGAATGGACTAATTACAAAGTAAACAGCTCTTACATTCCAAAAATCTTTTTGAAAAGTTGAAATCAACCTGAAAATATTTAACTCAGATCAATTAAATAAAAAATGTAACGCAGTGTCAAATATATAAGCAATAAGAATTGTATCTGTTTATCCGTGTCTATGTTTGGAAAGTTCCAAACGAAGCACAGCAAGAATCAAACTCATCCTGAATGAATTCTTGTTTTTGAACAAATTGGTTCAATGAAGGGATAAGTGACTCGTTTCTAAAGGAATCGGTTGATTAAATAATAAATAAATTCAATGACTGAATGATTATGTGTTTTTGAACTAACGATTCAATGATTCACTTATAAAGACAGTCACTTGTCGCCACCTACTGGAGTAATGATGTAACATGTAACCTCCGACTGTCAACTTTTTCTGTATCTTCTAGAACTATATCTGCTTACAAACCAGTATATAAATGATTTAGACCATAGACGAAACAAAAACAAACCAAATAAATGTACTTGGGGAAAAATAAACTATTAAACTATTAGTCATTCTCATAAACACTGTACTGAAATCTGTCTTCATTTGCTGTATCCAGTTTCTTTCTCTCCCCTCAGGTAGAGTCCTGGTGACCATTTCATGACGTTCTCCCTTCATTCTTTATTTCCATCAGTCACTCAGTTATGCCACCCAGCACCCCTCCAGCTGTGACTGTCAATCCCAAAAATGTCAAGGGGAAAAATGGTCTGACCTTGTTTCTTCAAGATCCAAAACATCAATCTGTTTGCAGTGAACACACTACATAAACATTAATAATCATTAAACTCAAGTAACCTGAAATGTGTGTGTGAGTGAGAGAGAGACAGAGAGAAACAGAGATAGACACAAAGGAGGGGAAATGGAACATGAAGTGCTGCCTTAGAGCAGATTTGTGACTTGTGCAAGACACTATTAATTTATAATACTGATCCTTTTAATTTTTTATTAATATTTTGAATTAGTTATACTTTTTGTATGTTTACTTAATTTATTTTTAGTTTACCACTTACCCTGGTGGGAAAAAAAGGTAGATTAGGTCAGGCGCTGATCTGTTCACGTATCATACAGTGGGAGGATGTGTTCTTGACATTATTCTGGTCAGACAACACTTGTCATTTCTTAACTGAATTCAAAAATTGAGATCAAAATAAAAATGACAGAGGCACGGGTATCCACCCCTATGAGACTCCAGTAGGAGGGTGTGTGTTGCAATTGACCAAGCAGGATCTCCTCTAGGTAGGACACAAACTATAGGCATTTACATGGTACAGTGGTAACCAATAGTTCCCAGTTCATTCCCAGTGGGACAAGAATCTTGCTATTTGTCATGCATTTATCTTTTCAAACCTGTTTAGTGTCATTAACAAATCAGAAGCTGAATTATTCGCAACCAATAAAGCAACATGTAGCTTTTATGCGGTGAAAGGATTTGTAGCAAAATTTGGCTGCATCTGAAATTGCATACTTCTCTAACAGTAGGCAAAAAACAGTATGTGAACAGAGTAGTATGTCCGAATTCAGTATTCATAAAACAGTAGGCCAAATAAATATCCAGATGACCTGCTAGATCTGGTGAGATTCTGAAGTGCACATCTGATGGACACTTTACTATCCCATGAGGCCACAGGAGAGGATTTGTGAATGGCAATGAAACAACACATCGCTGGATGCTGATAGGTCACATGACAATGACAACATGACAAATGTAGTGCATCCGAATTACATTCTTACAACACAAATTTATACTATATAGTTGTCAGACTTTGTCTCCCTCTGCCTTGTGTTTCCTTACCCTTGTGTTATGTGCCCATATTTGGTCCGTCCTGTTCCCCATCATTAGTTAATTAGTCTCCGTCTGTGTCTTGATTACGTCCCAGGTGTTTCCAGTTATGTCTCCCTATATATAGTCTGTTCTGCCCCATGTTTCCTGTGGATTATTGTTTATGTCTACTGGTGTATAGATGTCCTGACCTGTGTTCCTGTGTCTCCTCCGTCTGTTCTGAATTAAAAACCCTTGTTTGTTTATATCCTCGTCTCCTCGTTCCTGGATCCCCGTGCAGCAACGTGACAATAGTACATACTTTTTGAATGGTTACTAAGTCATTACTTGTTCAAAATAAGTTTTTTTTTTCAGAAACGGCCACTCTCTTGTCTCAAAACTGTGCTGAAAAATAAATATAAATTTTGTTTTATTTATTTTGTGCAATACAACATCAACTGTACATAATCGCCTGACCTCAGAGATCCAGCATATTTGCAATCACATCTCATCACATCATATCACACAAATTATTTTTTTCTGTAGAACACAAAAGAAAACGATGACAAAATGTTATTTTCTTTTGGCAAACTATACCTTTAAGAGTCAGAACAAGTGACAGCCTTTTCCCATTGCTGGATGAATCAACATGAAATCTGAATCAAGACAAGAAACGATAGATGCGATCACTATGTCACATTTTAATTTAATTATCATCAGAGTTTCAAAATGCTTTGGTAAGCAAGATAATATTCTTTTGTTCAGGTTAATTAAAATGGAAGTAAATGCAAAATTGTCTAAATCTTTAATAGGTTCATCAAAGATGAACATATTTGTGATGGAGTGAACTTCACCTGACTTACAGGCTCTGACACAGCTTCAGCTTCAGTGTCTGGCCTTTTGCATATACTGTCCTAATTGGGCCTTCATGCGCCTGGGAAATGATGATATTGAATGTTGATGATTGGTTTTACAAAGCTGTTATCTGACTGCTTCTCACAAACTAACAGCGCTTAATGGTTCCATTTCCCCAAAGTGTTGGAAAGAAACCCAAAACTTTTGCCCACCTGATTCTGTAGCCTCTAATTGTTTTGTTTTCATCTCAATAGCTGATACTTCTTTTCTTCAGTCAAATATAAAAGAGAGCTGCCAAGACAGAGAATTACAAATAAATGAATGTCTTTCTAATTAGTAGGATGAGAGGCGTCAGAAAGACTCTTAACATTTAAAGAGAAACATTTATGCAGCTGACACAATGCAAAATGCCTAAAATGTTGCATCTAATGAAACAATTTAGGATTACGAAAGATTGTATGAGCTCAAACAGTTCATTGTGTAAAATAAAGTAGCATTAACCCGTCAAACAATCTCATTAAGAAAAGATACGTTCACAACACTGTGCACATATTTAGAAAACACAACGTCTCTGCACTCACTGTAGCTACAATCTACCATACAGCTGACTTAAATAAATAAATAAATAAAAGTCTGCAGGTAAGAGAAGGAAATGAGAAATAGAGACAAACAATAGACATGGTGGGGATTGAGTGTTATAAATGGTGAGGAGGAGAAGCAAGAGAGGGAAAAGTGAAGAACTCGGGAGAAGAAGAAAGAGAAAGTGAGAGAGGCCAGGGAGCAGTTCATTAGTGGCCTGGTTGAGTGTTCTCAGAGAGCCATATGAGACGATCTGAGGGTGAGAAAGAAAAACCCTCCTGACAGAAATGTCAAATGACTTCAGTCCTCAAAAGAAAACCACTAACTCAAAGCTTCACAATCAAATACCACATTGACCTGAAGTTTCAGAAAATATATGCAGATATTCAAATATACACTGCAGCCCCTTAAATAAAAGTACTGTGGCGGCACCATGATTCAGTAATGGAATCAGATTATTTCCCCCCCCTCTGTTTGATTACCAGATTCATATAGCATGGTATGTTACTGGTAATATTAAATGTCATTGAATACTAGGCATGACTGATATTATAATTCTGGCAAATACCAGCAAGCCAATGTTTTCATTTTAATCTTTTTTATTTGTATTTAATAAGACAATCATAATGGTACATCCAATGAAGGTTACAAATTAATCTCAGCCTCAGACGTGATGCCCATGGACCATTGGCTGAACGTCTGATGCATATGGCACACAAAAGTGGAAACACTTCAGGAGTTTCGAAGTCATCGTCGGATTGGTTGAGTTATACAGGATTTCCGGGAGACGTATGTGTCGCGTTCTTTAACATTCCACCTGGAAACAAAGATGCCGTGACGCCAAACCCCCTCCATAGGCCGTCGTGTTTACAACTGTGACGATGAGTGCTTATCTGGATTTTCAAAAGTATGAGAAATATTTAAAGTTTGCAGCATAGAATCTTTTAAATACGTCCAAGATTTTTACACACCGGTATGTTATTGTGGAAACATTTCCACGCCCCAAAACGTGACTCTGAATGAAACGAACTGTGATTGGTTGTTTGACATGTCGATCAAACGGCCTCATGGGTGGGCCTTGGCCAATGAAAGCTGCCATGTATTCCAGACCTTCAGCCATCAGTCTGAAGGTCTGGCTACGTGAGACTAGTTAAAAATCAACAGATGTGTCAATATAAACCCTCCCACAACACTCCAGCTCAAATAAATATAAAAATGATATAAAACCATTTGCCCAAATCCCTATTTTCAGAACAAGGGGGAAAAACAAAACATAAATAAACATTTATCTCTCCAAGACGTATCTTTCCTCTTCCAATTAGGAATCAATCGTCACTAACAGAAAGAGTAAACCTTGTTAAAAAATGTTTCCTGGTCTTATGACAAGAAACCAATACATTTGTTAAAATATTTATACATATGCTATGGCTGAGAAATGATAAACAGTTAATATTAAAATGTAATAGTATATTGCCTAAATACATTTAAAATAAAGTCAATAAAGTGACTTTAGGAATCACAACTTTACAGAGTATGACAAATTAATTTGCTAAACATTACATTAAATAATGTTATTAAATTATTAGTGTTTTTAAAGATTAAACAAGTCAGCATTAGACGACAATTTAAAGTATAAACAGGGACATGAGCATGTACAATTGTATATAATAATTGAAAATAAAATCAAACATTGACTGAAAATCAATATGGTAGAGATATATTATGCATCCCTATATAATAGAGTGGCATCTCCTCGTTACAGAGCTCAGTAAACCTGGATTCTCACTGAAAGTCTTTTTTTTTAAACCAAGAAAAAAAAATGGAGATGGGGTATGGGACAAAATTGTTTTGAGATGAGTCTTCCCAGGGCCTAATAAGTAGCCTTTACAATGGAGGACCTTGTTCCTTGTTTCCCCCCTCCGACGAAGACCCTGGGTAACACCATTTTTCTATTTAGAGGACTGCTGTTGATGACTGAAACTTGTTTAAGCAACTACTTTAAAATGTTTGCTTATCTAATTTAAGTTATCAGAACCACGCACACACACATTCCCAGCAGGCACAAAACAGGCACACAACGTCATAAGACGTTGATATTTGGTTAAATTTCGGTTGCGACATCGGGTGACCAAAATTCAATGTAAATTCAACATCTAATGTCAATGTTAAATTGATTTTCAATACTTTTTTAGGTTGTGTAACCAAAATCCAATGTTAAGTCAAGGTCAAATTGACGTCAACCTGATTTTAATATTCAACCAAAATGCAAAGTCTATACTACATCATGTCCAACGTCAAACCTGACGTTACATAGACGTCTGGTGCCTGATGGGTAACTACACACAACAATGATTTCACACTGCATACTGTACAAATATTGACACACCAAAGCAGTCTCATTAAAACATTAAAATCTACAGAGACTTTGATGCAGCGTTTGTTGATGTTGAGAGAGAACGGCCGAGGGCTGAAAGCATTTTGTTATCTTCCCTTCAATTTTTCTTCAGTTGAAATTTTGACATAGCACAGAAAAATGCATTCCAGTAGCAACATTATTCTTTAAAACATGAAAACCGATATTACAGTTACAAATGAATATGGATGCGGTTATAATTAGGAAAAAAGGCGGAAATGGATTTGAATGTTTTTGGAAACTCTTGAATGCAAATGTATGCAAAACATAAAAAATAAATAAAAAGCCCATCAGAAGATACCCACGTCCTATGAAACAAATCTTAGGAATGGAATTGTATTGTGAAAGGTCATAAATTAACAGAGGCTTCTGGGAAGTGTTTTAGCTTGTGCTTGGCTGAGTGTTTTTTTCCCATGTGAGTTGTATGATTAACTAACTCATTGCATAAATAAATCATATCAAAGTAAAATTTAAATCATCCAAAGCTCCACTAAACACTCAGAAAGGTCTCCCGACAAAATTCCCATCTCTTAAGCATTCTGACACAGGGGATATTTTCAGTGATTACAGACATTAAGGATGTTAGTATTACCAACCAAACTGGGTCAGAAAGCTTTTTGCGTCTAATGCATGCATATGTCTTCCATATTTGTGCTTCAGTGAGAGGAAAAAACGCCGCCTTTTTCTAGAATACACGGAGGGCTATTTTCATATTCAGGTCAATATGAGGTTGAATATACATAAATAATATGTTTAGATGCTCCTACTTTACAAAATGTTCTTAAATTGAATGTGTAACAGGCTATGCCGTAAATTCAATATAACATTTTATTAAGAAATTTAGTTGAAATTTTTGAAATTGCAATATTCACAATACAATCAATGTCACACAGATGTCAAAAGACAAAATATTAACAGAAATACACTGGGAAGAAAGAAACAGGTTTGTTTTCCCTCCATACAACAAATAGTGCATAGTGATCAGATAAATAAAATAAAAACGTTTTTTAATTTATGATATTGTCAGGATTTTAATCCAGACCTGCAAATTCACAGAATAAAATCTGTAGACTATTAGACTATTGAGTCATGATACCATGGTACTTTAAGTACATTTTGTTAGTGCGATAAATATAATAGAAAGAGCCCACAAGAGTGTATTCTGTGTCTTATTTAACATTCTAAACTGCATTGTGGCTGTCCATTGGATATGCTGTCTCAGCTTTCTAGTGGAAGCTGAGGCTGAACAGGTACAGGTCAACAGAAACAACCTCACTCATGTCTAACTCCGTTTTTTCCATGCAGACTCAATGGAAGCAACCCGTCTTTCTTGCATCTCTGTTCTAACCTCTTTTATTCTCTCTATCTTTTTCGATCTCTCATATATGAAACGTGAGCCGTTAAGGTGCATGCTGGCAAAAACCACACTGTAACGCTGGATTAATATATAATGACAGTGGTCTAGTATCGACCATGCCATGATCTGGACACAACACACACACACACACACACACACACACACACACACACACACACACACACACACACACACACACACACACACACACACACACACACACACATTCTCACAAAGGTGAAAATGTCACACATGAGCATCCACATAATGAATCATAAGCGTAAGCAAATTTAGACATCAGCCCAAAGCAAATTAAATCACTCATTTAATTTAAATTTCATAATTTCAAGTGGATTTTAATAGCTGTTCAAGCATTTAATTGCACTACACAAATAATTTTTACTATCAAAAAGATCCACTAAACAACGATCATTATCTTTGTTGTTATGGTTGTGATTGCATTTCTGAATCTTGATTGTTATTGAGTGTGTTTATTAGCTTGTTTGGTGACAAGGGTTTAAAACAAATAGAATTGTGTGTGAGCTATGTAATAAATGAATGTCTGTGTCTAAATATGTTGGATGGGACACAACACATATGTACACATACAAACACATGTGTGTATATACGTATATGTATATATGGGGCAAATACATTTAAATGTCCGCATCAAAATACATTTTACAGAAGTGATTTAGAAAGCACATTAAATGCAAGTAAATTGTCTACTTTTAGGGTTTCAAATAAGTTTTGGGAGAGTAAAATGGCAAAATTTGGGTGAAATAATGTCCCATTGTCATTCAGTGTAACACTTATATGTATGTAAAAGTTGAAACAACATACTTACTCTGACCTGTATATATATATATATATATAAAAAAATTGAGAATACTAAATCTTATTGCATTTTAGATGAATCAAATATTGCTGACAAATAGCCAAAATGGGATAGTGGCAAAGTTTAAAAATGTAATATTACAAGTAAGTAGTATTTGGGGTAAACCTAACAAGTCTTTTAATATGTCATAAACTGATTATTGTGGTAAATAATATGCCTGACAAGATTGTTACACTGAATGGTAAACATTTATGATATTTATTTTTTGTGTAGAAAAAAACGAATCACTTTCTAATGTATTAAAAAAAACAATATAATTTTTTCGTCTTTTTTTTCGTCTTTGACCCATATGTGTATGTGTTTTGTTTTATTGGAGCTCAGTGGTATCAACACTTTTATGATGTAATATGCACCAATATTATTATACTGTATTAGTATACTCTCTCTCTCTATATATATATATATATATATATATATATACACATACATAAATACGTTTTTATTATATATAAAACGAAATGAATAAATGTAAATATATAGCTTATTAGTCTAGTCTGTATGTGGATGTCTCTTGCTTTTCATCAGACATCCAATCAGTGCTCATTATGGAGTCTTTTGAAGCATGTGCTCAGTGTATGATGCTGCCCTTAATGAGCTCCCCCAGCCCAACCCACCCCACACACTCATGGATAAATCGACTAATCTTTGCACACCAGTACCCTTTACAGTTACTACAATGTGCAATAAAGGGGACACACACACACACACACAATGTACACATGTCAGACAAAGAATACATGTGTATGGGAACAAGAAATGAATGACAGAAGCTAACAGAGAGAGAGAGAAAGAGAGAGCGGGATAAAGCAAAGGAGAACTTATTATTGCTGCAGATTATGGATTGTTAGCAGTAGCTGCAGATTATGGATTGTTAGCAGTAACCTCTTTCTAAGTGTGTGATTTGCATTTGCTTAATATTCTTTTTTTTGTGTGCGATCATGGTGGTGTTTGGCTGAAAGAGCAGGAACAGGAAATAGTGCAGATGGTGCTGACTGACTCTGGCACTGCAGAGAGCAATCATGCTGATCAGAGCTAGTGGCAAAAACACCGGTCACACACACACACACACACACACACACACACACACACACACACACAAACAATGCTGAGCATAACACAATCCTGATGTTACCAATAGTAGTTTTAAAAGAGCAACTATGAAACTTTGCCCCCTAGTGGTGAGGACTGTAACTCTCTACATGTTTGCAGATTGAGGCATAGGTTTTTAATATTTGCATATGCATTTGAAAGATGAAAAAAAACTAAGACTGCATCCCAATTGTATTATTTCTGTAATGTTTACACTTATGCAAAGCACAATTATATGCCAAGCTCTCCTACCATTGCTGTGCTGCTGACATACAGCTGTATCTCTCATTTCGACCTGATCTGATGATCCAACGGTAGCTGCACGGATCTCAGGCTGCCTGGCGGACATCTCGGCATGGATGAAAGAACATCACCTACAGCTCAACCTGGCAAAGACTGAGCTTCTTGTCTTCCCTGCCACTCCGACTCTACAGCATGATTTCACCATCCAGCTAGGTTCTTCTACAATTAGCCCATCAAGCTCAGTCAGAAATCTTGGTGTAATCTTTTACGACCAGCTGACCTTCAAAGATCACATTGCAAAGACTGCTCGATCTTGCAGGTTTGCACTACACAACATCAGAAAGATCAGGCCCTTTCTAACGGAGCATGCTGCACAACTTCTTGTCCAGGCCCTTGTCATTTCAAGGCTGGACTACTGCAATGCTCTTCTGGCTGGACTTCCATCAAGCACAATCAAACCTCTACAAATGATTCAGAATGCAGCGGCACGGCACGACTGGTCTTCAAAGAGCCAAAAAGAGCCCATGTTACACCTCTCTTTATCTCCTTGCACTGGCTACCGTTGCAGCTCGCATCAAGTTCAAAACATTGATGCTTGCATATAGAACAACCACAGGCTCAGCAAACGCTTGCTTTTCTACATCCCCTCCAGAAGTCTGGGATCCGTTAGTGAGCGACGCCTCATGGTATCATCACAGAGAGGCTCAAAATCAGTTTCCAGAACATTCTCTTTCACCATTCCTGGCTGGTGGAATGACCTTCCTACCCCTATCCGGAATGCTGGACCCCTGTCAATCGTCAAGCAACAACTGAAAACTAATCTCTTTCGACACTACTTGACTTCATCCTAAATAATAAATAATAAAAATAAATAAAAAAACCTTTGTCTTTCTCTTTATTTATTCCTTATATTGCTAGCTTGTACTTATTTGAACAATGCCTGAGACTTGGTATTACGAGCACTTCCTCTGTCTGTTTGCCTCTTTATGATGAATCGCTTCATGTATTCCACAATTGTAAGTTGCTTTGGATAAAAGCGTCTGCTAAATGACTAAATGTAAATGTACATGGTAAACTATTTATGGTTGAGTTTTGACGCTGTCATCAGCGCATCTTTCTTAATTTCTTTCTTTAACACATAAAAAATGTGCTATGTTACACATTCAAAGAATGTGTTAAATTGATCACAAGTGACAGTAAATATTTTTATATTGTTACAAAAACATTTTTTTAAATAAATGTTGTTCTTTTCGAACTTTTAATTCAAAGAATCCTGGGGGGGGGGATACATTACATGAATACATTACAGTTATTTTAAATAGTAATATGTCATCATAGACTCGCATCCCTGTATGGTCAATCTCTTAGTTTTTCGATTTTCTTCGATTTCTTCAAATTTTTCTTATTGCTTTCTATATGTCAGAGGTGAATGATTTTGTTGGACATAATTACATTGTTTTTATATGGGGTCAGAAACTTTCACATTGATTTGTCCTTGTGTGTGTGTGTGTGTGTGTGTGTGTGCAGTTCCAGGACCTGAGCCATCAACATTTATGCAGTATGGCAAGGTGAGAGAAAAACATCTGGTGTTACTGAAACTGGCTGAAAAAGCACTGGTCACAAGCCATGGTCACTTAAAACCAGCACACACACACACACACTGTCAGACGTCTGGACTGCCTGTAAAATCACTGGTGGGATGTCAGAATCACTTACAACCAGCAAACTCTTACAGAAGTGTGAGTTCTCCTCTCACTTGGGCATTAACCCACACACACGTCCACGGAGAGAGTACATTCTGCATCATGGTCCAAACAACCTTTCAACAAGACTTGCACCTTCAAACTGGCTCACTGGTTTCAGAAACAAACTCCCTGAGTTGTCTGCTCTGCGGCTGTCTCAGTGGGTGAGAGGAGCTTCTGAAAGCTGCACAGACTTCAACAAAGCATCTCGCACACTCACAAGACAAGCAACACCATCTGCATGTGACAGACCCGCGGCCAGACATCCACTGGACCCCCTCTGATTTCAGGCCCTTTTCATTTCGGCTCAGTGCAACTTCAGAATATTACACAAATCTCCATCAGAACAACACCTGCCAATGTTTATAAAAGGAATATTCCAAGTCAAATACGTGAAGTCAACATAAAATGACATTTGGACCCATATTTACCTCAGAGTTAAACGGGATGTTCAACAACGGGACTTGATTGGATCGTGAAAAGTGGGTTTCGTACCATAGTTCGCAACCAATTGATGGAGGTCATTAACTTGATTACAATAAGGTCAGGAAAGTGTATTGAGAAAGTACATAGGGCCTCTTTTTTGTATTTTTACTGAATTTGTGTTTGCGAATTCTCTCATCACAAAGTTATATCACAGCTTCGGTGATTACAATGGGAGTTTAATTGCGCTAGACTTGTCACTGACTGACATCTAAACACATAAAAACATGCATTCTATTAATTGACATTAACAATTAATAATTATTATTTGTGTCATAATATTGTAGCCCTACCCTGTAATGAGTTCCTTTTTTAAATGTATAATTTATATATAATTTAAACTAGCTTGTTGTTATTGGTAACAATATTCTGATTGAAGTAATTTGTTAAATTAAAGTTATTTGATATGTGAAGACAACAGTTGCAATTACTAAGGAAATTATTTAAAAACATGACCTTATCAAGGTTAAAAAAGTGATGATGATAATAATAATAATTTAAAAGAAATCAAAACTTTTATTTAGCAAGGATGCATTAAACTGATCAAAAGTGGAAGTAAAAAAAAGCATGTTTTAATCTATTCCAAATAAATGCAGTTATTTTAACTTTTTTATTATTATTTTAACTGTCATAATAATAACACATGGTTCTTGAGCTCCCAAATCTGCACATTATAATTATTACTGGAGTAATGGCTGCTGAAAATTCAGCTTAAAGAATACATTGCATTTAAAAATATATTCAAATAGAAAAACGTTCTTTTAATTTGTAATAATGTACTGTTACTGCATTTTTGAGCAAATAAATGTAGTTTTGGTGAGCATAAGAGACTTCTTTCAGAAACATAAAAAAATTAATACAAATTCTTACAGAAATCAAACTCAAACGGTAGACAAATAAAACTAATCTTAGTAAAAATGGTATGTTGTAATCGGGAGAGTTATATTTAATAAAACTTGTGCTTTGACATAAAAGAAACCACACAATACATGTTAGAGAGCATAATCCCATACAAATACATTTTAATATTTAGATTATAAGCCAGAGAGACATACAGGGCACTCTACAGACAGTACACACACACACACACACACACACACACACACACACACACACACACACACACACACACACACACACACACACACACACACACACACACACACACACACAGTGCCAGAAGAATATACTCACACTCATATAGCAGGAAAGGCAAACACACAGTATACCTCAGGGCCTTTGCCTTTCAAACACACAGATCACCAGTTCTGTAGTCAAGGGCACATGAACGACTCGAACTCTGCCTGCAGCGTAGCTCCCCTGTGTTCATCTCCAACATTTTGCATGGGAAACCAGAGACATCCCAAACAGAGAGTGTGCACTTGTGCTATTGTCTCCCGTTGTGAATGTGAATGTGATATTGTTCAGAGTCAACGTTGGTGCCATCACAATGCAAAGCAAACAATTCTCTCTCTCTCTCTCTCTCTCTCGGTCTTGAAATTATACGGTGTTGATTATTTTAGATGTCTCCCATGGCTGCTAGCATTGCATGTGCACACATCAAGATCATTTGCCTTTACTCTGGAGTTTTGCTGGAGCATACTATTCATAAACTAGCCTGTGACCCGGAGGTTAACGAGAACATTACATGCGCGCACACACACATTCACAGACAAACAAACTTCCTTTATGAGTTTCTAAAGTATTTATATGCACCCAAAGGGCACATTTACCACTCAGAGCAAAGGGTCTCTAACGCATGAAGAAAGTTGGAAATAGGAAGTACTGTGGTCTTGTTGATCCTGCTCTCCCGCTATAGATACACTGAAATAAAGGCTGCTAATGTTTTAAAAAGCAAACGACAAACTCCAGCAAAATAAGAGTGGGTGCTACTGTATATAAATGCATTTTTTGCCATATCCGTAGTAGATGTTGCTCTCAGGCTATGATGTTCTGCAACACGCAGTGGCATTAGTAGGGTGGCCTGTAGTGCACAACACAATGAAATGTGGCTTGTTTCTTTTGGGCTGTGCTAATTTTGTTGTGTTGTGACTTGTTTCCTTTGTGGTGTGCTAACTTAATTGTGCAGCGGCTCGTTTCCGTTATGTGGTGCTAATTTCGATGTGTTGCAGCATGTTTCTATTGTGTTGTGCTAATTTAGTTGTGTTGCTACTTGTTTCTGTTTTGTTGTGGCTTGTTTCCGTTGTGTTGTGCTAATTTCATTGTGTTGCGACTTGATTCTGTTGTGTTGCTAGTAGGGCTGCACGATATATTGCATGCGATAGTCATGCGTATCTCTTCAGTGAAGACGGTTCTGTGATTAGCCGTAAATCTCCTTCAGCTGTTTTCAAATGGAGCGGCATTTAATACACAGAGCCGTAGTGCACTGACAAGCTACGCAATCTCACGTTCACTATCGCATGCGATGCATCTGCGATGCTGAGCGCGAATTGCATAGCTTGTCAGTGAACTACGGCTCTGTGTATTAAATGCCGCTCCATCTGAAGGAGATTTACGGCTAATCACAGAACCGTCTTCACTGAAGAGATACGCGTGACTATCGCATGCAATATATCGTGCAGCCCTAGTTGCTACTTGTTTATGTTGTGTTGTGGCTTGTTTCCGTTGTGTTGTGCTAATTTAGTTGTGTTGCAACTTGTTTCTGTTGTGTTGTGGCTTGTTTCCGTTGTGTTGTGCTAATTTAATTGTGTTACAAATTGTTTCCGTTGTCTTGTGCTAATTTCAATGTGTTGCGACTTGTTTCCATTGTGTTGTGCTAATTTCATTGTGTTGCAAATGTTTTCCGTTCTGCTGTGCTAATTTAGTTGTTGTGACTTGTTTCTTGAGTGTTGTGCTAACTTTATTGTGTTGTGTTGTGTTCATTTTGTTGTGTTTTGACTTTTTTCCATTGTGTTGTGTTAATTTCATTGTGTTGCGACTTGTTTCTGTTGTGTTGTGGCTTGTTTCCGTTGTGTTAATGTTGTTGTGTTGTGACTTTTTTCCATTGTGTTGTGTTGATTTCATTGTGTTGTGGCTTGTTTATATTGTGTTGTCTTAATTTCGTTGTATTGCAACTTTTTCTGTTGTATTGTGGATATTTTGTTGGGTTGTGCACTAATGGGCCACCGTACATTTGTGAGAGAAGAGCTCTAATTTAGATTTTTGGTGTTAAAACGAGCAAAAAACAACTGACTTCTGGATCTGCAGTGTTACTAAATAGCAAAGCCATTTGGTTTGCCAAGAAAAGCTGTAATTCGGTTGGCAATTAACCTCACTATAAAATCCAGTTTATGATTATTGTAAACCCAGTTCAGCACACTTTATACAATGAACAATATAATGCATTATCTAAAAAAAAAACTTAAGTTTAATAGTTCTATTTAGGTTTAATTTATATTATATTATATTAATTTGTCTTAGTTTATAGTAATTCAACTTCAAAATTTGAATCCAGGTAGTTGGCAAGTTTTTTAACCCTCATGTTGTGTTCCAGTCATTTTGGCCCAGAGAGGATTTTTCCCCTCCCTGAATATCCTAGTCAATGTTTTCACATAAGACTAAAACTTACGGACTTTGCTCCCACAGGGTATAACAAAGTTATGTATGTATGTATGCATTTATTTATTTATCCACCCAACCTTGTTACACTTGTGGTGTTTCTGGTCAAAAATGACTGGCCTACAAAAAATTGCTAATACATTTCTTGTTATAAAGAAAACAAGTTACAAAAAGATTGAATCCAATATTTGGTGACGATATAGCATAAAGTGAGATTTACAGGCAATTAAAAAAATACAGGTAATTTTGACTGGTAAGTTTTAGGTTTTTTGTGTAATATTTATATTTTATTGTATTCCTCTAAATAAATAAAATTACTTTTGGATCCACAGTGTGTAAGCTGTGTAATAATTATACTGTGTAAGCTGTAATAATAATTCTCATAGAAAAAAAAATAGCAACTGACTTTTGGATCTACCGTGTGCAAGCAGTGTTGTGCAAAGCCATTTGGTTTGCCAAGAAAAGCTGTAATTAGGTTGGCAATTAACCTCACTATAAAATGCAGTTTATGATTATTGCAACCCCAGTCCAGCACGCATAATACAATGAACAATAATTAATAGCAAAAAATATGCATGATTTCATAAAGCAGTCCTGAAAGTAAATCAGCAGCAAAATGAATAGCAACAACAGCCATGAAAACATCTTCACGCATACATTAATTCTCACAACTAAGTCTCTGACAGCGTGTCCTAATAGCAATAAATTCGACATTTCAGCCACACAATCACTTCATGAGTTGGGGGTGAAAGCAGGCTTTGAAGACTTCCTGTAGGGCAGCGCAGGAAGAGCATGCCTAACGAACCTGCATCATTAATGTGGATAATTATCATATATTACTGGAATTAGCATGAAATTAGCATGACTTCAGTCCCCCTGAATGTTCAGAGACGCGCAAAAGAGACAACAGGGAGACGCTGCTGTACGCGGGCACACTTCGACACTACAAAACAACAAGCGCTCTTGGCCATGGTGTTATCGTCAGCATTATTTACGCCGCGCGGAACTCTTTTGTTTTGACAGTTTATCAAAGGCAATAACATTCACAGATTGCCCACGATGGGCACGCTCTTGTAACAATGTGAATAATTTAGCAATTTCACATTCAAATTGGACTAAATAATGAATGGGATGAGAAAGGAATCACCCCAAGCTTCTCTCTGTTTGCGCAAGTGGGTAAATGTGTTTGACGCGGAGACGAGTCAGAGGGGTGGTTGCTCCTGGACTCGCTGTCGGTATAGAACACGGAAAACGGGACGGTCAGCAGAGTGATTTAGAGAGTACGGAGGGTCAGCTGTTTTTGGGAGTGACTAAATAATAGTAGTGTTGGTACTAACTGAAATTACATAAAGTCTGATTCCTGTTTCTCATGTGCCACAATGGAGAGTTGATTCATTCTAGTCAATCATTTTATTTTTAAACGGGTCTTTCTCATATGCAGCAACAAAAAAGCTTCCTCATTCTATCAATTTGTTCTAAACAGTTCCCTCTATTTAGCAAACGGAAGGTGTGATTTATTCTAGTGCATCCAACTGTTGATGTTAATGAACAGGTATATACAAAATACAGCAGCGTATTTAGTATGTGTTGCAGTGCTATCATTGTTAACTAAAACTAAAACTATTAAAAAGTGTTTTGTTAACAGAAATCACATATAAATATAAAAAAATACAGAAAAATATAAACGTTGTCTTGGCATCTAACTGAAAGTAGCTGAAGCTGAAGTAGTAAAATTATTAAAACTAAGACTGAAATTAATATAAATGTATTAAATATACATTTTAAAGCTAAACAGTAAAAAACTACTAAATAACAAAATTACTACAACGGTAAACTAAAATTACAATGAAACTGAACACACACAACTAAAAGCTAATTTAAAATATTAATACAAACTAAAAGTATGCAAATAAAACAATTAAATAAAAAATAAACACTGATATGTTGCTATGCACCACTGTTTTTTTTTTCATGTTTTGTATTTTATTTTATTTATGTACGTGTATATATTTGGATGGATGGAAAATAAGTTTAAATCTTTATTGAGATTCTGTAAAAAATCCATACTTTTTTTAGCCAGAACCTACTGTCTTGGTAACTTGTGAAAATAAAATTATTATTTAAAACTGGTGCTGTCAAAATTAGCGCGTTTACACTGGCGATTCATTTTTCCAGTTTAATGATGTAAAAAACGGAAACGGTACAGATGATGAGGGAGTTTTAGTAGAATCACAGTGAACTGCGGTCAGATGAGATTATGTCAGGCCATATCTCGAATTTACCTGTCCTGTCAGCCCTTAAACTGTCCCTCATAGCATGCACATTTCATATTAACACAAGCATGCGTGTCAGATCTGCGTCACATTCAGCAGCGGCAGCTCTTAAAGTAATAGCAGCCAAATAACCCAGCTGCTGAGATGTCTACTAATCAAAGAACAAAAGAAAAATGAGAAAATCAATGTCTTTTGTAGCTTTAAGGACTCATCTACCAGTGTTTTCCACACATAGACTTTACCTGGGCGGGCCGCCCAAGTATATTTGGTGACACATTTTTGTTTTTATTACTTTTATTATCCTCTTTTTTTATCCGCACGAGAAAATGAAACCATCCGCGATCGATAAACTAGTTTAAATCTCGCCCTGCGCGTTTCGTACGGCTCGTTCTGTGTGCTCGAGAACTGTCGACACTCCCACAGGCGAGCTGCCTCAATATCAACCACCCTCTGCCATCAGCTCCCGTGTGACGAGAGCGACTTTAGCACTATATTTAGCAACTTTCAGACCCCTTTGGCGGCTTTTTTTCCATAACAGGTACATACTGACAAACCTAGCGACTTTTTTGAAAAAAACCTTAGCTTTCATTAATTTAGAAGATGTTGCCACTCGCCAGTACTGTCCCGGGCCGCAAGCGTGAGGTCTTACTCTCCCGGCGCAGTCTCGCCTCTCTCTGCGTCTGCTCTGAGCAGTGAGCGGCAGAGAAACAGTGCTTTCAGTTAGCCATAATGCAGCCGACTCATCAATAAATCATTTACAAAAACAGCGTTTTTGCACCTGTCGCTTACTGACTGTTTGGACTTTTAAATATGAACATAATTTGTCTGTTATTATGCTCAGTTTTTTACTAAGACGCAGGCAGTGCGCTGAATGACACAAAACAGTAGCTAAAACCACCGCATATAGTCGCTTTTTAGTGTAAGTTAGATGTATCACCTACACAATTTTATCAGACGATGTCGCGATTATAAATCAGTATTTAAGAAGTATAGTGAGAGTGTTTCCTGGTTAACATGTCATGTAGTATTGATGGGTCGTTTTTACTATTTATACTTTTATGACTACAGAAAATATAATTTGAACAGATTTATTGGGCATTCAGTTGTATTACAGTATGTGACAGTTCATAGAGTAGAATCAATCTGAAGTGCCAAAACTCGTCTGTACGCAAACTTGACACAATGATGCCATACATATGCAAATTAATATGTGACATCACCTGCCACCACAAGTCTCACAAAATCCTGTGGGAAACACTGAATTTAATTTAGTATTTGATAACTTTATTCAGTTTCTGTATATTTCCTACTTGCTGAAGGGCACAAGTAAATAATGGGTTTAAGTGAAGATTGTTTGTTCACTTAAATTAGCCTAGAAGATGTTCTTTTTAAAAGTCTAATAAATGTTAAAATTGATAGCTCTCAATTTTACTTGTTATAGTCAATGGCTAAATATTAGGGGGGGGGGGGAATGTCCTAGAAACATTAGTAGAATTCAATGAATTCAAGGATATTGCCTGCTTAAATGTTTAGCTTATTTTTGTTAGCTTAGCATATATATTTTTTTTGTTTTCCCTAAAAGAGCAGCTTGACTGTAGTTGAACTATGTTAAATTATGAATAGCTTGTAACTTGGCAAGCTACAGTTTCAAAGTAGCTTCTCCAGCACTGAAAGAGAGTGGATGAACAATATACTGTTGAGATGGTGGAAACAGTTACCGCAGAGTCAGATCACGATTTTGGAACAGGTTGAGCCAAGATAACAAGGTTTCACTTTCCCTCATCACCTACACAGGAAGTGGACAGATGTGTATGTGTGTGTAGCGTTAGCAGGGGTCAGGTGTGGGGGCTGAAATATGGATGCCTGCATTGAGCTGGAAGCTAAGTTGAACAGGCACAGGTGTTGGGGCTGTGGCCAATAGGGAGAAGTAGAGCCGGTCCCCAAACCACTGACAAACACGCTGGCAGAGAGAGAGAGAGAGAGAGAGAGAGAGAGAGAGAGAGAGAGAGAGAGAGAGAGAGAACGGCAGCACTGCATCCACAGCTTTCTGGCAGGAACATCTCTCATTCTCTCACTCCATGGTCTCCTCATTCATGTCTGTCTCTCGGCCCCCTCCTCTTCCTCTTCTGTCTCTCTACAGCAATGCAACAATTAACCAGGCAGCATCTGGTGTAGCAGAGGTGGATTCAGTTTCTCTCAAACAAATCTGACAGTGACTCTCGCAACCCCTCTCTCTCTGGCTATCGGAGTGTAAATGGTATTACTTGGCATGAGAGTTGATTTCGAGCATTGCTGTATTTTGAGAACATCCTCGTTATTTTGTTGGCACTGGCATGATGTATTTGGAGCGGACAATAGGAGGATGCATTTGCCAATGTCCTTCTGTATAATGCTGCTGAATTCGAGTTTGGCATCAACAACCACTTATTTAAGTGGCAGGCATTTCTCTTTCTCTGTACATGTGTTTTTCCATACTAAAGCCTGTTGTTCTTCTAGGATTATGTTATTTTAATATAATAATCCTATATGCTTAAGAGAAAAGTTTTGATTGAAACTTTGTTAGGAAACTTCATCACACCACTTAAATTCACACATATGGATTCTAGTGGTGGTGATTTTGACTCATCATATTGACTTAAATATTCAGATTTAGTTCACCAAAAATATTTGTTTAGATTTCTTTTTTTGACTCTCTCCATTGTCTAGTACAAAAATATTAGAAAGGTAAGGTAAAATTGTTTAAATTCAACAGTATATTATAACACATGCAGACTTGTAATCTGGTTTTCTTATCTGCTGTAATGTTTTTTTTAGCATACATTAAAATAAGTAACTTAAAACGGTTTCTGGATTCCATAAGTTTTAAGAGTTGTACATTCTTCAGACATGTCATTCTTTTTAAGGAATTCATTTACATTACTTTTTTTCAGTTATTTTTGATTTACTGGACAATGATTACGAAAAATAAATAAATAGATAAAACATTTTAGAATTTTCATAACTAGAAAAAGTCATTTTAATGCTTGCCTTGTCTTACTAAATAATGCAAGTTATCTTTAGGCCCCTGATTGAGAATCATTGGTTTATATATGAATGAACAAATCATTTGAACCAGTTTTATGAACAACATCAAAATATGATTTGTTCATGGGTACCATGGAACTTTGACACTTTGTCATGATTTTTTTAGTGAATTAGTTACATTTCGGTCTATTTTGTCGCACAAACCTATCATATGGCTTCATGAGACTTGGAATCAGAGATGTTCACGAGTCTTTAACCTGGAGTCCGAGTAAAGTCTGAAGTCTTTGTCGCTGGAGTCTGAGTCAAGTATAATGTAAATTATATTTACATGATTCTTTTGAAATGCTCTTAGCCTACAGATTAATAATGCTTAATGTAGATCAGAAATGTCTTGTCACATCTGGTTTGAACAGTCAAAGTCATAGGTTTTTGAGAGATAAATTGATAGTAAGAAAAATAGCTATATTAGCAGCATTGTTTCTGTTGTTGTTAAAATAACCGCGTCACCCGCAGCTCTTGAACTTGGCGCCTGCGCGCGTCCGGAGAGAGAGAGAAAGTGCATGGAGCTGCTGAAAGGGCTTGAATTAAGCGCATTTGGCTTTAGATAAAAATACTAGAGTATATAGCGCTGAAAGATATTTGCCATAAACAACGCTTGTTATGTGATCCGCTCCACTGTTCTGACGCACTGCTCACTTAAAATGGTGCTGCTGTTACGGCTCGCTCGATGGATGCCGGGGTGCGGATGCGGTCCGCCTTTTGAAAATCGGTTATATAACATATTTAAGGATAAAAGACTCGAGTTGCTTTTAAAATATCCACGAGTCATTTTCCTCGAGTCAAGTCAAGTCTGGAGTCATTTCAGGTCGAGTCTGAGTCAAGTCTGGAGTCTATAAAAATGTGACTCGAGTCCTGGTCACTAACTCTAACTCCTGGTCACTAAGTGCCCATCTCTGCTTGGAATACAGTGCAAGAGTTGTATTGACCAATTTAGATTTTTATACTTTTTATGGCATTTTGAAGCTAGACAGTCCCACTCCTCATTTTCTTTCATTATATTGAAAATATTGCCCAGGATAGTCTTTATAAATACACCTTCTGAGCTCATGAGGCTGACATGAGGTGAGTAAATAATGACAGAATTTTCATTTTTGGTTGAAATATTCCTTAACAAGGAGGACAATAACACACACCTCTCTATGTAACAGTTATACACCTTAACTCTTATTCACCCTTAACAACGGGAACATTTCACCATTAGCTACGATTCTACCACACATCACCCTTAATTGCAAGAATGGCAACAACTCATCCTCCTTAACTAGAATAATACACATCACCCTTAACAATAACAACTTATCATCGCTCTTAAATAGGAAAGCAATAACATTTCACACTTAGCATGGAAAACATTACACTCAAACCATTGAAAAATATCTTTGCACAACGCAGACATTAAAAAAACTTGTGTTTTCTGGCAAGAGTAGCTTGAGCTAATGTTAAAAGACTACGATCCTTCTCTTCTTGTCATTTATTTGTTTGTGGGTGTCTCTGGGGTCTGTTGAAAAGCACACCTGATCCCAAGAGGCTCATATAATTGAAACATTGATTCAGTGCTTGTTTGACAGCAGTCGAGAAATAAGTATTTCTCAAAAACAGATCCAGGTCTGAAGAATATTGGGGTGCAATGACAGAGATATGAAATTTCAAAACAGTGTTTAGAAACATGTAGAATCATTATTATAGCCAGTTACCTCCAAAATATCAGACTGACCGTCATGTCTGATGGGATATATATATATATATATATATATATACAGTATCTCACAGAAGGGAGTACAACCCAAATGAAAATGTCCAAATTGGGCCCAAAGTGTCAATATTTTGTGTGGCCACCATTATTTTCCAGCACTGCCTTAACCCTCTTGGGCATGGAGTTCACCAGAGCTCCACAGGTTGCCACTGGTGTCTTCCTCCATGACGACATCACAGAGCTGGTGGATGTTAGAGACCTTGCGCTCCTCCACCTTCCGTTTGAGGATGCCCCACAGATGCTCAATAGGGTTTAGGTCTGGAGACATGCTTGGCCAGTCCATCACCTTTACCCTCAGCTTCTTTAGCAAGGCAGTGGTCATTATCATGTTGGAATACTGCCCTGTGGCCTAGTCTCCGAAGGGAGGGGATCATGCTTCAGTATGTCACAGTACATGTTGGCATCCATGGTTCCCTCAATGAACTGTTGCTCCCCAGTGCCGGCAGCACTCATGCAGCCCCAGACCATGACACTCCCACCACCATGCTTGACTGTAGACAAGACACACTTGTCTTTGTACTCCTCACCTGGTTGCCGCCAAACATGCTTGACACCATCTGAATCAAATAAGTTAATATTGGTCTCATGACATGGTTCCAGTAATCCATGTCCTTAGTCTGCTTGTCTTCAGCAAACTGTTTACGGGCTTTCTTGTGCATCATCTATAGAAGAGGCTTCCTTCTAAGACGACCAATTGGCAGACCAATTTGATGCAGTGTGCGGCATTTGGTCTGAGCACTGACAGGCTGGCCCCACCACCCCTTCAACCTCTGCAGCAATACTGGCAGCACTCATACGTCTATTTCCCAAACACAACCTCTGGATATGATGCAGAGCACGTGCACTTAACTTCCTTGGTCGACCATGACGAGGCCTGTTCTGAGTGAAACCTGTTCTGTTAAACCGCTGTATGGTCTTGGCCACCGTGCTGCAGCTCAGTTTCTGGGTCTTGGCTATCTTCTTATAGCCTACGCCATCTTTATGTAGAGCAACAATTCTTTTTTCAGATCCTCAGAGAGTTCTTTGCCATGAGGTGCCATATTAGCCAGCGGTTTAAACATTAATGGCTGTGTGTTGAGTTATTTTGAGGGGACAGTAAATTTACACTGTTATACAAGCTGTACACTGACTACTTTACATTGTAGAAAAGTGTAATTTATTCAGTGTTGTTACATGAAAAGATATAAAAAAATATTTACAAAAATGTGTATACTGTATATATATATATATATGGAATTTAAAGAATGAACATCTAATCCATAACATAAAATAAAAAACAAATAAAATGCATAAATAAATAAGCCTCACTAACACTCAAATGCACAGACGACCTTGTTCCTCCAAACCTGGAGTCTTCCAGTTGACCCTGAGTAACACATTTAGAGACTGACCTAGTGTTAACAGCCAAAATGACTCTTTCCAGGCTTTTTGCACCTCTTCACACCCTCTCCTTTTCCTTCTCTCCTGAGACCCAAAGAACAGAAACCTAGTTTAGCGTTTTAATAGTTTTCCACGCCATGCAGCTCCAAAGGTCAGGAGAAGGACATCAGCAGTGTGGCCGGGTTCCTCTTGAAAGCAGGGCTAAAACAGTCAAGCGCAAGGCACACTTAGATCAACTTCAGCATAACATGAAAGCGCAATCCTTTCCAATGGGTCCCGCACCTAATTACGGCACGTGCCCTGGTTCCCTCCGTAAATTGTCCTCTGAAGTGGGCGTCTGGCGTCATGGAGAGTGGTTTTTATTGTGCTTGTTAGATAAAAGGCTGGTGATATTGTGGCTGTGGTGTTGTAATGGGCCTTGATTAGCTACAAAAATAGATTTGTATGACTGCCGTGTAGCTGGATACCTCACTGAGACAAAATTAACATTAGTGTCAATTAAATTTTAATCAGAGCAATATGCTGCAGATGGGAATGAGACAAGGAGCGTGCATTAAAACAACGAGCTATGTGATGAGATGGTTGGTTCATTCTCCCAGTCACTTAGGTGAAATTTCCTATGCTTTACCGAAGCCTACACTCATTCCCTTCTTCTAGCTGCATGCTCTTTAGCCTCTGCTATGCTCCAACTCACCTGGTTCACCCTAGACAGTCTCCTCAATGCGCATACTACTTAATCTTCATGGAACATAAATCGACTGCGTTTCTTATAGTCTCCATCCTCTGCTAAAAAACAAAACAAAAAACAAGTCATTCCAACCTGAAGCCAAAAAAGGCAAACTGTAAACTTGTTTTTATTATTGCATTTGCAAGAATCTTGGCATATGAAAAAAAAAATATATATATAAAAAAATAGTGGCACACTTGATGACAAATGTGTGTTAAGGACCGATTTGTTTTTGTCACACCATCTACAATCGTCTACAACAGTTAGCAGAGTATGCTTGCTTGCAGCTTTAACATTGCTCATGCATTTAGATTAATAATGTATTAAATTATGTTACATAACATGAAGCTGTTTTTTGCACTGATACCAGATGTATATGTCATTTATTTATTGTGAATCTTATTCTTTGATTTACACATATCAATTTAAAAAAAAGACAATTTATAAATTAATACATGTATAATTTCACAGTGGATAAGATCTCAGTAGCTACTGTATTACTGCATTGTTTTGTGTAATATAAAACAATTTAGGAATAAAGTTTCAGCAAAAATAGCTATCATGACTAATACAATTAATACTACCAATATTTGATTATGATTGGCTGAGCCATTTTTTATGCTTATGTTAAATACTCAATAATAATAAGCTTCAATACATCAGTATTACTGTGCCACAGTGTGTTGCTTTAATCATCTTCATTATTGTATCGCACTGCATAAATATTATTGGGACATAAAAAAGTGACAACTGATATGTATGTACATTTTATGTAAGTAGTAGATTGAATATTTTTTGCTCAGTTCGGGCCTCTAAATAAAACTGGGATATATTTTGTTTTTCTCTTCAAGCAATATATGATCCTATATGACCCTATATAAGCCACAAAAGCATGATGTATCAAATATGCTACTCAATAAAAAAACATTTTTTTTTGAAGATTTTGTCTAAAAGCTCAATAAACCGTTTGATTTCATTTTAATTTAAATTCAGATTATTATTGTTATATACAATTGTTATATACCATTGTTATATACAATGACAACGATTACCGTGATACTCAATGACTCATTATAACCATTTCAAGCTAGACTAGTGCAAATTTGCTTCAGTCAACATCGAGCCTAATAGTGACAATGGCGCTTCAAAACACTCCCTCTCACCCACATGTAGATCCTCCACTTCTCTATATCCCTCAAACGCACTGGCTTCTCTACCATGTGACCGTCTCGGCACAAAATCACTTGCCAGCTCTTGGCTTTTCTCCTCGTATGGCCCATTTTTTTTCTCGCCTCTTACAAATCTATGCCTCTTCTTCTCTTTCAAAATCACTCTCCTCACATCTACCCCCGCCTTCAAAACACTTTTCCCGCACAAATCTCTCTCAGATTCGCCGGCCCTCTATCTCCTCTCTCTCAAGCGAACAGGTATAGGGTTTTTGAAATGAGATGATACAAATGATTTTTATAGGCTTGCCGTGGTGCTCGAGGAGCCTAAGCTGAGGCCATCACAGAGCCCATTGTCTGCGCACATGCGATTCTTAATGTGCTCCATTTGATTCAATGTCTACGATAGGTAGGATGAGGAGAAACTAGGTCACAAGTGTCCTTACTTTTTTAAATAATAAGGTGAGACTAGAGAGTGTGTGTGCATGTCTAAGTGCTTAGAAGAAAAGGCTGCAAAAAAAGAATGAGGTGGGAGGGAATCTAATTCAGAGAGAGAAATGCCATTCACAGGGCAAGCGAGAACCGAGCGAGTATTGGAGAAGACGAAGAAACGGCAGGAGTGGGTGATAGCGCTGGCAGCTAACGAGAACGAGTTTGTGATTGCCTCTCAGCGCCCGTGGTGACACTCTTCTGATAGGCAGAACAAGTGAAAAAGAGAAAGAGGGTATTTACATTGCTAAAGCTCAGCGTATTCTTTTTCTCCTCCCTCCTATGCTCCTCCAGCCATATCTGCAACAAGCCCCTCTGCTGATTGCTCTTGGCCATTTCTCCACGCTCGTTCCACTTTCAGAAAGTTTGCTCTTTCTCTCTCTCTGCCTCGATGAGGGTAAATTGCTGGAGCTCTTGATTGCGAGATGCTAGTTAGCTTTTAGCCGAGAGAACCTCACAGTGTTATGGTCTTTGTTGGCATAATTGCGTTGAGGGGGCTCTGACAGAGATGTTTTATTGGCCACTTGGGTTGGATTCTCAAGGAGAGTGGTTTAAACTTCACTATGTGATTACCTCAGCATCTAATGCGCCGTAAAACTTCTCTGACCTGAGTTATTTCTGCAGTAGTCTCATGTAGCCGGACGATTTGCTAAACCGCATAAAGCCCATATCGCACCATATAAAGTTGCTGATAAGATTGTATCATGTAACAGAAAGCAGAACACAAGAGTTATATGATTGAAAAAGCTGGCAATGTTACCAGAGACATTTAAATATGCAACACAAAATATTAAAGATTATAAGGAAAAACTAAATCAATTTTGATTTCATGGTGACTTTAACTTTGAAAACAATCAAAAATTCTGTCGTGCTCTTAGATATCTTGTTTACTTGCTACTCGCTGCCAAAGCAATCTTGAACATCTTTCAAAGATTCAGACTTCATTTAATTAGTATATTAGCATAATATAAGATAAACACGGAATTAATTCAAGACAAACAACAAGGATTTATCAACATTCGTATTGGTTCTGGAACAACATTTCTATCAACCAAGCATATTTTAAGGTTGTATAAGTCTGGGGTTAAGGCTTCAACAAGATTTAATCAACAAAATGGTTATGTTATGGTTAGAACTATGCTTTTTTTGACAGGAATCTTGATTTAGGAACACTTTCTACTTGGCAAAACCACTGTCACTTTTTAAATCCCTAGTCAGCAGATCACAAATATGTGACCATGTACTCTTAGCACTAGGCATCTTTCAGCAGGCCACTCTGTTGTAGTCCTGCTCACATTACTTCACACTTGGGCTTTAATGAAACAGTTTGCTTGAAGCATGTGTGTGTCGGTGAGGAGTCTGTAATGATGCATTTTTGCCCTGAGTGTGTGTTTGATTGACAGATGGGTGTTTGGCCCAAAAACAAGCTGCAGTAATTAGCCTGGCACAAGAGCATCTGGTCCTGGCGTACACCTGCTCCTATTATACAGTGAGTATCTGTGTATGTGGGCCATATTGTTATTCAAATCATACTGGCTAATAACGTTATGCTCCTAGCTCACTTAATTAATTGTTGTAATGTACCTGTGCTTCATAACAATAATTTGCAATAGAGATGGGCCAAAAACTGAATGTTCACATGTAGAGCTAGTGCCTCATTTTTTAAGGAGCTAAACACAAACATGCACGCACGCACGCACGCACGCACGCGCACACGCACACGCACACACGCACACGCACACACACACACACACACACACACACACACACACACACACACACACACACCACACACACACACACACACACACACACACACACACACACACAAAACACTTTGTATGTATTTATCACCTCAACTGTTAAAGAGTTTAGAAAGAACATTGTGATAAAGACAGTTACTAATTACTTATTATTACTATAAGAATAAAACAAATATATAATTTACATTCACCTTACCTTATTCTTATCTTTCAGTAATCTTTTTTATACTAATCTGCTACTACTACTACTACTAATTATAACGGTTATTAATAATAATAATAATATTAAGAAGCAATACTAAAGAGATAATACTGAAGATAAATGTCTTCGTTTTTATTTTAATTATAATAAAAATAGTAGTAGTAGTAGTAGTCTTATTATCAATAATAGTATTAATTAATACTTAAGAAATGAGAGTACTAAAGATACATTTCTTGTTTCATTTTAATAAAAATAATAATAATTAATAGTAGTAGTAGTAGTATTCTTATTATTAATATTAATTTTAAGAAGTAATACTAAAGTAAATATCTTAATTTTATTGTAATTATTGCTACAATAATAATAATAATAATGCATTATTATTTTATTATTATTACTACTACAGTCATACAGACATGTATTTTCAGTATAATAATAACAATAATAATACTACCAATGATACTATTAAAAACAAGAATAATATTTATCAATGTAAATGTACTTTATTTTATTCATTTTTTATTAATATTGTTATCCCTAAAAAGAACACTAAACACAACAGCTGACAATAGCATTGGCACAAAAGCACAATAACAACCCAACCCATGGTGTGGAAACACACACATTGAGAATATTGGAGCGTGAAAACACATTTCAGCATGTGTTAACCTGGAGGCATGTTTTTACCAAGGTGCAGTCTGCTTAACCTGTCTGTTTTAATTGTGATAAAAATGAGATCGTGAATGTTAAATACTGACACGCTCAAACAAATGGCTACTAACACCTCAAAGCTATGTCTCTAAAACAAAAAAGCTAAAGAACTTTCGATGTATATTGTATGTGGATTAAGAATAATGCTCTATCATTACATTATTAAGCTGTTGTGTATCAGACGTTTATGGGATTTTTAACAAATATTCGTATGCGATTGCATACGTGGGTAACACTGTGACATGTTCATTGTAATATTGTCTAACGGACACAATATAGTGGGCTGAGAAAACAGAATGCAACAGAATGCTTATTTTTGTCTATTTGTCAAGCGGCCTAGAATCTGGTGTCAGTTTGGTCCGCCTGGGTTGAGTCCTTCTAGGATGCCAAGCTATACAAGGTTTGTAATGCCTGATGCATTAAAAAGGTAAAATACATTCAAAACGTATATCTAAACATTTGCGTACTGTGTAGACTAACAAATGACTAGTCATGTAAGGGCATGCTAAATTGTTAAAATGATGTAGAAATCACAGTGACTTTCAGTATGGCTGAAGCTCTTACCATCATTTAACAACCTCTTAAAGGTTTGCAAATGAATGCTAAAAATCAATTTCTCTATAAAGCAAGCAAATGGGATTTTTACTTCCGGACCCCTACTGTTGGGCTTCTTTATGAGAAAATTGTTTGATTTCCACATTATTGACTGATAGGTCAGAACAAGCATAATAATCACAGAACTATTAAATGTCTCATTAACAACTGTTTACAGAGGGAATTAAACATGAAAGTCACTGGGTGTTTTACTGAACAAATATACACACAGACACACATGGCCCTTTAAAGATTGCGTTCTCTTTGATTTCAGGCTAATCACTGTACAGAGAGGGATATTTTCTTTCTTTAAACACAGAGGACCAAATCATGTGTGCTCACTACTACTGTATGTTTAGAATAATGATAATTAGACTTGCTGCAGAAGTACTCGGTCTTCTTCACTACTGTTTGAAACCTGCTACTCCAGGCCGTCACTGGTTTTATTGTGTCTGGGGTCAAAATGTAGCTGGTTAGCAATGTATTCTGACTAAATCAAAAACTGTGAACAAATCTGTCATTAATATTTAGTTCATTTATTTGTGCTTTTTTTGTAGTTCCACCAGTCAGTGTTGGCATGATGTCATTATTCTGGTGAAGAGTGTTTAGTAATATCGCATGTGCAGCTCAAAAAAAAAAGAAAACTGAGGCTAGTAGAATCAGACTCAGAATCAGAATGAGCTTTATTGGCCAGGTATGTTTACACATACAAGGAATTTGTTATATTGACAGAAGTTAAAGTGTTATAGTAGTTATGCAACAATACTTTAATCGTGACCCTGGAGCACAAAACCAGTCTTAAGTAGCACAGGTATATTTTATAGCAATAGCCAATAACACATTGTATGGGTCAAAATTATCGTAAAAAAAAAATATATATATATTTTTTTTTGGCCAGAAATCATTAGGATATTAAGTAAAGATTATGTTCCATGAAAATATTTTGTAAATGTCCTAACGTAAATATAAAAACGTAATTTTTGAGTAGTAATATGCATTGCAAAGAACTTCATTTGGACAACTTTAAAGGTGATTTTCTCAATATTTAGATTATTTTTGCACCCTCAAATTCCAGATTTTCAAACAGTTGTATCTCGGCCAAATATTGTCCTATATCTTAACAAACCACACATCAATGGAATGCTTATTTATTCAGCTTCCAGATGATATATAAATCTCAATTTAAAAAATTGACCCGCATGACTGGTTTTGTGGTCCAGGGTCACAATTTTGTCTCATTACCAATGAGCTGCTAATTATTTACTGGCCAATAACCAATAAAAGGCTGATATTTAAATTATATGTTATTTTGTCTAAATAAATTAAAACTAAAATCTGTGAATTTCAAAGATACAAGTGAAAAGGCATCAAATTGCATTACAGTAAAAAAACACATTCGTTTTACGATTTGCTAAAGATGACATTTAATAGTGTTATTAAAATATTAGTGATTTTAAAGATTAGATGACAACAAAGGTAATATACTATTACAATATGTCTGATATCAGCTGATAACAGATATGGCAATTATAATGCATAGTGTTAAAAAGATTATTATTAACTAAAACCTTTTTTTAAATATTTAAATAAAGCTGAAATAAAATGTAAATATTAGATTGAATAACTTAAACTGAACAAGAATTACAATGAAATAAATCATTCAAAGGTACTGGTCACTTTCTGCCTTTCTAATTTTCTATTGGATTATATGGACATTTTAACCCTAAAACAACAACACAATGCAATGCATAACTCAAAAAAAGGGGTAAAAACAGGTAAATACTGAAATAAATACTGACAATTCCTTTATATTAAAAGTGCATTGGGCCCTATTTTATGTAATTAGAGTGTAGACATGCTGCTTTGGCAACTAACTGAAATAATTTAAAGTTGAAGCACTAAAATTGACTAAGTGGAAATACATAAAAGCTGAAACAGAAATAAAAAAAATAATATTTCAACAAAAACTAATAGACACAAAATTCCACACAAAAGGGAATTCAATTTAAATTGAAAATATAAAGATAAAAGCCAATTCAAAATATTAATAAAAAAAGCTTCAGCATCCCCACAGAACAGAGCATAAGTGTTTTGGAGAATGAATGGATGGATGGATGGATGAATAAATAATAACAATAAACACTCATCCAGAATGTTTACACAAAACTTTCTCAAGGCCTTCTTGAGTCATATACAGCATGTTTACTTCAATCTACCTAAACACAAGTTTATTAACACAAACCAATAGTAAAACAGAAGTAAAACCCAGTGAGGTCGCTAGTAGCCAAGCACCGTAGCTTAGCGTATTGTAACGTCACCTTTAGTTCTGTTAGCGTACCAGCA
Organism: Ptychobarbus kaznakovi; assembly: GCA_027422405.1. Classification (NCBI taxonomy): domain Eukaryota; kingdom Metazoa; phylum Chordata; class Actinopteri; order Cypriniformes; family Cyprinidae; genus Ptychobarbus; species Ptychobarbus kaznakovi. Next base: position 23,943,085 of record CM049799.1, read on the forward strand.
CAGATGGCAGTACAGAGAGGAGGCTGCCGCCTGCAACACTCACGCAAACACACCTTTAATGCGTCGGCGGAACACTACAGATGGTGACAGAGAGGAGGCCATAGCCCTCAAGCTGAGACAAGATGCCTGCCGGAGATCAGACGGCACTAATGTGACTCAGAGATGGTGATCAGTCAAGCACAGAAGCACACAAAAGACGCACACTTGAGATTAAGTTCAGTCAAGTGTTACGGGTATCGTTGACCATGCCGTGGTGGAACAGATCTCACAGTGGAGCTTTATCCTCTTCCACCCTGAGGACACACACACACACAAACCACACACACCGATCTGACTTCTTAAACTGTGACTTCCATCTGTGATAAAAGCTTAAAGGTAAGCTGAAGGAGAACTTTGACCATAAGCAAACCCATCCTCACTCTATCAATACACATGGCATTTTTCCCATTTCTGTTATTCTTGAAAAGCTTTTTACTCATAGGTTGGCACGGTTCTGCCTTGCGTTAACGTTCATTGCCAGTACCCTTTCCTGCGGTTTTACACAAATGCACTGACACTCATTCTTTCTCTTTGACACATGCTTTGCATACTGTAGCCTGGCGTAACACCGAAGTGTTTCTGACAGCATCAAAAGTATTCGGCGATGCGTACAGCCTTGACGATGTAATACGACCTCTCTGCCTCTGTTTAACCTCTAGAAACTGGTGTAAGCTACATACCGACGATCCCGTACATGTTAAACTTGATGCTTCTTTTCCACTTTTGTCTGTTCTGGTGGTGTTTAATACCACTGACATATACTTTAACACAGTATTCTTAAGAACTAGTTGTTCTCACTATCCCAGGTGCATTGGGAAAATGTACCTGTACATTTCTGCAAAAATTACATTTTGTTGCTTGTTGCACGTTTCACAACACTTTCAAAATGAAATGTCAAGTGAGTGGCACTAAAAGCACATCCAGTTTTATCCAAAACAGATGAATGTGATTTTGGAAACGTTTTATTACATTGGTTGTTGTTCAATTGAAATTGCGATTGAGTAGTGGTAAAACTTTTGAAAATAACATACAACCGATACTAAACCGCTAACCTAAACTAACCAAGAGTATTAACTAAAGAGAACATGAGATAACAACATATTTGCTGAAGCAAACATGGCATTTTAGCTTGCTTCTAAAGTCTTTGAGCACTTTTATCATGACTTGTGTTTCATTGGACTTACTCTACACCTGAATGCTCCACATTAAGTTCAGTGCAGTACCAGGTGAGCTACAGAGCAAGTTTACTACATTAGAAACGCCATATGGAGATGATTTTGTGACCTAAATGTCGAAATGTAGTAGTTTACAAATCATGCACTATGGTAAAAGTGTTTAGAGGTTGTAACATAGTATAGTGCAAGAAACAGCGCAAAACAAGTCTATATCAATTTATATTCTTATTAATTAGTAATTCAAATTACATTTCATTTTTACTGAATTTTAGGATTTGTCCAACAAATTTTAAATCCACTCAAGAGCAAAAAAAAAAAAAGTAAGGTTTTGATTTTGGCGTACTGACAGACGTCTTCATTTTATCTGAACATTTTAAAGACTTCAAAATATTTGTATTTAATTTTAATGTGCCTCCCAGTTACACATATTGGTTTAATTTATATTAGCTAAATGATAACACTAGAGACTGTGACCGAACTAAAAATATTTCAAGGTAAAATGACTGAATCTCTTGTTGGCTTTTTTAAAAAAAAAAACGACAACAAATCTTTTTTTTTACATGTGCACCATGATCTTATAATGGTCTTTACATTTTACCATTCACAAACAAATCGATCTGGTAATTTTTAACACTGACATGATACTGTATGCATTACATAATTATGCAAGTGGAACGCAATAAAAACTGCAGCATTCTAAGCTATTTGATTGTAAGATGCTAAGTACAGGATGTAGATTACAGGAATGATTCTGTATCATATAAAATGGATGCCAACCCTAGTTACTTCACACCATACTACAGTAAATCGCAGTGGTGTTAGCATACACTGCACTTACACACTGAGCTTAATTTATATACATATATATATATACACACACACTCTACCACTACTCTTGCTCTGGCCCTATTATTTATTTTATTATTTTATTTTATTTTGTAATGCCACAGTTTAAAGTGTGCATCTCACTTGACTCTGGGTATATTTTATTAGCTTAAAAATAATCAATCTATTAGAAAAATCTGCTTAGATCCTTGAATCTATTATAACGGTCTCTCTTGAATTAACTATCTTGAAGAGGGAGTTAATAATTACTAAAACAAAGAAAAGAAGAGTACAGACAGGAGACCACCATAGTTATATAGGAAAGCAACTTTCATGACCCCATTTGAAAGGGAGCCATGTCATTTCAAGGTATGTTAATTTTCGCGAGCGGCTGTGTAATTAATTTTACAGGAAGACCTCACTTTTAGTGTCACGTTTTCTGAAAATAGCTTGACAGCGTCATGCACTACTTGCGTATCAGAAGTGCCTACCTCTCTATTTAACTTTATATTCAATTACACATTACAGATTATGGAAGCAAAATAATTAAAGGCATAATTTTATAATTTCATCAAAATAATCATCCTCAATCCTTGATCCTACGGCTGAGTTCTCCCTACTTCAATACAAATGAAGCGGCTCATATAATATGTACCCTGAAATTCACCTTGAGCAGTCAATCAGCAGGAAAAGTTCATAGGTTACCAGTGCATCACAAACAGAGCAGGAGCCAATTACAACCCAGAGCTCTTTAAACCGAGATGGAGTATAGATTTTAAATTTAAAACTGCAACATGTGGGTCAAAACACTCATTTCAATAGACAGAAAGGGAGGGGGGCGAGAGAGAGAGCGCGCGGGAATTAGTCTATAGAGAAATTATATTTGAATAGAAAAGTTATGAGGACTAATATGCTCTGTTTCCAAGTTAAATATGCATTCTCAAATGAAAATACTCATAAAGAAGTGCTTCTGTACAGTATAGGTTTTCCTCTAAATGTTGCCTCTTCAAGTAGCCTCTGTCACACAATTAGCTATGTGTATTTATTCTCACTTTGTCATTTACTCAGATTATAGTTTACCTGTGGAAATGGCAATGTAAATTGTCAAAATGTAATTGTAAACTTTGATAAAGAACCTTCTATGAGTAGAGGGTTTACTTCGGCATTGTGTTATGTTGAAGAAAAGACATCTCTCACAGAATTAAGTAGTTGTGTGTGTATTTATTGCTGGCTTCCAGTTGTTCTTTCTCTTTCTGCATTAAAACATAAAAGACGTTATAAGACATAAATGGCCACATTAAAACCAAACGTCAATGTGACGAGTGGGGCAGGGGCCGAGAGCCGTGGGAGCGGAGCGAGGCCGGTGGAGTAAATGATAATGAACGACACCTGCGCCACTCACCTGTCTCGAGTCCCAGTCAATTAAACATTATCTAAAGTGCATCCAACATCAATTACTGACCTTGTATTAAAGAAAATGTAAACATTGTTTAGCAACTAAAATCCAAAATTGCTACATAAGATTTGTGAGTAATTTAGCAGAGCTGATAGAACACATACCTCTGTAATCTATGGATAATCCAAGGGACTAGTCAGCTGCAAAGAAAGCCCTGTATAATTAAGTTCTAACAGACATGCTTCCAGCAGACTTTTCCTCCTAGACGCAGCTTTCAACTTTCAACATTAAAACACAATGTTTGCGTTTCAAGATTCTAAAAACATGACAATTATAACATTGCAGCCTGAATCCAAAAGGCAATTTAAAATCTAACAGCAATAATAATGAAAAGCATGGTTATTTATATTCTGCACAGTAGAATTTAGCAGCATGTGTGGTTGCAAGATTCTTCCTAGGGCTGGGCGATTTTTCAGATTTTATCGATCAATTCGAATTGTAGAAATCACAACAATTGAATACAAATATTACCAAACTTTAGAATGAGATATCATATGCCAATGATAACAGTAAAGATAAAAGAATGATCCGAATGCATGTCTGCACACATGATTAACCGTTCACGATGTGACGCGATTATATCGCACAGATTGTGTTTTTGTTTGACAAAGATGTGACGCGGACAGTGTAATAGGAAAAGAAATGCAAGAAGATGTGAGTTAAAGCTCTTTCAACTTGAGCGCCGCGTTTAATATTTAAGATGCTGCAAGAGACGTGAACTCAACTGTCAAACCCTTCCATGTTTACATAGAATTAAGAATGAATTATATTCTTTAACTAGAGGGTTAATAAAGAAAAAATACTTGAATCATGTTACATTTTCAAGTTGACTTGTTAAAAATCGAGAATCGGTCAATAGTAAAAAAAAAAAAAAAAATGAGATTTTAATTTAAAGCTTTAAAGTAAGTTTTACCTCTTTGTCACCATCTCTGTTTGAAAACCTGGAATTGTAACTGCTTGCGGAATTGTTTGCGTGGGGTTGTGCGTCGGCACGGCTTCAGCGCGGATGAATCTAATGTTTTGAGGTGAATGTGTGGCAGTCAGTCACTGCACCGGTGTGGATACTGTACTTAGGAATCACAGATTCTAGCCTTCGTCTTGGAATATATGACTCAAATAAGAATTGTCACCATATATTGCTATCTGAACAAGTAAGTAACAAGTCTGCCACATTTGTTCTGACCAACTGAGGAAAAAAGCATTACAATAAATTGCGCTGCCAATGGTAATTAAATCTAACGATCGGTTAGCTCATATCACATCTAACCGTGCAAATTATTATTATTACTTTATTCTCAAATGATTAATGTTAACAACATCAGCATTGCGTGACTATGAGTATGGTGTGTTAACATGTAGATTTCAATTTCTGTATAGTCTAATCTAATTGTCATGTCATTTGAATTTCATATTAAGAAATTATTTTAACCCAAAAAGCAAACTATGCTCCCTTCGAACTGGTTGTCTTTAAAATACAAATCGTGTGTAATCTGTAATCAGAAGCACATTTAAAACTAGAATATAATTGAATTAACTTCACATGTGTTTCATAAACACATAATCACTTCTGGATTACAATCCGCCATAAAAATGATACATTTAATTATTCTAGCTGCTGTGAGAAAAGGTTATAAACGATCTGCCACCTGCAGGATCCTCACATGCTATAGCCTACTAGCCGGGACAACTTCTTCATGTTTACAGACGTGACGTAATGATGCATTGCCATGCTCGAATTTCCTGCGAAAACCTACCGTACCACTCAAATTAGAAAACATTATTATAAGATAACCGTTGTGAATCGGGCTAAAATAAGGCGATAGTTTTGAACACTGGCTGGTTATGTACTTGCTCAAGTATTGATTTCGGATCAATTTTAACCCAAAAAAGTTAGGGACTGCAGCTTTAAAACCTTCTAAATTTAAAATTATTCCTAGTTCCTAGTGAAATGTTATGTAATATGTGACCCCCAGTTGCCAATCCATCTTGTTATGTGCAAACCACAACAAATTCATGATACCTAAAACAGTCATGTATTGTGAAAAAACTGATCATATAACTTTGTGTAGTGTACCTGACATACTGGTACCACACATGATGCAACTCTTTAAGAGAAGACAACACATTGCACGCATATGTGTGTACATAAAACATCACACTATAATGTCAGATTTGTCTTTTCTGGAAGTGTGACTGAACAAAACCTTCCGATAATTTTCCGGAACCTCTGTGTAGAAAAGGCTTTTGTTACCAAATGTCACTTTGATGACTTTAGCGCTGGTGTTTTGACAGAGATGAATTTAGAGAGGCAACTTCTCTGAGAGAGTTTACCGTGCTGTTACTGCTGTTTTACAAGCTCAGCATGTTAAATCTCTTTCCAAGAGGTTGCACCTCTAAATTCATCACCTTTCTGAACGTATTCGCCACAAGAAAGCATTAGTTTAAAAAAAAAATCATGACCATCCTGTCCCACAAAACTCGGTAGAGTGGTCTGCTGTTTTGTGATAGATTTTGGTCACGGTGGTGTGTGTGTGTCAGTGTGAGAGAATAAGACAGAGAAAAGGAGAGTGTGAAAGAGAGAGGGGGTGAGAGTTTGACCTTTCTTGTTTGTATGCATGTCTGTAGTTGTTGTTGCCATCGAGGTGTTGCTAGGGGGCCATCTTGACAACTTCCTGTGATGGGCTGTAATCAGGCTGGCGTCCCTCCTCACACCTGATCTGAGTGTGTGTGGCCTGTCACCTAAATTTAGCTCGGTGACATGTGTGAAAGTCCACACATGCACAAACGCACACACTCTTATCACAAATGCATAATACCAGATAATACAAAACACACACAAACATAAATCTTCATCCGTTTACATTCACAGTCACACACAAATTGAAAACTCTGACAGGAAGGCCTAAAAGACAAACAAACCTAATCCTGCTCAAATACACATGGCCTTATTTTTAACCTAACATATCTAATGACCCAAAAACCAAACATGCTCTCATACAGTCACACACACGCACACACACACACACATTAATTCAATGTGCAAGTGCTGGACAAACCACAGAGCCTGAGTACACACATAACCTCGCTGAACATACAGACTGTAATCCCTGTAAACATCGACAAGAGGATAGCTGTCACTTCCAAGCTATCAGCAGCTCACTATGAGACAGGGCAAGCCTGAGGTGCAATACACTCTCCTTCTAACCTTACTGTCAACATTGCAGCCTGCACACACATGCTTGCACTAAAGAAACGGAAGGGAGGGGGGGGGGGGGGGGATTAACCATATTCTGTCAACTGCTCAACCTGGGTCTGACTCACAGAAAAAAACAGCAGCACACCTTTTCTTAAAGGGATCGTTCACCCAAAAATGAAAGATCTGTCATCATTTACTCACCCTCAATGTGTTTCAGACATGTATGAATGTCCCCATCGAACACCCCCACTGTTGGTAATCAAAGAGTTGATGACTTCCATAGAAAAAAATATAAAAATACACATACTTGAGTGTGTGTGGCCTCTGGCCTGTCACCTAAATTTAGCTCAGTGACATGTGAAAGTCCACACATGCACAAATGCACACACTCTCATCACAAATGCATAATACCAGTTAATAAAAAACACACAGAAACATAATTCTTCATCCGTTCACATTTACAGTCACACAGAAATTAAAACATATCTATATATATGAAAGCCAATGGCTACTGTCAACTGTTTGGTTACCAGCATTCTTCAAAATATCTTCTTTTGTGATAAACAGAAGAAAGAAACTCCTTCTTTGGAAGATGTTTGGAACAAGTGAAGGGTCTTACGATGCATGGTTGAGTTGTTGCTGCTCCTAAACGTTTCCACTTTCAAATAATACTACTTATATTTGACTGTGGAATATCTAGCAGGGACAAAATTTCATGAACTGACTTGTTAAAAAGGCGGCATTCTATACCACACTTAAATTCACGGAGCTCTTTAGAAATACCATTCTTTTTCTACAAATGTTTGTACATGCAGACGCAGACTGCATGGTGTTTGATTTTATACACCTGTGGCAATGGGTCTGAATTTAATCATTAAGAGAGGAGAGTGTGTGTGCGTGTGTGCGTGTTCAGTATGTAAGCATGTATGTATGTAGGCCTGTATGTATATGTGCGTATATATATATATATATATGTAATTTCAACACTCGATATATCTGAAGCTCTAATGTTTGAGCAAGTTAAAATATTAAAAACTAAAATCTTATTGCATCTTGTTGGCGCTTTTTTAATCTTTCCTCAACACTTATTATTTATTTTATTATTTATTTATTTTTTACAGTACACAGTCTCAGTGTGTGACTACATCGCCATAGTCTCACTGTGCCTCTATAGCCTCTGTGCATCACCCAACAATCTCCCTGTATAACTGCATTCCCATGTGCTTTGTCACTCCGCTGATGATATCTCAGTTGGTTTCTGAGCGCCTATATGCATTTGGAGTCATCTCACAATGCTTGGCTGGTATTTACGCTATTATCAGGAGGTCACGGACTAGGAAAGTAGCATTTATTCAACATTAGGAAAATGTTTGTTTTCTGATGTTGGAATAAAAAGTGTTTGTGCAGCTTCTTGAACATTCCCCTTGACAAATGACTCATCCATCAAAGCAGTAAACTGATTTGTTCATTTGTGTTACTTCGCTGCCATGAGATCTTGATTGCTTCCCTGCATCATCTCTGTGCAGTTCTCACTACCGCCTACACAAAAAAATACTTTAAAATGTCAGGATGTTGAAATTCGAGTAAAAATGAAAGTGGCGCAGCTAAATCTAGATACATCTGCAGCACCTGAGAATGAAAGAGTGGAGATTAAAGGCCAACTCGCATTGTATCGGGTCAGCATTCCAAGCTTGCGCTTTTAAATCAAATTAATTATGCTCTCATTTCTCTAACAAATTAAATAAGCACCCCTGGATTCCATAGTGCAGGTTTACTGCTAACTGTAGGCAAGAGCATTTTCCACTTGACATTATCCATATGATTGCAGTTCCCCCGGCCTCGAGTCTGCCCACGCTTTTACTGCTGCTTCAACCATGAGCCATCTGTGGAAAATTTGACTCAGTCCAATTGACCTGTTTGATTAATTGACTGTGTTCAATGAAAATCAATTTAATAAGACCATAATGACTGCAACAGCCCCAATGAATGATTATTATTATGGTAAGATATATCTTGCATGTGTCCGTATTTGCAGAGATGGCTTTTTTCCCTTCGTACAGAAGATGATGGGATGTATTTCTAAGACAAATTTCCTGCATATGATAACATGCGGTGGTAAAGGTAGAATCACACCAAGGACGATAAATACAATAACGATAAAGCTTTAGAAATTGTTCTAAATGTAAAATAATAGCCAAGCCCTCGCTACAAGTATAATAAAAGTGGAACAATATATTTGCAATCACATTCGAAGCATTTTTTTTTACCAGTAAATGAATGATCAAAACATTGAAAGCCAATCAGAATCCATCCTGCATTAAGATGGCAGATGACAAAATTGTAGGGTGCTCAGAATAAACAGAATGATATTGTGCCTTGGTGTGGACACTAATATAGTTATAGTTTTTTTACAGTTATCGTTTTTGGTGTGAACAGGCCATGACTGGCTAACATCAGCTATAGAAAAGCAAAATAAAACAGTGCCATCTAAACTTGTATTTATCTGCTCGCTTTTAACTTAGCTTTTCTCTTACAAAAGCGCTTACTTAAATGGACTTGTCAGTGAAAACTCGATTAGACAGTAATACTTTTAGTAGTGAATGAGGCGAGCTCAAAAGCTATTCATTTTCATTTCACTGCCACATATGTGGCCACTACCCAGACTAAAAATCCTGTGTTCAAGTTTTTAACTTGTCAAGACCGGCTGTGATAATAAAGAAGCTGTAGCATATTTTGTGCTAGTTGTACGGAGCCTTTTTAAATCAAATTTATTGTCTATTATATTTTTGTGTCATGTGCTGCTGATTGGATCATCCATCGTCGACGCAGTTTACTTGGACACTTTGGCCTCACCCAATGCAAATGAGGAGAATACATAAACCAATCACTGTAGCAGCTCAGTGTAAGCATAATTCATATTTCCTGCACTATGGTATAATATCAGGGGGAGAGAGAGATATAAAGATGGAGAGACCTTGTGTACAGTCTGGTCTGCTTTGCTCTAAACATCATCAGTGGGTTACTGTAGCTTAATTTATCTTATTTATCTTTTTATATATTTATTTATGGCTGATAAAGAAAGAATTAATCAACTAATGCAAAAAAGGAGAATGAACACAGAACCTTTTAGCTGCTAATACAGGACTTAAATTTATTGACGGATGAACGGATAAAGATAAATCGCTTGGTTCATCTATCCATTGAGTTAGGATAAAGAATTCTATAAAACAAATAAATAAATAAAATAAGACCCCAATTGTAGGATATAGTGTATAGTACAAAATTGTCTTATTATTTTGATTGATGGAAGCAAGAGGGAGGTCAAAGCGAATGGGTCATTCCAACACTGCAGTATTTTCAGATCCCCATCATACACATCTTAATTTACTTGAATATGGATATCCTACTAGCTTTCATTTATAACAATATTAGAATTAAGTGAATATAGTGGGATTAATTGTAAATAGTTTCACTATGTTGCTTGAGCAGTTGTCAACTTTGTAAAAAAACAAAGAAAAAATTGTATTTCTACCTATTCCATGTATTTCTTCATTATTTTTCTTTCTTAAATCAGTTTTTTCAAACATTATTTTAATTGTTAATCAAGTACAAGTACATGTGAAAATCCCCTTTTGGAACCAGACACAAACACGTACAGAAATATTTCCTTAAAATTACAACATGCCTTTAAAAGTTACAGATTTCAAGCATTTCTGTACCTGTTACACTGTAACAGAAATGAACCCCCTACAATATTTTACAACTACAAAAATTTCACCAATCTATACTGTGCCTCTCTCTTCATTCCCAAACGTCGGCATTAACAGTGGAACTCGGAGCAGGCAGGAATGTTTTATTGCTGGAGGCAGGAGAGAGAGAAGCGCTTTGAACATTGGCGTAGGGTAATTCTTTAACGGTAATCTGTGAAGCGCAGATAGCGCATTTCGGATATGAGTGGAATATGAGAGTGATGATATCTCGGCCAGGCAGGCTCTGCAGCGCCGCTGATTATTAGCACTGATATGAATGTTGTTTGATTAGGCAAATATGGATTGCAGATGGCACACAAATAATACGGGGAGGCATCGTCGACAACCGGTGTCTGGTCAGTGGAGTGACATGATGGCGGTCTGTGCACAATCATCTAGAACTTAAATGTAGTCTTAGTCTATTTACTTTCTCACAATGTCAACAAAAAAAAAATAGGCCCTGATATGCAATGGCATAAACAAATAATAATCGTCAAAGAGCGATTTTCCACGTCAATAAAACAAAGCATTTTGTTTCTTTGCACATTAAGTGTTTTCACTCTCTAAATGTAGCGAGAGGGTGGGAAAAAGAAACTGGATGGTGATATGCAGAGAGAAAGCATAACTCCAAATCTCGGAAGAGCTGTGATCTGTGATTGAGGGTCAATAGCATAGCCACGGGCTGATTCAAATTCATGTTAGGGAAAAGCTTCATATTTTCATTTCTGCGGCGCATTTGAGACAAATCGCTCAATACCTGAAAGACAAGGAAATTTAAGCAATGCATTTTCCTCTCATTCCACAGCGGTAATTTCTCATTTGTAATCCATTTTTCTCCCACGGCTCCGTGGTCTCTGGGAGCACATATGGGCTGCGGAAAAGGGAAGATGCAGGGAGATGCATCATTTGACTAGGAAAAACATCAATCTTTGAAGTGGGCTGCACACACAAAAAGAGTATCGCTCTCTCATCTAATTGCAAATTCCAATTTTCTTGAAAAAGACGACCTCAAATATGTAAATCCTTGTTGAGGGTGCTAAGATGGATCAGATTATCTAGTCTTCCACTGCAAGGATGGAAGCTGGGCAGAGCAGCAAATCTTCTTTAAAAAGCTTTGATACAAAGACAAGTCCCTGCATGGCAGTCCACATTATCATTCACAAATGGAGTGGCTGCGCGAGGACCCTTTCGTAAATATGGAACATTAAGACCGACAATACCCATTTGCATGTTCTTCCATGATTAAAAATGAATAACAGCTCATACTATTGATTAAGGGACAATGTTAATTAAGATCACATTTAGTTTCTAACTCTAGCATGTGTTGCTTGTCTCTGGCATGTTTGCTTGCTGGTCTCGTCTACGGCTTCCATTAAGGCTACTTTCTGTGACAGGCCAAACAACTTCCGTAAATATGGTACACGTGTCAGTGCATTTGAGACACAAAACCATTTTTTTTAATTGTTGTTGCAAGAACTGTTAGATAAACTAATACCTAATAGGGATGGGAATATTCCACAATTCGCTCGTGCATCAGCAAAAAAAAAGTTAACGATGCGATGCATCGGTTTAAAAAGTGTGCTTCGGATACAATTTGGCATTTGTATAACGATGCATCATTTCTAACATATTTGCATCAGTAAAAAAATTATGTATTTACTAGTGGATGCACTACACTTTTATTGTTTATAAAGTGACCAATAATCTGTGATGAATATTTTATATGTAGATCGATTTCTCCTCTTCTCAAGCGTGTTCTCTCATCACCGCTGCGCGTGAATATAACAAATCACAACAACACTACAGAGCTGAAGAAAAGCGGTGATTAAAGTCCAATACCTGACTATAAAGAACCTAAAAAATCAATCGGGGCTAAAGCAGCTATAAATGACAACGTAAGTTCACACAGTCTAACTAATTTGTGCATGCTTTTTATTAAGCAGCCCTTAATATGTCGATCATGGATCAAATCGATCCACCATAGCAAAACAAATATATTTGTGCTGTTTAATGCATTTGAGGCGTTTTGTTTTCCTCAGTGCATAACTGAAATGTCACAAGTGTATTTTTCATCTGTAAATGTTAGAAAGTCATGCAAATATATCCATTTTGCTGTCAGGAGTGGGCTTACACGAATGGACGAGCACTGCTGCACGCTAAAATAGGAGCGCAATAATTCTGAGTCAAATATGCATTTAATGATACCAGTAACTGTAAAGGGAGTCAGCTACTATTGTAATGGGTAAATAAATTGTAAGCTAATACAGTTCTAATTACTAAGCTTAGATGAATTAATGTGTGTTTCTTATAGCAGTTAAAATGTAATTTAGTGATTTTAACTTTTAGTTTAGTGATTGTTAACGCTTTAAAGAGCAACGTTAGATTGTAATGTTCTAATGCTATCTGTTCTACCTATAAAAGGTACAGCTGTTTTAAAACCAGAGAGAAAGGCTGCATGGATATGATAGTATGTGAGAGAGTCAGGGGTAATATCATTGCATTCCTATTGGTCAGTGAGGAGCACATCTTAGCCTGACAGTTAGCCTGCCTTGAACCAGGTTAGCTTTCACAGTTACTGAGGTTGATCTTTGTTAAATTGTCTTTATGGAACCAAATCATTTGACAATGAGTCAGGCTAACTGAAATAAGCCTGGCCTATTTGGTAAACTTGTTTTATGAAACAGGTCTCGAGGCGTTAGAAGTCAGAAGACACAAGTTAATTTATGATTTGCTGTCTGACTGTCTGAACCAAAGAAATAAAAGCGATCTTATTTTTTCCATTGCATCGAATCGCATTGTGTTGAATCGTATCAAATCAAAATCGAATCGCACTGCAACGTAATAGGGGTGAATCGTATCGCATCGCATTGCTAGCTGCTTCATATGTATCTTCAATGTATTGTATCGTTGGCTATGCATCGAGATGCGTATCGCACCGGCCTCAGTTATGGAGATGCACATCCCTAATACCTAATATTAAATTAATCTACTATGAAAAATAACTAAAAATATTTTGCCCACCTCAAAGGCCTGAAAAATCTCAGCAATTGACATAATACAACAAATGAATATCAATTCAACAGACTGTCTCTGTGTCACAAATGAGAGCCAGACGACAACAGGTAAGTATCACATGGGAATGTTTATTGAGTGAGATGCAGTGAAATAGGAGAGTGATGAGCTGGTGCGTATCGTGGGGGTGGTTATATGCAGGTGCACGGTGCAGGAACTGATATCCTTCTCGTTCACAGGAGAGTGGAGTCCGGGTGCTCAGGAGAGCGGGGATCAACGCTGGAGAATCGTTGGAAACGCAGGAGGACCTTGAATATCCTTTGGAGAATCGCTGGAGAGTCTAGGAGGTAAGCAAAACACAGGTAAGTGTGTAGGGAGTCTGGTATAGATCCGTATAGTGAACCGTAGACCGGACGATGAGTGTCAGAGAGCGTGTGGAGTTTATAGGAGTGTTGATGAGGGACAGCAGGTGCAGGTGATCAAAACTCAGGTGACTGGGATCTGGTGATTGCGGTTGATGGCGGAGACTGTGACTGTGACTCTCTGACACTACCCCCTCCCCCAGGGGTGGCTCCTGATGCCCTCAAGCGGCGACGGGGGCGACCTCGGCCTCTGGGTGCGGGACGATCAGGATGAGTGCGATGGAAGTCCTGTAACAGCATGGGATCAAGGATATCGTCCTGGGCCACCCAGGATTGTTCCTCGGGCCCGTAGCCCTCCCAGTCCGCGAAATACTACAGCCTGTTTCCCCGTTGCCGCGAATCCAGGATGTTGCAGACTTGATAGACAGAGGGTTTATCTAGTATTTCAGGAGGAGGAGGCTCGTTCAGCTCGGGTTGATCTGGTGGGGGAGAAGAGCAAGGCTTCAGCAGGGACACATGAAATGTGGGATGAATGCGGTACCTGGGGGGTAGGGGATACTTGACCTCCTTATCTGTTGATCTTAAAGACCAATATAGCGGGGACTCAGCTTCCTACAGGGCAGGCAGTCGCAGGTTGTGGGTGACAACCACACGGACTACAGGTTTAGAGGGGATAGGGCTGCAGAGCCTCAGGTCTTGTGTCTGACTGCCTCAGGAGTGGTTGAGGCTAGTCCCAACTCTCTCTGCTCGCTCGCGACAGTATTCAAAGCTGGAATCCGAAGCTCTCCCGACCATGGGAGTGGCTGATCTGATAGCTGGAAGGAGTGAGGCCAGTGGTGTCTACGAAGGGAGTTTTGTTCATACTCGGCACGGGGAAACGCTCCACTGACTGGTCTTCTTCGTATACCCGAGGTAAGGTTGACCCCCTTTTGAAGAAAAAACCCGGAGGTACAAAGACTCCCAGCCACCCGTCCCACACTGCTCTCTCTGCTGCCCCGGACTCTCCGCACATCCGATCCCGCACTAGCCGACTGAGGAAGCTTTTTCCCTAGCTATCAGGCTAATGAACAGAGAAATAACCCATCCTACAACACACTCCCACTCACACAACATGCCATGCACTGCACTTTAACACAGTTTCTACCGACGACTACACACACACACTGCACTAACACTTCTGCTATCATGGACACCTACAAAAGCACATCCAAAGCATATGCATAATCTTGCACCTTTGCACAACATCTCTGCACAACCAATCGCTGTAAATTTATAACTGTTGCACCTTCACATTATTACTATGTATTAGGGCTGTAACGATAGGAGAAACCGAAATGCAACACTCAGATCCACGATCCTGGGCGGTGTGATAAGGGAGAATCGCGACACACCCCGTGTCTTTCCACATGTGACGCCTGCCTCAAAAGTTGAGCTAGTTGAAGAAGCTGAGGAAACATGGCAACCAACCCAGAGATTGCGACCCTCCCTCCTCATTTAAGTCCAGTATGGCAACATTTCGGCTACCGGTGGAGTAAAGGATGGCAATCGTGTAGTCGACAGACCCACACAATTGGAAGTGCTTTAAGAAGCTCCAAGTGAAGCAACACAACCAACATGCAGATCATATCCCGCACCATCAGAAATCAATTTACGGCACAGAAAACAACCCAGAGCAGCCTACACTACCTGTTTATTCCAAGCAAAGTTTCCAGCGAATTAGCGAGCACAGAAAATTACAAATGCAATGCAATTTTTATGGCACTGGATATGGAATTTTCGGTTGTCGAAAACGAGTCAAGTATTACTCAGGCCAGCCCCGTTATCTATTACCAAGCCGGGCGCATTTCTCGCAATTGTTACCAAAACTCAAGAGAAAACGACTAAAGTGGGGAGTGAGTTTGAATCCATCGCAATCACCACAGATGGATACGTCCCTGCCACAGACAGCTAAATGACCATAACCGCACCTATATTACGCAATTGGCAAATAGCAAACCACGTCCTCCAAAACGCCCGTGTATGAGAGCTCAAGCAGCATTTATCGGGAATACTTAAAGACTGTGATAGATTGGTCAGCAGATCAAACGTCTCCCGTGACAACAGACAACGCCAGAAACATTGCATGCTGTGAAGCGGCCGGATTTTACCATATACGATGCTTTGCTCACACTGTAATCTGGCTGCGCAGAGAGGGATGGGGTCACCAGATGTCCCGACTCCCCAGAGTGAGAAAGTTGTCCGTTTTTTCACCGCAGCACAACAGCTGCAGCTGTGTTGAAGGAGAAACAGGTGATGCTACAGCTGCCCTTACACAAGCTGGTCCAGGATGTGGCTACTAGGTGGAACTCTAGCCACGACATGCTCGAGCGCTACCTTGAGCAGCAGGCTGCTGTTTTATCTGCATTAACAGACAAGAGTGTCAAGAAGAACATTAAAGACATTGTCACTCTGTCTGATGATGATGTGAAACTAGCTGAGGACGTGGTCCAGGTTCTTAAACCTTTGAAAACTGTGACAACCCTCATGAGCACTGAGCAGATTCCAACTATTTCAATGATCTTGCCATTGAAACACAGAATCCTGGCCTCCATGAAGCACAGTGGCTCTGACTCAACAGTAGTAAAATACATCAAAGCTGCTATTGCACATGACTTCGAGGACAGATACCCTGATACGGATAGGGCACTAATTCAGTTTCTTCATATGAGCACTGCACTTGACCCCCGTTTCAAATCTCTACCTTTCCTTGATGAGACCACCCATGACACAATCTTCAAGAGTCTGACTGAGAGAATTCTGGACGATTGTTCACAGACTGTTCAGGTATTTGATTGTTTTAATATTAATATAATTAAATACATTTAATTTAAATATTAAATTATAAAATATAATTAAAAAATATAAAAACTTTATTAAATAAAGTGCTGTGTAAATCAGTTAGGCCTATTTATTTAAAGTCAGTATTTAAATATAGTCAGATAATAATAATGCTTAACTTATTAAATTAGCTTCATTCATCCTGGATTTCACATCCTCCATTGTATCTAACATTATGCTGCAATTGTGTTTATGGATTTGGTCTTACAGGCACAAACTTCCAGGATGAGACAGAGGAGCAATCAGAGATAGCCTCCAGCAGCAGTGACTGTCCTCCCTCCAGCCAAAAAAGCACCAATGGCTGAACTGTTTGGAGACATCTTTCCAATTGAACAGGCATCATCATCATCATCATCCAAGTCTTTGTCTGAAGTGGTGGATGAGGAGGTGCAGCATTACAGAGCAGTGCAGAGCCTCTCAGTGGACTCAAATCCACTTGTGTGGTGGAAGGACAACCAGAACCAGTTTCCCCATTTAGCCAAGTTGGCTAAAAGTTACCTTGGAATCCCAGCCACATCTGTCCCCAATGAGAGAGTGTTTTCTACTGCAGGTGACATTGTCACAGCACAGAGAGCAAGCCTCTCACCAGACAATGTTGACATGATGTGTTTCTGAAGAAGAATTTTCAACTCCCTTAAATCAACTCCACAACGAGTTTGGTTTTATAAGAGAAATAAGTTGTTTATTTGTTTAATGTTTACTTACTTGATTTGTGGTTTGCAGCACAGGCAGTAAGCCTCAGTTACCTCAGTGTGAAACAGTAGCCATTTAATTTACTTTGTAAATGTAAGAGAACTTGATTGAAGAAGAATTTCAACATGCTCGAATCATCTCCACAATGGAGTTTAGTTCTGTTTGTTTTTCAACAGTATTTTGTTACAAAGAAAACAGAAGTGTTATAGCTTTGGCTATTTATTTATTTTATATATGGCTATTTATATTGTTAATAATTTGCATAGTTAATCTTGTTCTTTGGGTGTTCAGTTTATAAAGATGTTTCAAATGTTATTTAATAAAAAATATTGTTTTAAAAATCTTTCTTTTTTTTTCTCCCACCCCCCACAAAAAAAATCGTGATACGAACCGAATCGTGGGTCAAAAATCGTGATACGAACCGAATCGTGGGTTTGGTGTATCGTTACAGCCCTACTATGTATAGATTACATAATGCATAGATAGTGTACATAATGTAGATGTGTACATACGGTGTATAATGTGTAGTTGATAACTAAGTATGTCTTTATAGTACACTATGTGTACTGAGTATATGTATGTGTATTTTGCACATTGTCTTCTGTACAGTCTGTAAATATGTACTGTCCATATGTAAATTGTTGTGTTTTTTTTTGTGTGTTTTTTTTGCACTGTCTGGAGCACGCTCGTAAGAATTTCACTCACCAAGGCACTTGTGCTGTGGTGATGTGACAATAAAAGTGATTTGATTTGATTTTGATTTGAATGTCGCAGCAGAAATCAAGACTCATCAGACCAGGCAACGTTTTTCCAGTCTTCTATTGTCCAATTTTGGTGTGCCTGTGCAAATTGTAGCCTCCGTTTCTTGTTCTTAGCTGACAGGAGCAGCACCCGGTATGGTTTTCTGCTGCTGTAGCCCATCTGCTTCAGGGTTCGACATGTTGTGTGTTCAGAGATGGTATTCTGCATACCTTGGTTGTAACGAGTGGTTATTTGAGTTACTGCTGTCTTTCTATCATCTCTAACCAGTCTGCCCATTCTCCTCTGACCTCTGACATCAACAAGGCATTTTCATCCACACAACTGCCGCTCACTGGATATTTTCTCTTTTTCTGACCATTCTCTGTAAACCCTAGATAGTTGTGCGAGAAAATCCCAGTAGATCAGCAGTTTTTGAAATACTCAGACCAGACCGTCTGACACCAACAACCATTCCACGTTCAAAGTACCTTAAATCCCCTTTCTTCCCCATTCTGACGCTCGGTTTGAACTTCAGCAAGTCGTCTTCACCACATCTAGATGCCTAAATGCATTGAGTTGCTGCCATGTGATTGGCTGATTAGCAATTTCTGTTACCAAGCAGTTGAACAGGTGTACCTAATAAAGTGGCCGGTGAGTGTATATACATATATATATATACACTGACCAACATTTTAAACGCAACACTTTTGTTTTTGCCCCCATTTTTCATGAGCTGAACTCAAAGATCTAAGACTTTTTCAATGTACACAAAAGGCCTATTTCTCTCAAATATTGTTCACAAGTCTAAATCTGTGTTAGTGAGCACTTCTCCTTTGCCGAGATAATCCATCCACCTCACAGGTGTGGCATATCAAGATGCTGATTAGACAGCATGATTATTGCACAGGTGTGCCTTAGGCTGACCACAATAAAAGGCCACTCTAAAATGTGCAGTTTTATCACACAGCACAATGCCACAGATGTCGCAAGTTTCGAGGGAGCATGCAATTGGCATGCTGACTGCAGGAATGTCCACCATAGCTGTTGCCCGTGGCTTGAATGTTCATTTCTCTACCATAAGCCGTCGACAAAGGCATTTCAGAGAATTTGGCAGTACATCCAACCGGCCTCACAACCGCAGACCACATGTAACCACACCAGCCCAGGACCTCCACATCCAGCATCTTCACCTCCAATATCGTCTGAGATCAGCCACCCGGACAGCTGCTGCAACAATCGGTTTGCATAACCAAATACATTTCTGCACAAACTGCCAGAAACCGTCTCAGGGAAGCTCATCTGCATGCTCGTCGTCCTCATCGGGGTCTCGACCTGACTGCAGTTCGTCATCGTAACCGACTTGAGTGGGCAAATTCTCACATTTGATGGCGTCTGGCACTTTGGAGAGGTGTTCTCTTCACGGGTGAATCCCGGTTTTCACTGTACAGGGCAGATAGCGTGTATGGCGTCGTGTGGGTGAGCGGTTTGCTGATGTCAACGTTACGGATCGAGTGGCCCATGGTGGCGGTGGGGTTATGGTATGGGCAGGCGTATGTTATGGACAAAAAACATAGGTGCATTTTATTGATGGCATTTTGAATGCACAGAGATACTGTGACGAGATCCATTGATACTGAGGCCCATTGTTGTTCCATTCATCCACGACCATCACCTCATGTTGCAGCTTGATAATGCACGGCCCCATGTTGCAAAGATCTGTACACAATTCCTGGAAGCTAAAAACATCCCAGTTTTTGCATGGCCAGCATACTCACCGGACATGTCACCCATTGAGCATATTTGGGATGCTCTGGATCGGCGTATACGACAGCGTGTTCCAGTTCCAACCAATATCTAGCAAATTCGCACAGCCATTGAAGAGGAGTGGACCGACATTCCACGGGCCCCAATCAACAACCTGATCAACTCTATGCAAAGGAGATGTGTTGCACTGCGTGAGGCAAATGGTGGTCACACCAGATACTGACTGGATTTCAGGCCCCCTGGACCCCCTCCCCCAATACAGTAAAACTATTACTGTATTGTATACTGTATACTGCACATTTTAGAGTGGCCTTTTAGTGTGGCCAGCCTTAATAACGCATTAATGCAAATTCCTTTTAACGGCACTGATTTTATTAACGCGCGATTAACGCAGTGCATATTTTCAGTTTGACCTGTGGCCCAACCCGTAGTTGGAGAAACGGAGATGCACAGTGTTGCCAACTTAGCAACATTGCAGAACCCTTTAGCGACTTTTTTTTCCTGAAAAAAAGCGCCCAAAACTTATTTAGTCTCCGAGTATTGCCGCACGAGGTCTTGCTTTCCCAGCATGCGCACACACCTCTCTCTCTATCTCTCCGTCTGTCTGCTCAGTTTCTGTTCAGCACGCGCACACACATCTCTCTCTCTCTCCGCGTCTGCTCAGTTTCGGTTCAGCGCGCGCACACACATCTTTCTCTCTCTCTGCATCTGCTCAGTTTCTGTTCAGCGAGCGCACACACATCTCTCTCTCTCTCTCTGCATCTGCTCAGGTTCTGTTCAGCACGCGGCAGAGAAGAGCAGAGCTTAATTCAGTTAAACACTGATATTATGTTGCTTGCTTCTCTAATTTTACATGCAAGTATAGCCAAAATCACAGCACAGCAATTGTCATTATCTTATGGGTATTTTATTTAATCAGACAACAGCTCTATTATAAGGATTTTGGTGCAGATTAACATCTTGTAAAGGAGAGTTAGTTATCTAGTCTTATTGGGTCGCGTTTCAATCACTATTTCATATTCATTCCATTGTCTGACAACATAAACGGTAAAATATATAAATGAAAACTGTTTTATTGAGAATTTTGCGGCATCAAAATACAGCATGTGGGCACAGAGAGGCAAACAAATGTAATAATAAACAATATAGGCTATGTACAATTTGCATGTTCAGAAGAAGTGAGCAGCCATGTCGTGCAGAAATGTAAACAGGTTTGTGTCAGTAAATTGCTCAGTGCAAAGAAAGAGAAGTAATGGAACCTTGTATTTATTGAAAAGAAAAGACACCAAATTAGTCATTCTACTTTAATTCAAAACGTCAAAATAATAATAAAAAATATTACTTCATAATAATAATAACAAAAAATAAAAAAACGTGTGGATGGACATTTTCCATGGATGGATGGATAGATGGATGGACGGACGGATTTTAACTCCATTAAGATATGACTCAAAATTTGGTAAAAGAGTTACAAACTTTACAACCCTCATTAAATGCAGATCCTTTCACTAACCAAAACGTGTTCAGGCTCTATTTTGTACATTTTACAAAGTTCCACCATTCGAACTGACCAACTAGAAAAAAAGAGGATCTAGACCTTTCAAGAAGACCCTTACAAACATCACTGTCTGTAGTGTTATGATATGATGCCCTGAAGGGTCCAAAAAGCTCTCTCACACACACTCACATTAATTAGGTCATAGATGGCTTACACCGAGAGGCACATGACCAAACCAGCGAAGACATTACCGAGGTGACCATTATCAAATGAAGCACGGCAGTAAAGGAGCTGCCTTCAGAGAAAAAGAGAGCGCGAGCAAGGATAATTTTTCCCACTTTTAAGTGTGGATGAAACAGTCAGTGCCTCCAGCCTGGCCCTCGGTGACCCGTTCCAAACATCCACATTCCACACAGGTAATTTCCTGCTCTGTGTGAGTGAATATGTGTGGAAAGACAAAGAAACAAAAGGGGAGAGCAACATAGAAGGAGAGTCACAGAGAGAAGACGACAGAGACATGGAGAGAGAAAGTCAGGCACGAAGACAGAGATCTAAGAAAAAGCCTGGTGTTGAAATGTTCCCCCTTTGGCAAAGTGACAAGCCTGTAATCAATATCGCAGCATTACAGAGGCTGACCCCTGGAGGACCGTGTGTAGTTCTGAGAGGAACCTGACAGTGATGAGAGGAGATATTAGCTCTGATGTCACACGAACATGAAATTATAAATTCCTCTTTGCGCTCGCTTCAGCGGAGCTCAAGCTGACAGACAGGTTCCATGCTGCTCCCACTCGCAGCTTCACAATGGAATGGTACTCGATGGAATGGGATGGTTTGCGCTTCCGCTACGTGCTGGCAGCTCTTGACAGAGCACTTTAAACTCGTAGCTCGGATGATGACTTCATATAGCTAGAATCAGAGCAACGTCACTCTTAAAGTAATAAAGAGTTCACCTTAAAAGTATGGCAGCAACTGATCTGACTTACTTTCTTCCGAGATCGGCATTAGTCTTTTGAACAAATCATTCAGATTTTGTACATTTGAATTTACTGATTCAGTTGTAGGAATGACTCAGAAAAATAATACGTTTACAAATCAGAAATGACTTCTCCCATTTATGTGCCTAGGAGAGCTAGAATGGATGTAAAATTAATGAAAACTACAGAAGGATTTATTTTTTTATTTTCTTAACCATGTAAAAAGTACACTGGGGTACTTCAAAGCATCATACTTTTTGTAAAGAGCCAGATTTCTTTTTTTTTAAGAAACACACTGGTCATCAGTGTTGTTATTAAATTAAAACTAAAATTATTAAAAACTGTTTTCAGTAATTGAAAAAGCTAAGATAAAATTAAATAAATCATGTATGGGGCCTTGGCAACTAACTCAAATAACTAAAACTAAAATAAAAGGTAAAAAAAATACAATGACAAAGGCACATACAATTACTGAAACAAACTAATTAAAAAATAAAATAAAAAAGCAAAGGCTAATGCAAAATATTAATACTTTATAAATAATACTAAAATATGGATGTCTGAATCATTAACAAATCTTTATTTTTTATTTAATTTGAGTCCATCGATTAGAGCATAAATAGATCACACATTATGTGCAAATGAGCTTTTAAACAATGACTCTGTTCTTTCTTGAAAGAAGTGATTCATTAAAATGGACTTTAAAACACTGAAGAATAAACCTCTGAATTTACGAGACAACTTTTGCCCTCTTCAGCTCAATTCTAGTTGATCTATGTAACGTACTGTAAATACAGCTGTGCTCATTCATTCTAATGCCTCTAGATGGCTTATTCCCCTTTTGGCATTCCGTTTCTGACAGGATTTCCACCAAATATTTTGTATAGGCATATGAGACACTTGTCTGCAAGAGAGTCAGAGACAAAACACAGCCTTGTGTTCTCAGGTTTGTATTTGTAGATGTATGAGGGCGATAAGAGAATGCCGAAACACTACGAGAGAGATCGCTGATTCAGCTATATGAATAATGCATAGATGTCATTATCAGTGGAGTTGATTCAAGAGCTTAGCATATTTACTCATTCACTGGATTCAAGGCCAGTTAGCGAAGCCTCTGTGTGTGTGTGTTTGTGTGCGTGTGTGTGTTAAAAATGAAGACAAACAGAGACTTCAGCTGATAATGAAATCATTGTGAGGCATAAACAGCACTAACACACAGACTGTTAAAAAAATCAGTCTTAAAAGTGATGTAATGGGGTATTGTGAGCAAATATCATCTGCATTAATTTATTTGCACATTGACTCAGTTTGCATTTGCATTCCTTTTAGCTAACCGCATTCATCCCCACACATGTTCGGAATAACTAATATTAATTCTGAATAAGAGAAGAATAGAGCAGGGATAATTGTTAAGCTCTACATCAACATTATTAAACAAATATATACTCTGCTGTTTAAAAGTTATTAATTATTAGTTTTTTTATTAATTAAAATGTTCAAAAGATACTGTAAAGACATGTATAATGTTCTACAAACATACTGCTTTAAACATCAATGAACACCCCCCCCCCACCACCACCACCAAATTAATGTATTAAATGATTTCTGAAAGATCATAGGACACTGAAGACTTTACCATCACAAGAGTACATTATGATTTCAAAATATATTAAAAGTTATTTTAGATTTTAATGATATTTCATAATGTATAATTTCAAATAAATGCAGCATTGGTGAGCACAAGAGACTTCAAAAAAATTCTTAACCTCAAATGAATGGTACTGTATGAACATAACAATTATCCCGGCTGTACTTTTACATTTTTAGACAGTGTACTTCTTGTTGTTGATTAGATTCAACATGAAAAAAAAAGTATTTGTACTGCATTATTATCCCTAAAAAAATAATTGCAAATAGCAATTTGCTTATATATATATATACATTTTTTAATTATTTATATTAACTTTTCAAGTTAAGAGGCCTGCGAACCCAAATTGTAAAATTCCCTGATATTATTATTAGTATTATTGCTAACAGACAAAAAAGTAGAGATTGGAATTAGCACCAACACCATAGGTTTGATAGAATGCATGAAGAAAATACATAAAGCAATAACACATTTACCTTGAATACCTTGGATAAAAGCGTCTGCCAAGAGCTAAAATTTTAAATGTAAATTCACAAATAATCCTGCTCCTCTCTTCACTTCAAATAACTTGTACTTGCAAATAAAGACTGGTGAAAGTCTCAGTCTACAGAGAAGAACAAATTTCAGGCCTAGACCAAAGACTTGCATTAATAATAAAAGCAAACATGTCTACTTTTGTACATGCAAATAAACTAACCCATCTATAACATACACGTTGCAACATCAAGGCCACAAATCACATATTCAGGATTGCTTGAGGGCAAGTATAATAGTTTGGCCCTTGAAATCCGAATTGCTATACATCCCTTTATATGCTTTATATGACATGGGCACTTCCATAGACTTAGCACAAGATATTAACACCTTCATACAATGATATACTTTCTCTCTCCTTGAATACTAAGAGCTTCTATGTGAGGTGCACAGTGATGCGTGACTTTTGAAGGACACTCTGTAAGAATCACTAGTGTTCTTGCAATGCTCTTACGCTCTTAATTACATTGAAATAAAAGGGACATACCTACTTATAACTCTGACACCCTGTTTCTAATGGATAAATGGATCTGGAAAGTAAAGAAAAAAATGTAACCAAAAACAAAAAAATACATCTACACAATTACAGTAACATTCAATCAAGGCCAGGCACGTTCAAGTGCTCTTCAGTTTATATCGCACCAAGGGGCTCCAATGATCATGCTATTTGTGACGGGATTTTAATACCAGAGTATTGTGTCATTGGACAAAATTGTGCTATTCAAACCATTTGATGACATAAAAAGCTTTAAATATACAAAACTCATGTATTTTTAGCATAGATATGATCACACAGCAGCACTTACTCTATATAATGTACAGTAGATGCACAAAATGTTGTGTCAATTACTACATAATTTCAATGATGTGTTGACAACACAAGGTAAATTACAAACACATATGCAAATGAGTGGATGCATTAGTCTTCCACAATAGGTCTCTATAAAGACTTTTTAAAGGCACTAGAAAGGTCTTCTCTACAAAAGCAGGCAGTCAGTTCTCACAATGCTACAAAAACACAAAAAATTCAGCACACACTGTCATCATCTTCACCGATTCACAGTCTTGACAGAAGCGCAAAGAGAAGGAAGATGAACAATGGGATGAAGAAGAGCTGGATGAAAAAGAACAGCACATATATCATTAAAGCGGAAGCAGACAGATCGAAGATGAGCTGGGATGTAAAAGAAAATGGGAAAGATTCGAATGGACAGACGGAGTCCTTTAAAACATTTGAGCTCATGTATTGTTTAGCACATTTAATTTATAATGCACATTTTTGTGGAATTCAGAGAATAGGGGAAAAGGTTGGATGAACCATCTCGACCTAGTAACAAAGATTTGCTAATCGATTTTAGCAATTGAAAATTGCAACCTAGGTAGAGGTAGTTTGGAGCAGGATGCAATACGTCAAACATTAATAACGTGTGTATGTGTGTGCTTGTTGTTAAGAATTTTAACCTATCCACACACACACACATATATATATATATACTGAACAAAATATAAAACACAACACTTTTGTTTTTGCCCCCATTTTTCTTGAGCTGAACTCAAAGATCATATGCCACATTTTAGAGTGGCCTTTTATTGTGGCCAGCCTAAGGCACACCTGTGCAATAATCATTCTGTCTAATCAGCATCTTGATATTCCACACCTGTGAGGTGGATGGATTATCTCTGCACAGGAGAAGTGCTCACTAACACAGATTTAGACAGATTTGTGAACAATATTTGAGAGAAATAGGCCTTTTGTGTACATAGAAAAAGTCTTAGATCTTTGAGTTCAGCTCATGAAAAATGGGGGCAAAAACAAAAGTGTTTCGTTTATAATTTTGGTCAGTGTATAAATAAATCTCCATCATGTGCTTTCAAATGGAGCAACATTAACTACACAGAGCCGTAGATCACTGACAATCTACAAAATATCTCGTTCATTATTGAAGGCGATTCATCTGCGATAATGAACGCAATATTGGGTAGCTTGTCAGTGATCTACGGCTCAGTGTATTAAATGCGCTCCATTTGAAAGCAGGTGATGGAGATTTACCGCTAATCACGGAACCCGGCTTTACTGACAAGATCTTTGAGTTCAGCTCATAAAAAATGGGGGCAAAAACAAAAGTGTTGCATTTATAATTTTGTTCAGTGTATATCTCAACACTATCTCACGACCAATTCATATGTATGTTAGGAGGTGGCTAATTCGTACAAATTCTTACAACCTCACTCATACGATTTTGTACGATTTGTTTAAACCTCAGTGACGGGTAGGTTTAGGGGTGGGTTAGGTGTAGGTCATTTGTGCAAATTCATAAGAATTGTGCAACTCATAAAATATGGACGATTTTTCAAAATATGAATTCATACGTGTGAGGTTGGGCGAATGCACAAAAATTAGCCACCCTGTAAAATATGTATGAACTGCAATGAGATCGGGCTGATATATATATATAACAATTCAATTAAAACATTAACTAATTAAATATTAATTATAAACTTGATCGATTTAAAATTGAACCAAAGAATTAAAACATTTCTAAGATAAAGAGTAAAGAGGAAGTAAAGAGAACGCACTCACTGTGAATCTACTTCGCTTCTGCAGTGTCCCTTAATCAAGATGGAATGTTCTAGGCCTTCAGTACGCTTGCCTAGGAGACGCCATCAGCCATTTCTCAATTAGTGACTCTAAAGAGAGCAAAAGAGAAGGACAGGGTCCGTAGAGGGACAAAAAGGCACCTGGAAGTTTAATAGGATTAGATTAGGAGACAGCAAGACACGAGTCCCCAAATGATCAAACGCTGGGCTTCACAGAGTTGGAAAAGTAAGAACTACAGATTCAGAAATCGAGGTCAGACTGTCAGAAAGAAGGGATGGAGATGCGAGAGAGTTTTCATCTGAAGTGACAGTTTTAATGAGACGTCTTGTTTGGAGAAACCTCTGTAGCAGAGCTGAAAGGTAAAGCGCATTCAATCCCAGTGGTGACACACGCAGACTATTAACATCTCACTGAACCCTGGTTGTTATGGGTACAAATTAAGTGTATATGTAGGAAAAACTGCAAATATCATTGCTCATTTTGTGTAACAATGTATCTTTTCACATGACACCAACTACTGTATGACACAGTATTAACACATTTATAGACATTGTCTCTAAAATTTCCAAAATGTTACCTATGAATGAAAAGGAGAAGCAAAGTTTTTAAATGGCAAATGTACAGTTAGTAGAATACAAATGATAACATGACTAAGCTATTAAAGCAAATCAAACACTGCACAATTAGCGTAACCTGTAGGCTTTATTGCCAAATTACACATGATTTCACTTTTTGGATTTCTGACATCATGTCTATTGGTTTTAGACATCAGGTTTTTTTTCAGCTTGGTTTAGTGTTCTTGAAATGGGAAGGGCTTTTGAGCTCTGAAAGTTACAGCGTATCATAGTACAATACATTTTTATTTCAAAAGATCAAGAAAAGTGTGATTGCTATTGATATGAAACTACTGCTGAATAGATAAATTACTAATCATACTCTTGAAAACTGCATAGAAACAACAAGTGTTGTATAAGACAAAATAAAAAATGCTCTAGAAAAAATGAATTCTGAAAGATGGATTTACAGCATTGAACCTGTCATCTTTTCACATGCTGGAACATGCATTGTGCATACTGACAAGAACTGCATGCACCTACAGTGCAAAATAACATAAGCACTTGTCCAGCCACTGAGGTACATCCACTCTATTTTTACATTTTTAGTTTATATTCTCTCACCTCTGGATTTGCATTTATTCCTAATTAAGTGGGAGAAGCACATTTATGACAACCACCCACTTAGAGCACTACAAATATGTATCGTGACACAGTGACATCACAAACGCACATTTCAAGTTGGTTTGACATTCTTTTAAAAGGCTTTTAAAAGCCGAAAGACATACAGCTCAAATTAGAAGTAATAGGACATGCATATTAATAGAAAATAAGTGACACTTTCAGATAAAATAACTTCCAATTCTTCTAATATTCCCAACAAGTCTGTAAGAATTACCATCAACAGGGCCCTGAGTACCAACAGCACACTTTGTGATAAAGCAGGCTCTGTCCACAAACCCTCCAAAGCTGCAAAAAACTATCCTACAGCAGTTTTAGTATCCTTCACAAATAAAGTAAAACATCTGTAAAAAACAGGTGCATTCCTAAAATATTTTTTAACAATGCTTTATTTTAATATCCAATTCTCACCATTAACAAACCATTTACATGGTCAATATATCTAAGGCTTATTAATAGTTAGTAAGGTAGTAAAGTTTATGTATTGGATATGATTAGGGATGTAGAATATGGTTATGTTCTTAATAAGTACAAAAACAATATGTTAATAATAGCATCTAACAAAATTCTGCTAGCTTAAAACGGTTATCGGTTTGTAAAAAAAAATATCGATTTTTTTTTTTTTATACATAATTTAGGCCATGTGTTCTCTGATTCTAAGGCAGTATCATCCAGCACGACCACGCAGTTATCCTTTGTGGAATTATATTAACATAAAGCAATGCCAATAAACATCTAAATAAATACATCTCTATCGAAATTAATTATTATTTTCTGGATGCAGTTTGAGTATATCACTGGTCCAGTTACATAACTAGAATGACTCATTTGAATAATTCTAACAGTTGAGAAATGCTCAATGTTTTGTTTGTTATAGCTTATTTCAATATTAAGCTTTATAGAATTATTATTATTCACTCTTTAGTGCGATCCTGTAGTTTAAAATGAAGTTGAAGTTTTCCTCTTTTCCTTAGGTTTTAAATAGCCTGTAAGCGCCGTGCGCGTTTTAACTACTCCAGTGTTTAAAATAGCAGGAACCAAATAAATAAATGTCACCTTATATTATATCTCGTTATGTCACCACCACAAGTATCCTTCACAAATAAAGTAAAACCCAAATTAATTTCTGTGCGCAAAAACCGTGTATGTGCGCTCTCGATCTCTAAAAGTATAGGGATGCGTGAATAGTGAATAATATTAAAATACTATTTTATTTACATTATTAAATTAATCAAAAGTCACTTTTTAATTATTTATTTAAATTTTATTTTTTTAACTGAAAGTTTTCTCCCTAAGTTTCAGTGGCTTTATTTTAATATCCAATTCTCACCATTAAGGTCTGTTCGGGACATAATCGTCTTTTGCCTGAAAGAAAGAGATATACAAATAAAAGTTTAGTCCTAATTTGCTGCTTGAATTTATTGCTTATGCCAACCGGAATAATCACAGAGAGAAAAAAGTTAGTAATCCCTATTATAAGGTAGTTAAGTTTATGTATTGGATATGTCAAAACACTAATTCATTAGCTATTAACACAGGATGTAGAATATCGACACAGGTCATTTAAAATGATAGGATGCAAAAAAAGGAAAAAAATATGTGCGGAGTAAGAAATTAATAAGTACTAATAAACTCTCGTTCGTTCGGTGCGCTGCAGACAGTTTTAAAGTGTCTCTATGAATTTATTTATTTTTACTATAAAAAAATTACGGTGGGGGCGGTGCCATAATAGGCATGCTAATAAGTTATTTATTTACTTTAAACTAGTTAATAGTGAGAATTGGTCACTATACTAAATTGTTACCAAAGTGTCTTATATATTACACTGTAATACTGAAGTAATACACAAATTCTGCCTTAAACTTGTAATGACCAGTGTACCTTGATTCACCTGTTAAAAAAGGTGAATTCAGACATTAACTGAGATGCGTTATTGAATGAACACCCAATCGTAGGTGTGAGAGACTGAACCTGATCTTCCTTTTAGCTCACACCGCTTCCATTCACGCCAGCATGGACTCGGGTCAAACTCAAAACAGCCCCGTGTGCAATACGACCATCACAGGAGAATAGAACACAATCTCACCCAGTAATAGTGTCACTCTGCCTGCCTCAAGGGTGGCCATCTGAACCGCACCTCTCCTCACCCAACCTGAACAAATGCCAACCACAATCACCGCATGCACACACATCCACACGAGAGAAAGAGAAAGACTCATATAAAAGAGATTTTCATTCTAATCTCCCATAGAAGCCCATGGGAGCTGCAGTCGGAAGGATTTTCCTTGGCTCTCTTTCAGGATTCATGCATTTCTGTGATTTATGGATATTACATAGAATACAAGTAATATCAGAACTACTGCAGGAGAGGACAAATATCGGTCAGTGCCATTGTGTTACGTTTCATTTCTTAATCTGTATTGATCCAAAATTCCAGCCCTTCAGATTTAATAGACAGCACAGAATCTTCAGGGTCTGGTCTGAGGCTCAGGAGAGAAAAAAATGCTAGAGATTTAGAGAGCGATATTGAAATATTAGATAAATAAAATATACGTTACAGCACATTATCGCCAAATTGATCCATTTTAGAATTTGCAGTCGGTGAAATATTCATCTTTGGTTATTTCATTTAACTTTGCCATTCTTAAACAGTAACTTTGTATTGTTTTAGTATGACTTTAGTGATGCTTACCAGCAACAAACCCTCTTATGGATGTCTAAGCAAAAGGTTGAGTTTTTTTCTAAATATTACATATACTGTACATAATAGCCATAATATTATATAATATCATAACTTTTGAAACCTAATATTGACAACTTTTAAAGCTTAATATAGGACATAACAAAATCATGTTGGGTAACACTTTATTTTACTGTTTCCTTGTGACTCATTATACATTATAATAATGACAGTAAATTATGCATAAATACATGTAACCTACCCCTAACCATACAGTAAGTACATGTTGTTAATATTACAATATTACTCAGTACTTAATTGCATTATTACACTTTAACAAGTACACACTTAAATTAAGTTGTAACATGGCTAATATTGTTTAATCAAAAATACTCATTAATTTAACTCTGAGTAAATGCATTTATGAATCAAACTGAAACTCGTGCATGCACACAGACTGCAGTAGTTTAAGTCTTTGGCTCACATTTAACAAAACCCACCAATTCACTATTAAACAAATTGTGAATATGATTTTGGACATCCCATGACATTCAAAACAGCAACATGGCAAAGGTTTTTCAAAATGGTCTTCAAAAGTTTTCTGATGTTTTGACATGGCAGAATATATGGGGAATGAATGATGATTTTTCTTTTTTAAATAGACAGGTGCATTCAATAAAATTAGAATTTCAAAAGAATTTCATTTATTTCACAAGGAGGGTATTCAACAAACAGAAATTCATTGGAAAGAAAAATCAGAGTAGAAGAAAAAGATGCACACAGACTGCAGTAGTTAAGTCTTTGGTTATTTTAATTTGATGATTTTGGGGCTCACATTTTACAAAAACCCACCAATTCACTATCTAAACAAATTAGAATATGGCAAAATCGATGTCAAGAATGAACTTCACAATGAATTCAACTCAAAACACCTGCAAAGGTTTTTCTCAAGCCTTGGCAAAATGGTCTCTCAGTTTGGTTCACTAGGCTAACAATCATGGGGAAGACTGCTGATCTGACAGTTGTCCAGAAGACAATCATTGACACCCTTCACAAGGAGGGTGAGAGCAAGTTGCCACAAACTTTCATTGTAAAGAAGTGGTGTTCAGTCTGGAGGAAGAGTGCTGTATCCAAGCATTGTGTTTTTTGAAAACCAACAGAATGTTGAGTGGAAGGAAAAAGTGTGGAAGAAAAAGATGCCAGCCAGTCCTTATGAATTTGGGTGCCTTATGTCATCCTTGCACAAACTCCATTTGCTGAAAACCAAGCTTTTATCATCCTTGCCAGCGAATTACATTTGCAAAATTTTGAGCCCTGCTGCCAAAGCACCAAGTATTGAGTTAAATGAACATGGTGTTGTGTGTTGATTTTACACCTGCCCACACTCACAAAAAAAAATGGTTTAGTTGGTTAAATGAAATTCTAATTTGTTGAGATAGTGAATTGGTGGGTTTTTTGTTAAATTGAACCACATCATAAGAAACCTGGGCTTCCATACCACCTCTGCAGTGCCACAAACTGATCACCTCCATGCCACGCCGAATTGAGGCAGTAATTAATGCAAAATGAGAGGACCCCTTTCCAAGTATTGAGAGGCACCTGTACATATACATAAATTAACATACTTTCCAGAAGGCCAACAATTCACAAAAAAAAATTGTATTGGTCGTAATGGTTTTTATATGTTATGAAGCTATTGCTAATTTACACTACTAGTAAAATGTGATGTGAACCAACATCATAACAATTAAAAAAAACAAATACTTAAACTACTTCAGTCTGTGTGCATTGAATTTATTTAATACACGAGTTTCACTAATTTTGAGTTGAATTACTGAAAAATAATGATTTTACCCATGTTATTATACTGAAAAACATTCATATATAAACCTATATATATATAAATATAATTATATATATATATATATGCCCCCCCCATACACACACACACACACACACACACACACACACACACACATATATATATATATCACACACACACACACACTATTTTGTAATAATATTGTAATTGTAAAACACACTTTTTTCACTGGAAACAGGAAAGATGTCTTACAAAATAAATATTGTTTTTGTAATAATAATGTAATTCAACAATTATGTATGATTACCAAATTTATGTGAAATGGTTTTTACATTGCACTCCAATGTATACATTAAAGTGGGTATACCTTAAATACCTTACTTGGGACCCTAGTAACATATATATATATATATATATATATATATATACTAAACAAGTTTGTATTTGGTGTAGAGATTCACTCTAAAAGTCTGTCTTACTAGCTGTATGTGGATTAATCTTGCTTTTACCATGAGACTGAAGCTACTTTAAATTCAAAATGACTCAGAACAAAGTCTCTTGAATATTAAGCACTGTATCTCACAGTGGTTGAGGTATATGCACTTCTTAAATACAGTCTTTGGTATTGATTCACACCTCTCCTATTGTCTTCACTGTGACATTAGCCTCACCTCTGAAAGATCTAACTGTCTCTGGGAAGGAAAAACCGTAGAGTAGTCTGACAAACAGACAGACAGCGAAAGGTCAGACAGAGAGAAAACATGATGACATAGCGGGCGGGGTAGAAGGGTGGAATGAAAGTACTTCACTTCTAGTCGGATTTGTGTGCAGATCTGAAGCTGAGCCAGAGGAAATCTGTGTAAAATTATGCTAATCCGTCTATATAATATGCAGGGAGCTGCTACAAAACAGTTTTTTTTCCCATAGAAGAGGAGGGGGTTTATCTCACAAAAGGAGGCGGGATACACCAGTGCTTAGAAATAATGTAAAAGAATGAAAAGGAGATGTAGGATGTAGGTTGTCTTGTGAAAGATTGAGATTTTTTGGACATCTGAACAGCCCAGGCTGGACAGCGTGACGCTTTACTGAAACCAGAATAAAACAAGAAACAAAGTGAAGTCCAATGAGCAATCAGATCTTGCGATGAACTGGCTACTGAGTCAATTAAACACTATTAAGACACATGTTCCACAATACTTAAAAAAATACATTTATACGACATCAACATGAATAAACTCATATCCAGACACTCAGTGTAGCACATTGATACATATGTATTTCAGCATAACATCACCATTTTGTGCTTTCTCTTATATTTTTAATATAGCCAATATCAAACACTGAAAAGTAGACACAGCATACAGTTACTATACTTATCTTGGCGACTAATTTGTATATATGTCAAATTCAGATGAGGCATTTAACTAAAGTAATTTGGAGTCTTTGTAAGGTGGAATCTAATCACTGAAGCTCAGGCGTGAATTCACCTACAGTATGAGCAAACCGCCATCTTTACAAGCATTAATGAGAGGACCACAGAACCACTGCATTTCACTGCTCTCAAAATTTGTCACAATTCTTATTAGCTTGTTTCCTTTTCATCTATGAAATGTTTTTTCTAAAAAAATAAAATGTTAATTAATTGAAGATACTGCTCAAGTGTAAAAAAGGGTTCCAGAGAATATATAATAAATTGTATAATAAAATATGTAAGGGATAATCAACAGATAGCCATGCATTAAAGTATTTTAATGCATGACGTGGAGGCAAAGAACCGCCCGACGTGAAGCACACTCCGAAGTGCATTATAATCCTTTAATGCACGGCTAGCTGTTGATTATCCCGCTTATTCTATGGTCATTTGCCAAATTATAGACAAGTTAAAACTAATATTGCTCTTTGCAGCGCAATATTTGACAGAATGGGTAAAAATGACAGTTATTTTCATTCAGTTACAGTATAGCAGTTAGCGCTAGCATTCTACCCGCTTCAAATCATACACAGACATTAAATATGTATTATGTATTTATTTGAATGAATTATAGCATTACTTGAATTAATTATCGATCGATCAATCAATAGAGAGATGACAGTTGTGTGTACCTGCTTGCTGCGTCTGCGTGTCTCTCTACAAACAATTACTTCAAAAACAGCGATTTTATCACCTCGTGTCTGGGAAATATAAAGTAGCGATCTAGTACCTAGGCTATTTTATTAATAAAAATCGTGGGGAAGCGTTGACAACAAGTTTATGCGTGTGCAGCACAATCTGTGATCTCGTGTGTGTGTGTGTGTGTGTGTGTGTGTGTGTGTGTAATAGCCATTTAAATATAAAAGGTCAGAAATGTATATAATGTAAAAATGTTTGCAATTTTGCAGAAAAAAAGACGAAAACATCAATTGGTTTACTGTAAGTTACCTTACGGTGAAAAACTGTAAATAGTCTAACATCACATGTTATAAATGCTGTCATATGTATGTTTTTTGCAAGTAAAAACTAAATTATTTAATTTATGGTAATAAACATTAAAAGGGCACTGACACGTAAATGGCTGCATGCATTTAAACGCACTTCAATTGCATTTAAATAGATTGTTTTTGTTTGTTATGTACATTAGGGTGTTTTGTGTTACATTTTCTCATATTTAGTTACGACAGCTGGTGAGTTAAACCATAAATGTTAACTTTTTTCCCTTATTTTTTTTTTTTTTACAGTGGATCTGCAAAACTAGACATAAGCATTTACCCACTAACATATATAGAAACTGGAAACACAGATCAACTGAAATGTTCTGCAAAAAAAAAAAAAAAAGATTTACAACACTAATTCACTTAACGTTTAAGACCTTATCCCTGCTTTCAGATAAACGAGTGCAGAGTAAATCTTCTGAAGTGAAAGCAGGAAGTGTTCTTTGTGCCTTATATGATTATTAAAATGGACAGACTCCCTTGAAATTTATTTTCTCTTTTGCTATTATAAAAATCCAACAAGTCGTATATCATTATCATCTCATATCACTCCCCGGAAATCTTTCTGCTCTATATCCAGAGTAAACTTTTAGTTTTTTCCTCGTAGCAGACTGCTCGACGCTTTCGCCTGAGTTATATAATTTTACAGCCAGAGTTATTAATAAAACAATACACTAATACAGCCCCGCTTTATTACCAGCAAGCATTGTTATGGTGCTGCAGTGACCTCAATTAAATTTAAAGGCCATTTTACTGGCTTAGGTTTTCTCTAGAGGTTTAATCTCACAAGACTTGAATAACACAAAGGCAGCGTGACTTTTAAGCTCCCTGTCTCTCACAAAATGAAATAATTCACTTTAGAAATATGTATATTACTACATTTTATATTTATGCAGTGAATTTAGTATAAAATGATCCATTCTGAAAGCATTTAAGAACTGCTGTAATAGCTGTCACTGCCTTGGTTTGTTATTCCTCCATAGTTTGAACAGCAGTACAGAGATAAATAATATTTAAAAAAAAATCTTCAGACAGTATAGTCAAATTAGAGGTCCTGTTTAGGATGAATTATTGTCTAAGGCCTAAATGATTATCAAAAATGGGATTATAGTTGAAAACAGGCTTTAAAACAAGAAAGTACTGAGCTCAGCTCACAACAACAGATCATCAAAAAAAAGATTAGAAAAAATATATATTTTCAGGAGCTCAACCAACCAGAGACTCCAACATTAATGACATCACAATGGGATCATTCTAATACTCTTCTTCAGATGCTTAACACAGGTTATAATGACTTCAGCGATAATCAACATGAACATCTGTCCATATTAGTACACTGCACAATGGAATCTACATCAAACAAAACAGTGTGCACAAACAACAAGGTATTATGTGATAGCACCACGGACTGAGTTTCATCAGATCACTCACTAAAACTATTCACTCAGTGCCGTATAGGAATGTAATAAGCACTCAAATTAAAATTAAAGATCATACAAGCAATAGCTTTAGAGGAAATTAATAATATAAATAAGATCAGATGCTGATCAAAACACATTTTTTTCAGGATAAAGCAACTAATCCTTCTCTTAAAAATGAACAAATTTCAGGTTCTGAAGTTAATAAATGACCTGTCCTGTGTATAGGAGTATTAGCTCATACTGGATCACTAAAAGTAGGTTATGATTTCAACCACCAAATACAATAATGAGCAAATCCAGCTCTACTTCCTGTCACTAGGTCTCTGGCTATGGTAGCACTGTACCTAACCTGCCCATAACAAACATGATGCATAATAGTCTTGGTTTAAGAGTCTTACTGGTTTTGAAAACATCTTAATATCCAAAGTAATGATGCAATGGAAAGTTTGTTACACCGTAATTTAAATATAATTAATACAAATTGATTGACATGATTTTTATATATATTTGTTTTGACAGACTGGAAAAATAAAGTGGTTGGAATAGCTCTGCAACGTGACACATGCAGGAACGAGGCACTTGCCAACTGAATGAGAGTTGCACTACGCGCTTCCAGTGTAGGTGTCAGACTTTGTGTTCCCTGTGACCCAGTTTCTCCCTCATGTTGATTGTGTTTAATTTGATTCCAGGTGTGTCTCGTTCTTCCCTGAATGTCCTGTGTTTAAAAGCCCCAGTCCATTCAGTTAGTGTTGGTCGGTTCTCAAATGTCTTCCGTGTGTTCTATGTTCCCTGTTTGTTGGAGTAAACCCTGTAGTTTTTGTGAACTCCTCGTTCCTTGCTCCAGCGAATGTGACAGTAGGTAGCTTCATTGCACAAAACTACAACACATTACTATCCATCTACCCTTGTGTCTAGCTTTGAGTTGTTTTTTTAAACACTTCATCTGGACGTTTCTGTTTCCGGCCCCTTTAGCTGTTCCAACTTTTTACCACAGAGTTCATGTGAACAATCCTCATACTAATTTATTAGAATTACATAATTCATTTGATCCTTTTAGTTGGCCATATTTATCCTGTCTATTTAAAATTGGCCTGCAGGGCTTCAAGTGCAGCGGTGGAGAGCTGTCAACAATTACAGCAGTATCACAGCTTCTAAAATAAGCAATGCCTAAGCTGTCAACCAGAGCCTTGTCATAATTTTAAGACCATCATTCTAATGAAAAGGGTTTGTGAATTTCCTCTGTGATTGACTAATGTTGACATACAGGAAGACATTAAGTTTGAAAGGCAATCAAATGGTGTCAAAAAAAAGCACTATTTCCATTGAGCACATAGATTTTTCCAATTATACATCTCCTGTGCATGTTCTGCTCATTTCTGTCAAAGTGTCCGAGATGCACGATCGCTATTCCCCACCTCACGTCCCAGAGGGTCATGGCATATTTACCCAGGGACTGATTGAGCTAATATTGAAATGTAATTTAGCGGAAGCCAAGACCTGCAAGTGCGTCTATCACAAGGCCCATTTAAACTAATGAAAGAGGAGGAAGCTTCCCTGCAGGAGGGGGACATGATTCAAGGCGACACTGCTGACAGTCAGCAAACAGACAATAGGGGTGATGATGATTAATCTTCACAAACTAAAGCTGATCTGAAATAAATAAAAAGTGTCAGAGGGTGAGATGAGATAATAAGGGAGGGGTGGATACGTCCACAATAGGGTGAAACAGGCCCACCTGCAATAAAAAAAAAGATATGCAGCGCTTTACCCGAGCAAAGTGAACTACAACACTGCAACACATACACTGAAGTGTCAGAATATCTATTTTAGGGTTCAAGGGACAGTTCACCCAAAAATGAACATTTTGTCATCGTTTACTCACCCTTAAGTTGTTACGATCCTCTATGAGTTTCTTTCTTCTACCCAACACAAACATTATATTTTGAAGAATGTGGGACAGTTGCTCGTAGCCTTCAACTTCCATTGTATATTTTTATTTTATTTTTTCTTAATGTGGGGGTCAATGGCTAGCAATGGTTTGTTACCAAAATTCTTCAAAAATCATCTACTGAGCTGAGCAGAAAAACATTTTAAATACAGGTTTGGAACAGCTTGAGTGTGAGCAAATGATGGCAGACTATTAATTGCTGGGTAAACTATATTTTTAATACTGACAGGAAGTAACATTAAACTGTACATCAAGCATAAGCCCTTTTAAGCAATGTTATGGGTTCAATAAATGTGTTTTTGATAAGCCTTGTGGGCAACACTCCACCATATCATGCAAAAGTACTTTCTGAATGACCAGAGTTCTGAGTCTCACCTCGAGGTAATTTCTCCTCTCTTATCACTTTTCTTTCCTCAAACTTGTCCAACAAACGGCCAAAAATACATAAATTGTGTTTTCTAACAGATTAATTTTGCAACACCGACACTGTTAACTGAATGAATTGAATTAACATTGAACTGACCTGAATTGTTTTATAATTGATCATCTTCACACAGTTATTGTGTAAACTTATTGCGTAAACTGAATCAACACTGAACCAACTTGACCTGAATAATGACACTATTGTCTTTTTAACAGTAGAATCAGAATTCGTATCATATTTGAAAGACGTTTGCATCATTGTGTTTTTTTATTTTCTTATATAAGAAATTTTAATCTTTTAATCTTTAAATTTAATCTTTTCAGTCAATCATTTGATCCAATTCACAACAACAGTCCAAACAGATCCGATTATGAATGAGGCTGATTTGCTTCAAAGCTCAACTCACCAACTTTAACCGACTGAAAATTTTAACAGCTCAGAGTGGACTATTTCCTCACACAAAGCTCACAAAATCTCTTTCCGGTTTCAGTGTGTGTTCATGCAAAACATTTTATGGGTTTACCTAACCCTAACTTTAAAAGCTTGAAAGATTGGCTACAACTTTGCACAGACAAGATCAGTAATTGATTCCTTCACACTCATGTCACACTGAAACGTAAAAAGTTTTGCGGCTACACCTTTGAAACAGTGTGGATTTTAATGTTATTTTGCCACAAATGCTGCCGACAGAGCTTATATCATATTGAACTAAGAACCTTCCTTAAAGTCTGTCACAGCATCAGCACTAACTCCGCTGAACTCCGTAAAGCCGCCTCCGAAATGAATCCCGTGCATTTACCGATTACATCTCCTGCAGCTAGCGGCATTGTAAGAATATTATTTCTGTGCGGTGGGTTTACTCGAATCGAATGAAATGAAAAGGAAAGCTCTCATATTAAAGCCAAGATGTGGCTTCTTCTGTTGAGAGGGATCGTTTTCAGCATTTCTCATCCGGATGTTTGGCTTATTTTTTGACCTTGCAAAGACCTTGCAGTGTCTCCTGTGTTCACAGAGAAAGAGAGAAAGTAATAGACCGAAAAAGAGAGGCAGAAGAGCTAGTTTATTCTTGTCTGCATGGAGGTTTATAGAGTGTCACGCAGCCAGTGTGTGACAGGAAATGCTAGGAGTCATGGCAGGCTTTTGGCGGTGATTGGGGCAGCTATTGAAGGCGCTGGTACAGACAGAAATTATTGCTTATGATGGACTGATGTTTCTGTCTTCACTCCATCATCAGCATGCTTCTCTCTCTCTCTCTCGCTCCATCCACTTCTTTTCCTGTTATATACGGAAGCTCACAGGAGCCATATATTACCGTGGGCTTAAAAGCAGTCCACTCTCTCTGAACATTCTCCTTAAATGACCAACAGCAATTAGCGATTCAGCACCCTGCATTATGCAATGAAACGATTAGATTCCACCTTGTTTCTTGTGCTCAGTTACACTTTCTAACTTGAAGGACAAAGCGGTTGAGAGCAGGGCTCCTCATTAGAGCAATATGTGTGACTCCTTTTACAGTTGTCAATTCTAAGGGAAGGGAGCCGGTTTCTGATTGGCCCCCGGTGGTTGACATGTCACATCAATGAAAAACAACACTCTGATTGGTCCCAGCCTGCGGAGAGAGACGCTCACAGATCTGCATCAACTTTCTCCCTGAAAGACAAGTCAGACAAATAAATTAAAAATGAGAACCAGTCAGAAGAGAAGAATTTCATAAACCTCACAGATTGAGATGAGGGATATGAAACGTATGAATTCGTTATTGGCTGTGAAAGCAATGGCAGCTGTATTGACATGTTTCCAATTCTATTTGTTTTGTACGTCTGAACCGAATGCCGTTTTGCTGTTCTTTCAGAAATCGGCTCCGGTTATGGCACGCCTATGCAAAAATAAAGCAAACGAACAAAGGAGAGTGAGACAAAGAGAGCGAGACAATGAGAAAGCGGGTGTTTAAAGTCTGCACAGTGAAGGTGTTGTGAAGGTTGAGGTAATTTCAAAGACGTTTTGATGTTTTTGCATAGTGTTGCAAAATAAAGCAAACAAAAATATGGGGATTAGTTCACCAAAAAAGACATTTCTGTCATTTTTACAACCTTTATGTTATGACATACCACTTTCTTTCTTTCGTGAACACAAAAGGTGAATTTAAAGATATCCTTTAGCTCTTTTTGACATTAGTGATGTCTGATTCATAACTGGATAATTTCTTTGAGTTGAATCTTTTCTATTGATCCAGTTCTCAGAAACAGTCTGAATGGTTCTTTCACAAATGGGATTGGTCCACTTCACAATATCTTACATGATCTTGTTGCAATGTATTCCAGGTCTGTTCATAAAACAATGCTTTTATATGACTTCAGATTTGGAGTTTAACACACTTTTTATAGCACACAAGTACTTTAATGGTTTTTGAAGATAGATACCTTCTTTATAATGAAAAGAATGGCCAGTATATTCGTAAAAAAATGTGTCAGTCTTTTGTGTTGCACGGACGAAAGTAGACCCAAAAAGCACAGCCTGTAACAACAAAGACCTCCCTTTCTGTCTTAAAAAAATGGAATAGACCAACAGTTACAGCACTACTGATCCCTCCTGCACGCTACATTTAGTTCAGACCACTTCCGAAAATCACCACGAAATTGTGAAAATGCTCTCTTCCTCCAAAAAGCACACAACACTCACAGCACCCAGGATACCTCCAAACACAAAGCGTGTAATGATTATTTCTGTTCCTAACTATATGATACTGAAAAGCGGTTGTTTTGTTTGACACATTTA
Source organism: Ptychobarbus kaznakovi (assembly GCA_027422405.1). Classification (NCBI taxonomy): domain Eukaryota; kingdom Metazoa; phylum Chordata; class Actinopteri; order Cypriniformes; family Cyprinidae; genus Ptychobarbus; species Ptychobarbus kaznakovi. The sequence goes on from CM049799.1 coordinate 23,985,001, forward strand.
TCAAGGTCTTTTCAGAGCTGAGACCAAGCCAAGCCGAGAGTTACGTATCAGTGGGCTGCCGCATCAAAAGCATTTTCAACATTTTTCAAAAAAGAAAATTGTTCTTGCCTCATTTTTTTTTTCTGAAGTTGAGAGGGATGGGGAGGAGAAAAGGATATGAACTCAAGGTGAGAGACTAGAGGAGAATTGTCATGGGAGCGCAAGATTATCAGAAGGGTGAGAGAGAAGAGCCGTAACAGGCATTTTAAAGCAGATATTTGTTCGGGGGAGGCCACAGATAGAAAAACAGTGCCCTTGAGAAAAAGAAAGCAAGAGAGAGGAGGAGAAAAGGAAGGGGAGAGAGGGAGAACAGAGAAAAGGAGAGAAGCATGGGTCATGAAGGATCAGGGTAAATTGGAGGGCTTGGAGAAACAAGTGTCACAGGTTCAAAACCCTCAGCACTTAAGAGACGACTAACAAACAATGGCAGTGAGTGGAGTGACAAACGCAACACTCTCCGCTATACAAATACATTTTACCTTACAAATAAATGACAAAATGTTCCTGAACACATGTTCCTCAATAATATAATGCGAAGCTAACATATCCAAAGTACATTTCCAACTATTAGTAAAAAAAACTTGAGAGATGTCCAGAGTCACTGATTATATACATTTAGGCTAAATGAACAAAAATACACTTGTCAAATAACAAGTGTCAAAAACACACAAATAAGTTAAATAAAAAATAAAATTAAAGAATATAAAATTACAGTGTTGGCATATTGGGTTTATTTTTTCCACTGACCTTGTTGCAATGCATTGTTGGATTGTCTCAATACACAATACTAACTTAAGAATTTGGCTGAGACTAAGTATTTTAACAATCAGTATAATTATGTTGTCTATCTTTTGGACCAGCCTTGATACCTTAAAATGTTGCTTATGGATAGAAACAAAAATAGAAAGTTCAAATTGAGTTCAAAGAAACAAACAAAAACAGAAAGAAAGAGAAAGCAAGAAGAGTGTGTTCACTGCTGCAACCCACAGTTCTTCGACTAGCTCTCTTACAAACCCTTTACCCGTGACACCTTTTTCTCTCCTTCAATCTTGATTTTTCAACATCTCAACCACTCTTACCCTCCCACTGACTCTCTATAGACTTGCAATCAGAGGGACGTTCTATTAAGAGGCAATCTTGTCAAGCAGGTGCCAAAAGGTCAACCTGACGAAATCGAAGGGGGGATTGCTCCCCATAACACACACATTCTGGGGTCTGCTGTAATCTCTATCATCTGCCGCAGGATTAGAGGACAGTTTCTAAAAAAAATATTCTGATTGGACGCACTGCATAATGATCCAATTCAAAGATTCACCACAACTCGCACAGAAAAAAGGGAAGTAACCATCAATACAAATAAATGGACATGGATTAATATTAGTTTTAGATGATGAAACATGAAATTGGCAACAGAAAAGCAAATATTGCAAATAGTGTTGTGTAATTTAAAATATTTTTTAATTAAACCAGTTAAAGCATTAACTTTTACAACCCTAAATATTAAAATTAATAATAAAAAAACTAAAACTGAAACTAGACAAAGCTTAATAAAAATGCAAAACTATAATGACTCTACAATCAAAAACCCTACAAATCAAAACTATTTGTACAGCATTTATGTATGTATCTAAGTTAATATTAATTCATTAACATAAACAATAATTACTACCAAATTAAATATTTGGTATTCATAATGCATTAAATGTTAATGTATACACTGTAAAAAATGCTACAGTAAAAACCTGTTAAATGGTTAACGGTAAGTTCCTGTAAAATTTACAGGAAAAAACAGTAAACTGACGTTCCCAGAATTCCCTGTGTTGCATTTTAAATTTTGTTTGAATTTGATGTTTTTTCTTTGAAATAACTGTTTTTCTTCTTATCAGTTATGTTTTTTAGGGTTGTACGTTACATTTAATGTTGTTAAATTAATGTTTATTGCATATTTCAGTTTAATGAAGTCAGAGTCTCACCGTGATGGTGTTTGGTGCTTGTGTAAATGACACTGTGCACCTTATATATATATATATATAGTGTGTGTGTGTTATTTAAAAAAGCTGCTTATTATGGGCTTTGATTCATCATGTGACTCTCATCAGCACCTGCATTTGGTGGTTATCAGTGTATTTCAAAGATACAAAACCGATTTCAGTACTTCAATCGGTTGGTATATTAACATTATATCAGGCAGCCACAGCTGCTGTTTTTTTACCGTAAATTTTACAGATTATTTTTTTTTTTTTTACAAAAATTAACATTAACCAAGAGTAATACAGAGCGTAAAAGTATTGTCCATTGTTCTCTCAAATCAGGAATAAAAGGACAATAAATGTATCTTAAATTGTGTTTCTTGATCTCAAATTCCACCAAAAATCGAATATTTTTAGTTTGATGCACATCGTAGAGAAGATAAACAGGGCCACTGGTTAAACTGTAAGGCAGGACTTTAAACACTGTATTTTACCAATGTCAAATCTTAGAAGAGTCAAGTGCAGTCTACACAGACATCGTCAGTATAAATGGACATTTGCTGTCGAAAAGAGTTTTGTACTATTTTCTCTTGCAGCATGTTGTTGATACCGTATGTGGGAGGAAAAGGGAATGAGATAAATTCCTTTCTTACTCCACACACAAACAGTGCAAATGTCCTCCGGTGCAAGGTTTGAATAGCAGCATTCTAAATCAAACTAGAAATTGTAGTCTCTGTGGTCCACGCTCCAACGCTTTCACAGAGACCCATAGATTATACGCTATTGGCATGAATGCTGGTGCCAAAACCACTCCATTGGCATAATCAAGCAATACTATAGCCTAAATCTTAAAGGGCATGGAGCCCAGTGGATTGATCCATTTCAAATTGGCAGCAAACAGACTGTCATCAATATAAAACCACTGAGTATGAATGACCTGCTGATTCCATCTGATTCCAACGTCTCCAGTCTCATTGCAGAGCTGCTCTCATTAATTCATACTCAATACAGCTGTGTCAAGTTTACTGACATTAAACTCTCGTTAAATAGCTGATAAATGTCAGCATTGTAAAACCGAGAAATAGTTTTGATTGGAAAATCAATCAAAGATCCATAAGGTTATGGTGGGATACTGGTTAACACAATGCCATAGAGTGATGAGTGATAGAAGCATTGCGTTGTGGGACAATATCTGGCCGTGATGCTTATAAAAGAGCTGTCAGGAATAGGTCAAACAGTTTAACATTACAATTGCATTAGCGTTGTCTTTACAATCCATGAATTATTGAAGGCTGTGAAAAATGCAAGGTCATGTAGATTATCAACTGATTTTGCGAGCAAATGTAATCTTCAGGAAGAAAATCTAATTGTGTTGGCTAACGATAAATTGTGGACACAAAGGCAAAAGCCTCCCCAAACTTCTTATTGTAAGGATTAGTCATCATTTCACTGGTTGTCAAGGAAGTAATTTCAAGGCTATTCCATACAAACTTGTAAAATGAAGCAAGACCTCCAGTGAAGTGTGCTCCTTAGGACCTTAGTTCACTGGGAACAGGTGGAAATGGACAGACAAAAGAGTCCTCAGTCCTTCAGGGACATGAAGGATTAGCACTACAGGCCTCTGTCTAAAGGGAGAGATTTTCGGGTGAAAGACTATGTTAATGTGAGAGGTTAAATGTGCAGAAGATGACAGGAAGCACTTGACTTCTGAACCCACAATCGGTCGGCCCTCACGCAGCACCAAAATTCACTATTCATTGGCCTAAACTCTCTTGTCTGTCAAAAGTTCTGCTCTGTGAGATTGCGCGGGTTAACCGTATGCTGATTAGTCTTAATTAACATTTAAATGCTTGTAAGAATGTCCTGTTTTAGACAAGATTGGAGAGGCCTGGTTTATGCTAATTTCCTGTGTGGAGAGAGTCTATGGGCCTTTGGCTTTGAGAAAGGGATTAACGGACACCTGATTATGACCAATGAAAGGTCAAGTGGAGCTCTGATGAATGCCAGGCATTGGTATGCATTTATATTCCTTACCCTAGTTTGAAACTTTCAACTCAGAACTAGTCGAAGGGGCTATTTACACCTGGTCACTTCATGAGTTTTTTCTGATCAAATAGCTATCCGATCCTGAAAAGACCAAGTGAAAATGCCCTCCGAAACACATTCGAGACGGATATAAATCCGATCGCTCAAACCACTTCAGGAGGTGGTCTGGGCCGCATTACAGACGAAACTGGACAAGTGTAAATGCATCTGGTTGTTGAAACCACATAATACAATTTTACTCCTCCCAAAATGTTAAAATAATAAACGTGTGGGAGTGTGTTAAAGGCTATATGTAATTATATGACTGCGCTAATGCAACACGCATCGCCGCGGATGAGCATCTCTTCAGCAAGCCGAGGTGCAAACTGCCGCGAATTAAACTGAAAGTAAGACGCAGACGGTCAACACATAATCATCTTCATTAAAAGTAGTAGGACAAACTTATCTTTCCCGTGCAGATGGCGCTCGCTCTCCTGTTGCGGTCTTTGAACTTTGAAATGAGCTGATAATTAATAAAAATGCAGTGCTTATATTTTGATTCTGTTGATGTGAACTCTGTTAAATTTAAATCTAGGAATTGAAGATCGGATTTATATCCGTTTTGCGACGACACATTTATGTGGCCAAGTGTAAATGGAAACGTTTTAACAAATCGGATAGATATCCGATCAGCGAAAACGCATGAAGTGATCAGGTGTAAACAGGCCCAAAGAAACACTTAGAGGAAGAAGTATGCAACGCCTTTAATATCTGGTTTTCAGCATAACTTAATCATTAAATTTGACAGAAACAGACATTCAGGCTTCTTAGATAAATAAGCACAAACAAGGATATGTTTTCATGTCTTAATTAAAGACACCATGCAAACTTTCTCAGTGCAGAGTGGAAAAGTATGTGAACTTTTGGATTTAATAACTGATTGACCCCTCCTTTCTCAGCAATAACATTCACCAAATATTTTCTGTAATTGCGAATCAGACAACGGTCAGAGAAAATTGTTCACCGTTCTTCTTCACAGAACTGTTTTAGTTCAACAGTATTAGTGGAATGTTTGATGTGAATCATTTTCTTGAGGTCATGTCAAAGTACCTCAATCGAGCTGAGGTCAGGACTCTGATTGGGCCTCTCAAGAAGGCACATTTTCTTCTGTTGTTGATTTACTCCCAAGCTTTGGGTTGTAACACAAGAGTAAATCAAATTCTGTTGAGCGTCTTCTGGCAGACATACGACCTTCCATGTTCCTGCAAAATGTCTTGATAAACTCTGAAATTCTTTCAAGTTACCCAGACTCTAAAGTAGCAAAGAAACCACACACATTGAAGGCCTCTCCACCACAATTTATGATTTAGGAGAAAAGCGCTGCATGTTTTTCCAAAAATCGTAACTTTGCTTTCATCTATACACAGAACATTTTGCCAAAAGTTCTGTGGAACTTTGAGATACTTCATTCATGAGATACATTCGTAAACCTACTTTCATAACTATAGCTAATATTGGGTGTTCTTATTGTAAATAGCTCAAAATGTTTGAGTTTTTCTACAGGTTGGACCAAAACCTTCAGCTTTGTCTCTTTGATTGGACTCTTGACACAGCTTCTGGAAAATTAATTAGTCTATGGCAGTAATGGACAATTTAGATCCTGGAGGAACATTATATGGTGTTTAGTTCCATCCCTAATCAAATACACATCTATAATTTTTTTAATAATCCAGAAATCCTGATGTGTTGAGGTCTGTGGACCTCCAGGAACAGAACTGTCCATCCCTGGCCTAGGGATTTGAATAAATTTACCCACCTCCACTCTAAACTTTTAACTGGTGCTGATCAACAAAAAAAAAATATAATGAAAAACGTATTAGAGAATCAAATAAATTATTAACCAACTCATGACAAAATAAAAATAATGATTCAATTCAAATCCAAAGTATACACCTGCAACACTTAGGCCCAGTTTCATAGACAGGGCTTAGCCTAAACCAGGATTAGGCCATAGTTCAATTAGGACTTTTAAGTATCTTTTATAAACATGCCTTAGAAAAAAATAACTTTACTGGTGTGCATCTTCAGACAAAACAAAGGCATACATGTTTTAAAATCAGTCAGTACAAGTTTATTTCAGTTGAAACAGCTCAGATTAACATTTTAGGCTAGGACTAGGCTTAAGCCTTGTCTGTGAAACTGGGAGTTACCGTTTCACACAATCTGAGAAACATCACATACAAATAAAAAAAACATGACCACAAGCAAAGACTGATGGTTTATTAGAACTACTATTATATCAAAAACACTGATTAAATAAACTGGATTCAAACACTGGGCCTGTGAACATATGTCCGTATTTCCTCTTTACTACAAACGACATGGTCTAGTCACTAAAAGGCCTTAAGCTGAATCAGTTCTCACTGAAACACAACCCCATTGCATCACTGTCCAACCGGCTAGTTGTGTTTTGAGTTGCTTTATAAAGAGCGGCATGTAGTTTAATGAGCATGTTACACTAGCCTTCAACCAAGCTAACAGCACAGGATCATAAGACCAAGAGCTTTCTGATGAAAGAGCCATGGAGAGCATTTCTACAGCCTGTGACAGAACCGGATGACACTTCAATCTGATCACACACATTAACTCCTCATGTTTGAAGTACTGTAGGAGTGAGAGAGAGAGCGAGAGAGATACACCAGTCCACCTCATATGTTCAATCCATAATCAGCGTAGTCACAGATCTGTTTATTTCTTCCTCTTTTCAAACGAGGAGTGCAGAAATCAGAAAGGTCCATTTTCAAAGTGATAAAAGATTAAAAACTTGCCTTCTAAGTCACTCCCCAGAAATTTGTCTCGAGTACCAAGGCCTGAAAATGTAACAACTTGATCAACAAGCATTTTGTATAACGTTAAGAGAAAAAAAAGCCAGGAAAAAAAAGCCTCTTTGACCTCATGCAAATTGCAAGCTTCCACTTCTATCACTGATGACCCTAAATACATTTCAATTCATTATGAAAGAACTGTTTCCCTCCTCTACTCCCACTTCCATCCAAGACTCTATCTCTCCAAGTCCTTCAATAATTAACGTTGCTGCAAACTCAGTCGTCTCACAAAGCTGTGAATAGTAGGAGACATTTGCATTCCCTTTCACTCACGCACACACCCGAGCGCGTTCACTCAGGAGAACTAAAGGTTGATTAATTCAGCAGGCCTGAGTGTCTAGAGCAGATGCTCAGGTGGCTAACGAAGGCAAGCTCATTCATATGGAAGACGGGACTGCTCACAAAGAAATAACGGGAGAAGTGTTCCACTTACAGAGATTATCAGGTTTTTCCCCAATTCCTCGGAATGTTCACCAATAACTACAAGAAAAGGTTAATGAAGGTATTTCACTTCTCAAAAAAAAAGACTGGCGAGAAAATGTTAAAGTTTTATAACCTTAAAGAACACTTGTGAGATGTGAAAAGCCAGAATGATCCTTCTTGTGAGCCCTTTGTACTGAAATTTGAGGCAAATCTTACAAAAATGACTGATGTTGGAAAGTACTCAAGGATCATGCTATGATAATCTTTTCACACATTCCCAGGCACACAATGCTAACAGCAAACTTCACATGTAGATCGCTCTTTTCCTTATCACTCGTATCTTCAAAGTCTAACACACACACAGCGGATCTTAAAATGACTTGCTCCTAAAAACCATCAAGAACACAGGGATTTTTATGGCAAGCAAGGTGAAAATGAAACATTATTTGTACTATTTTAGTTTTAGAGGCAGCGAGAATTCCTCTCTCTTCTAACCTATAACTAGTGCCACAATCGGCTTATGAATCAATCAAAAAACGGCATGGCGCATTCATAATGGTCGTCGCACTGACACTTCGGCACAGGCTCTACATCACGTGCTGTAAGAAGAAATGCATGATGTGTCCGGGCAAGAAATATGCAGCCGGACTGCTTTCCGGCCTAGCAGCTGCTCCCGCTCCTGACAGTGCATCAGTCATGGAGTTTGACTGGCTCACCGGCAGTAGAGATTACATTTGAAGGGGTCGGGAAGGCTGAAAGATGGCTCGACTGTCAGCGTATCAATCTGCACACGCAAGGATAATTTGTTCACAGAATTTAAGAGTGGTCCCAGGGAGAGGTGGGGTGGCAATGCATTGGGAAGAACCAAACGAATGGTTCTAATTCATCTGCGATAGACTGCCATGACCGGGAATGGAGAGAGTTGTGACACTGATATGACAAACTATCGTTTGTAAGGTCACCTCCTCGACAAATGGCTCACAGGTTATGCTCGCAAGATGTCCTCTCAATATGTTAAGAGAGATATGCAGTATACAGCTAACACGATTGTCTTGTGGGACTAATTCATCCACAAAAGCTGACACTGTCCTAAGCAAATTGTGCAATATAACAACATTAAAGTTTAGTAATGTCATGCCATAAACCATTAACAAGCCTTGACAACTAAAACAACATGACCACATGTTGTTGGTTAAGGTCTTTGCATGCTGAGTCCGAAATAATCTTCCGAAATTTTTGCGCGTAAAAAAATAAATACGACCTTACATTGTGTCAATCACATTTACACACTACATATGAAACTTTTGTCCGTCATAAAAAAAATTCGAACCAGGTTCGATTTTCTGCATTTTTGCATCCGTAGCAAGCATTCTGATAGGAAAGGATGACGAATACAAAAAAAAAAAAAAAAACGCATGCGAAAATTTCGGACTCAGTGTGCAAGGACCTTAAATCACTGATTAGTAATGGTGGGTGATTGGTTAAAATGATTTGCCAAGCACATTGACTGCAAAAATTAGTTTTGTATGATTTTAGGCAAATATGGTTAAAAACATGACAATCACAATTTTAATGTAACTGACACTGTATACAATTCACACAATTGCAATGCAGCATAATTGCCCATTCATTTTGACCAACAAGTGACACTGTGGACAAATGTATTTGGTGTGGTCACTATATGTTAATACCTAAAAAGTACATCAGGACACTAGAATGGACGCAAAACTGAATGCAAAATTGCTACAACTGTGCAAAAAGCTATTTAGCTAATGATTAACATTATTCAGTAGCACAACTGGCCTCTGTGAAATAAGTGAAAAAATAAGTTGCTTTAGAGGAACAGCAAGTGATTAAATTAACAGTGTCCTAACCAGCCATGACACGACACGAATCCAGTGAAAATCAATTTGTCTTTTAACACAAAACGTAAAAAGGGGGCATGACATAACACAATCAATCACAACATAACCAAGCAGAACAGTTCTCGCTGTCGTGCTCTCTCACACTCATTTAACGTACAAGCATGAAAAAATAAGCTATGTATTTACATCACTTGCATAATGGTTCACGGGACATCATGCCTTTCATGGTTTTACTTGTGGAATTTGTCATGTAATACCTGATGAAAAAACCTTTAAAAAAATGAATCTATAGATTGAATATATAGATCTCATTTATGAGATTTTCATGCGTGTTACATGACGAGCAGAAATAAAATCCAGGAGCTGACAAAAATGTAGGTATCACAACTAGTCACAGCAAAACTCTGATTAACACAAAATATTTTCCTTATCACCAGATGCACTGGCAGGACCCACATTAACAAAAATGATTTGTATGCTATTTGAGAGTAAGAAACAACAATTATGGCTGGTTAATATCAGATTTTAAATATAAATGTGGCAAACAGTTTTTTCAGATTTCAGGATTTCCCCATTCAAGTAGATAGGACTTGGTCTTGGATGCCCAAGCAAAGCTGCCTGGAGGCATTGCAAATATGGCTGCCAAGTGAGCTGAGTTGACTTGAAAGAGACTTTGTTATCACTTAATCATGTAACGGCTGGTATATTTACTATTTCTCTGTGCATCATGTGAATGAGTGAGCATGCACCTGAAGCCTCTGAATAAAACCTGTTTTTTTTACTCCCAAAGGACAGACCTGACTCGAAGACAATATGGCGTAAGTGTTAAATATGTATAATTAGGTGTACAAGTCTTTGGATATGTTTGATCGGCGCTTACAGCAGATGGTGCACAGACATACCTATAACACTGAATGTTCTCAACAGACACAATCTGTCCCAGAAACAGGTGTTTCACCTCTTTTTGTCTCCTTTGCTCTTTTTACGGACCAACATCCCCAGCCGAAGAGCTGCCTCTGTTGACTCGGCAAGCTGTCGTTTCACGCTTGCTTCTTTCCCGGTCCTTAAGAGGCCATTTGAGGCAGTCCTTAAAGACTGAGCGACATGTCTCCCCTTTTGCTAGGCCAATGAAGTGCTATTTGTTTATTTTTAGGCTGTATTCTGCTGACCCAGGAGAGGCTTTTAGCACATTTCCTTGCTTTTCCACCCCCTCCCTTATGCTTTTTTTCCCGTATTGTTTTGAGCATTTTTCCCCCAATCGTCTTTTGTATTGAACCGGGTTTGCTGGAGAGAGAGAGATTTGGCAGGAGAACAAACGAATCTGTCGGCGACTCTCTCACTTTCGCTCAATCTGTTGCTCTCTCTCCCACCTCCTTCCACTGCTCGTTCTCTCTCTAAGCAGCACAGGTGTTGCTGTGGCAATGATGGCAGCCTTTGTCTGGCACCGTGAACTTTGTTATTGCATCTACACACTCGAACATCCCAGATTAGACCAGACACACACACACAAACGCATGTACGCACACGCGCGAACCGATCCGTTGTATCAGTGTCCTCAGCGTTTCATCATCAAAGCAGCGTGTGGCCAGCGGTTTGAGGAGCAGAATATGAAACGGATAAAACAAATCGTTTGATGTCGGAGAGACAGGCATGCCGTCAGAAAGTACTTAAGCTCTTCCTCCCGACGGAGCTCTTTCTTTCCTCATTAAGTTTCCTTCGTCTTCACGCTTCTTTTGTCTTCCCCGTCAGAGCAGTTTCAGAAAGCTTGCATCATTGTTTATGATGCATTATTGTCAGGAGATTAATTAAATAATAAATATTGACTTACTTAAACATTCTGTCAAAGGATAAGGTGCGTGATCTTTGTGTGTGCATGAGCAGCCGTTCATTTCCAACCAGATCTCCGCCCGAGGAAACCCGTTACTGATGTGACTTCAATGCTGGTATATTTTTCCACAAACCTATATAGAGGTAAAACATTTTTTTTAAGTATGTTTTTGATACCAGTTCATTTATTTAGTGAGCCGAGCGGTTTTTTTTCTAGCAGTGTTTACACATATGGTCCAGCAGTAGTGTGTGGTCGACTTCTGAAGTGAGGCGGCAAAGTCCTTGCTCTGTGTTTGCATTTTTCATGTTCCAATTCCATATGATGACACCTTTTCCTGTTTAAAGACAGTACCATTTTACCTTAAATTTCACTATCAACAATCAACCAATATGGCAGCAGCAAATTTAGATACTGTTTGCACCAACTATATATAGCAACTAATCACGTGCATTTTGCCGTTTCACTCCTTGAAAATGACATTTGACAAACATTTGTCCACCTTTCTGTAAGACAATATTACTTTAGAGATATGGAAAGTACTCATTTATATAATTTCATATTTGTTTAGTTTTATTTCCTCATTTTCTCCAAGTCTGTTATTTTCTCATCCAAATTTTTTGAGGAGTCACTGCCTCACGTCTCCTCAGATAAAATGCCTCTGATGGGATCGCATCTCAAAGAGATCACACTCATCGCCGCCGTTCTGCCCCACATCAACACTAAAGAGGAGTCAAGCAGCCTTTAAAGTGTAAATATATCAGAACGACCTTTGTTTAGCTAAAAATATGAATATGCGTTCATATATTTTGAAGATGAAAGGGTCGATATCTAACATGTGTCCGACCTCATCTCTTTGAGTCTTTGAAGCGCTTCTCAGAACTATGTTTTGAATGCATTCTCATGTTAACCTTAAAAAGAGCGTATTACCATGTGATTGATCAGCTGATGAAATGACACGGATGAAAGGTGTTTGTGATTCACAAATAAGGTCAAAGCGGTAGTTTTTTTTGTCTCCCGCCAATTTCATTGCTTTGTTATGATCTTTACCTCTTTCATTCTATTATTCATTTACTAACGCATTAGATCCTTATACTAAACAAAAATGTACATCTGAAATTCAGTCAAAACGCAATTATAACTGAAACTAAATCCTAACACAAGCGATGGCAAGGTGTCTAAGGGGCTTTAAGACATCTTCTGCACTCAAAAGAATAAAACAAACATTTTACAGGCAATTAAATATGGAAAAATATAATTGAGTGGCGAGACACAGGCATGCCACGATTATAAGTACGATGTATGACAACATCGCACGTGATTGGGCGCTTAAGGATGACAAATCAGACTCACAAAAATAACACAATTATGATGTCATCAATAAATCAGCACTACACCATTGACGCTCTTATAATTTGATGCCAGAAGGGGATTGTCGGTGAACAATGGAAAGCAGCAGAGTTTTTTCCTGCACCTCGGATGGCAGGATGAAACAAATTGCTCGGATGTCAACTGAACGAGAGAGTTAATAATTAATTTGTTTAGTGGGGGGGAGGGGATGAGAGAAGGAAAGAGATGGAGATTCTTTGAAGAAGGGGTACAGATGGTCATCAGATGGGGCTGAGAGTTGGAGTGTGGCACGGTGCTTTGACATCACCTGGGTGCACACACACCATATGCCACTAGACCTGACAACCTTACACACACACACACACACACACACACACACGTGATCACTCATGTTCCGCATACTAATCTTGCTTAATATGAGCATAAAACAGCTGATCTTCAATTCTTCTCATTTTAAAGCCAAACATTTTTACAACGTTACCTTTTGGTTGTAGTTATGTTGTGTAAAATATTTAAGAAATGTTCTAGAAATTACATACACAAAAAAAAAAAAATCATAACTAGAAACCTGTGAACATAAAAGTGTTATCATAACATTATCATCATCACATGGAACTCCAGTGTTGTTGTTTTTTTAATACCTGTATACTTCTGCCATTTTACCTCTTCTGAATCCAGATGATATCAGAAGCTTCACGATTAATGTAAATCTGAATAAAAGTCACATTACCAGAATGGATTTGTGTACAATTTTGAAAACTACTTTTTTAACACTAATATTAAAATCTGTTTTCAGATGACGTGAAATAATCCTACATTCCCAGAGTGTTAGTTTGAAAAGTAGATAATCTCAAATGGCGTACTTCATGTATGAAATCAGTAGAGCATGAACGCAAAATGAAAGAGTGCTCTTTATACACACAAAAACATAGGCTCTACATGCACACACAAACATTCAGGAAAGAGGTTATTGATGACAGTCTGCGAGAGATAAGCATCATTACAACAGTGCAAAAGAGAGGGCGAGAGAGAGAGAGAGCTAAAACTCAGCTTTGAGCTTTTTTCATTTTAAAAGTCATGATGTGTATCATGCACCTTAATTAAATTGAGAGTATAGTAGCCATGAACCAAACACTTGCAGACAAACAACCGTGAAAAAATAGATCTTATATTTTCTGAAGGAAATCGGATTACTAGCCTATTCGTGTCTGTACAGTATGAGACAAGTTATGTGTCCAAGTTGTATACTTGGGGTTAGGTGGTTTAAAGACAGTAAGAGCAATAGTCATATCGATGTTTTCTTTAGCAAGAACCACTAATGATCTCCCTTACTCCAACACACACACAAAACTACTCCCATACCCACCTACCAGCTTCCCTCAAGGGAAAAACTAACAATGGGAGTCAATACTATATTTTGACATCTTAGACTTTAAAAAATGACCTGGCAGGTGAGTGTGTCCAATGTCCATAGGAAAACACTGAAGATCCTCTGTGTATGGTGTGTGTATGTTTGTTGCTTTTTCTGAGATGAAATGCTGAGCATGCACAGATCATACGATGTGAAATGTGCAGCATAAAACAGGGAGAGAGAATAAATAATGACGGAATAGAATTAGCCAGGAAGGAAACAAGTCACAAAAAGGAAGTGCTGTAGTGGCAAAAAGCCCCTCTAAGATCTCTATGTATCCATGTGAAAAATAGACTAGCAAAAGAAATGACAAAAGAAGGAAGATGTGCTAAAAGCTCCTCCTCGTGAGGTGTAAAAAACAGGGGACAATGATTCCCTGTAAAACAGGAAGTTGAAGACTGTTTGACATGTCCATCCCGCAGAAGCTATGAGAGCTGTAGATCACTCATCAAGTCGGAGTGCTGCCTGACACCAACTGAAATATGAAGAGCCGTTTCTTTTGACATCTGGAGTAAATCTGCAGCTCAGCGCTCAATTCTGACACACTAAAGCCACAGCGCAATTTTATGATGACAACAGAATATTAAATTTATGTCTCCCACCCTCCCCTTCCTCCCATCTTTACTCTGTCTGTTCCCCCACCTCCTTTTCTCAACCTCGGCCTTCCTCATTTGCTTGTGCGGAGGAGGTTTTATACTTTGCAGCTTTGCGGTTGTCCTGAGGTTAAATGGATATTAGAAAACGAGAACAGTGTATAAATGGTTTCTAGCAAAAACAGTGAGTTAGAGTTAAAAACGTTTCTATTGGATTTAAACAGATTATATGATACATACATATAGGACCCCCCCCCCTGAAACTTTGTTAGCTTCGCTCTCACACATGGTCTGCAGGTTTGTTGTCAGTTCCAATATTTTATATTGCTTCTCTGCAAAGCATGCATTACATCATGACTGGTCCACCGAAGATTAATGCAGAAATGTGGCACACAAACGGTGAAAGTTATACTGAAATGTTCAGTTGTACTGAAGCACTACGTAGAAGTAGTACTTAATCTGTACGGCACTTTTGGGTAGCAATGATTTTACAAAATCGTTGCTACCCAAACAATAAATGGATCTTGTTTAAATATATAAATGATATACCTAAACCATAGTTCAACTAGGCGGTGCATACCAAGCAATACATCTGTATTCCCATACAGGTACATCTCAAAAAATTAGAATATCATGAAAAAGGTCAATATTTTTTGTCACTCATTTCAGAAAGTGAAACCCGTATATTATATAGATTCATTTCACATAGAGTGAAATATTTCAAGCCTTTATTTCTTGAAAATTATGGCTTACAGATAATGAAAACCAAAAATGCAGTGTCTCATAAAATTAGAATATTACATGAGATCAATAAAAAAATATATTTTAAACAGAAATGTCAGGCGTCTGAAAAGTATGCGAATTTCTATGCACTCAATACTTGGTTGGGCCTCCTTTTGCATGAATTACTGCATCAATGCGGCGTGGCATGGAGGCAATCAGCCTGTGACACTGCTCAGGTGTAATGGAAGCCCAGGTTGCTTTGATAGCGGCCTTCAGGTCATCTGCATTGTTGGGTCTGATGTCTCTCATCTTCCTCTTGAAAATGCCCCATAGATTCTCTATGGGGTTCAGGACAGGCGAGTTTGCTGGCCAATCAAGCACAGTAACACCATGGTCATTGAACCAGCTTTTGGTACCTTGGCAGTGTGGGCAGGTGCCAAGTCCTGCTGGAAAATGAAATCAGCATCTCCATAAAGCTTGTCAGAAGAATGAAGCATGAAGTGCTCTAAAATGTCCTGGTAGATGGCTGCGTTGACTGTGGACTTCAGAAAACACAGTGGACCAACACCAGCAGATGACATGGCAGCCCAAATCATCACGGACTGTGGAAACTTCACACTGGACTTCAAGCAACATGGATTCTGTGCCTCTCCACTCTTCCTCCAGACTCTGGGACCTTGATTTCCAAATTAAATGCAAAATTTACTTTCATCTGAAAAGAGGACTTTGGACCACTGAGCAACAGTCCAGCTCTTTTTCTCTTTAGCCCAGGTAAGATGCTTCTGACGTTGTTTCTGTTTCAGAAGTGGCTTGGTAGCCCTTTTCCTGAAGACATCTGAGCGTGGTGACTCTTGATGCACTCATTCCAGCTTCAGTCCACTCCTTGTGAAGCTCTCCCAAGTGTTTTAATCAGCTTTGCTTGACAGTATTCTCCAGCTTGTGGTCATCCCTATTGCTTGTGCACCTTTACCTATTCAATTTCTTCCTTCCAGTCAACTTTGCATTTAATAAGCTTTAATACAGCATTCTGTGAAGAGCCACACCTTTCAGTAATGACCCTCTGTGACGACTCTCTTTGTGGAAGGTGTCAATTATTATCTTCTGGATCATTGCCAAATTAGCATTCTTCCCCATTATTGTGGTTTCAAAGAACAAGATATACCCGGAATTTATACTGTAGGGATGGAAATTTATTGAAACTCAAATGTAAATATTCTAATATTTTGAGATACTGGATTTTTGACTTTCATGAGCTGTAAGCTCTAATCATCAAAATTAAAACAAAAAACGTTTTAAATGTTTTACTTTACATTTAATGAATCTAAAATATATGAAAGTTTCACTTTTTGAAATAAGTTACTAGAAAAAACGAACTTCACGATATTCAAATTTTTGGAGATGTACCTGTAGATGACAAATAAAAAGTTAAGTGGTCATGAAATGGTAAATGTTCTTGATATTTATAAATTCGGGAGGTTCCTCTACAATAAAAATGAACAGCAAGTTTCAGAACTCAAAACTAATTCCTCAGTTTAAAATATGAATTATTCCAAACCTTTCTGAAATTGCAAGATTTGAAATCAGGATAATCGTGATGTCACAATTTGACATTGAGACACCCCTTAACATCCATCATCATCGTATGTAATCAAAGATGAGTTTCTGAACAACTTATGTTTATACAACAATCACAAGAGCGATATTGCTGTTTGTTACAGAAATACTTTTGTGGTGCAAAAAAAAAACTTTACAGATTTGATAAAATAACCTTGAGAAACAATAAAAAAACCTGGAACTGCATTTCATGACCATCATGACCTGTGATTGTTGTGTTGCTAAGTGATTTACAGCTGTTTATGCATTAGTGAATCAAGCATGTGACTAAATGATCGACTTCACACTGTTACTGTTAGTAGCGTGAAATCTATCTGTTATCTCGAGATTATTTTATTTTTTAAATGACAGATGACTAAAGAATACTTTTCTTGCAGAATAAATTTCTTCAGAAGAATCTTTTGAACTTGTTTAACTGTAAAAAAAAAGCTTCTTCATGACATGACCCCAGTCAATACTTACAATGAAAAAAGTCACTATAAAAGTCAGTGCAAACTATAGAAATTAATTGACACTAATGAGTGTCATGGAGTGTGTGCTGATAGTACATTATAGGCCAAAGCTCATACTGCTTTTTCTTGTTGGATATCCTCTTTGATATTTTGCTATTACATTACCTTCACCTAATCTCTATTATTAATATAATAGGGCATTCATACAATTATCATTATATTGTATTTGATAGAATATAAGCAGGGGTAAAATTGTAGATTTAGGCTGGATTATATCAATCACCTACCTTTTAACAATAAGGATATATTAAACAGAATGAATGCGGAAAGCCATTAGTATTTAATTGAAATTGATTTGATTTATCAAGCTCATAATCTCATTAAATGCCACTAAATCTCAGTTTATTAACAGCAGAGGCGTTATACGTCTCTCACGTGTGCAGAATTAGGCGGAGTGAATTACGAGGTGGTTAAATACAGGCTAGCTGAGTCAGGGTAGCTGTAATAGATGAGGCCTCTCAGCTGCAATATCTACGGCTACAGAAGAGCATCAAAATAGAACACATTATGAATGGAAAGGACGAGAAAAAGAAACACCTCTAGTTGCTAAAGAAGAAAGAGGGGGAAGAGTGAAAATAAACTATTATTTACTGTGAAAAGTTTTCTTCAACCTGTATTGATTGGTTTCAGGATCACCCGTTAAGCTGATAATAATTGAAAAAAGCTTGTGGTGCTCTGTTGGGATGTTGGAGGAAGAGAGAGAGGATCTTTGATCAGAGGTTGATCGCCAGACAGAAGAAATGGGCCCTTGGAGTCCACAGAACTGACTGGAGCACACACACACCAAAACACAGACAGACAGAGCGCCACACTTCACACCAGGGCCACGCAGAGACCTTTAGAGGTGCAGGTGCTCAAAGTGTAAAAGGGGCACATGGAACACGGCTTTCAATAGGGCTGTGCTCCTTGCTGATATGTGTATCGAAATGGATGCTTCTGTATTGATACAGCAGCAATTGCCATAAAACAGGTTTGAAAAAGAAACAGAAAAGACCATTTTAAGTTTAAATGTTAAAGACATTTTTTGCACCTGCACCTTAATTACTCTGGAATGATATTATTATTATTGTTGTTGTTATTGAGTTTACAGGGTATGGTGGTTTTGCTGTTGTTGTAGAAAAAATATTCCTGTCTTATTTAAAATAGAATTCTATTCTAATCCTGTTTCTGAATTTGTTCATTTTTTGAATGATAATGATTATAAAAACAGACACCTTGACATGCTTTAAACTTTTCCCAATTTAACAGCATGAACGAAAGAGAACAAGAACCTTTGTATTTATTGATGTGGGTAGAACTATGTTAGCTGCATTTTTGATTTAATATTAATTTTAATAAAATGTAAAGTTGTCGCCAACACTTTATTCGAGCAGGTGTTTTCACATAGAGGTTTCTAGATTTAAATTAAAAGAGACATGACCTGACGTTTTATTTGTATACAAAATGAGGAGATGTGAATATCAGGAGAGCTGAACACTCTCGTGCAGTGCGTGTTTCATTTATACTCGAAGCCAGAGGGCGCTCTCGCACAGAAACTTTTGACGTATGGACAAACTCACACGGCTATCATTGTAGCCGAGCTGAATAAAAAGCAGAAACGTTTTTACTGATGAAACGAGAAGACAATAAACCCACGATTGCGAAAATATATGATTTATGCTACCTGGTCTCATGACCTTTACGTACCTGGGTGCACTTTTTAGCGAGACATGAAATACGTACAAATAACTACATATTACTGCAAAATAAACAAAAACTAGAGGCAGTAAAACTCTGATACCTTTTACTTCTTTTCACACAAATTTACAGAGTTTTGATTAATAAAGCGTAATTTTTGCACAATTACTTGAATATCATGTTACGACTTCAAAAACAATATTAATAGGCTGGAAGATTTGAAAACTGATGCTTTTCAACGTAAACATCGCACCTATCCAGCTTCATATCTATGGGTTTTCATAGACCGTAAGTTTGTTCGGTAGCTCACGCAGTACGGAGACGTACTTTGGAGGCGAGGAGCTCCAGTTTGAATCCCGTGTAACCACGGTTCGATGAAACAGTTCAAATCTGCATATAAGGAAGTTGAAATGGCACGGTTGCATCAACAAATACGTTTTTATATCAGATATGCATTTGTTATCACTATCGGGTAGGTTTAGGGTTGGGTTTGGTGTAGGGCATATTTCCAACAAAATAGAGCATTCATTTCTAGGGACAGACCCCGGATATTTGAATTCAGAACCGCCGCAATATGTACCTATATCTACGTAATAAAAACGTGCCAGGGTTCATGTATTTAACCTGTGTTTTAGCGCCACTCAGTGGACATTTCTCTTTGAAACTGCGGCGAAACGTGCAGTAAGGTACGTAAAACGGTGTCGCACAGAACGTGCACAAAGGTACGTATTTTATGAGACCAGGTTGGGTTTATGTGTGTTTTTCAAGTTATCTTCAGGTAATAAATAAATAAACTATATGAAAAATGCAGTACTGATTGACAAATCATTTAGTATAGAAACTATAAAATATATTTCCTGAATTATTCTGTGATAAAAATGGGAAAAGGGTGTTCGTAGTAGCCTTTATAAACCAATCATAAAATTGTCATTAGGAAAACATTGAACAAAAATATTGTAGCCCCTTGCTGCAGCTAACCTGGCTTCCACAGAATACACACAGCAATATAAACAACAGCTGTGCATGATCTCTTCACGCCGTTCTCGTCAAATAATAATAATTCAATAATATAAGTTTACAAGCACACCGCTCCGCTGATAAATCCACTTACCGGCACCCACGGACGTTATTGAAGGCATGTATGAACATGAGGGATCGTCCCGGATGAGATTGTCAGGTGAAAGGTCATCATGTGGATAATTTAATTTACGGCTAAACTATTATTAAATTAATTTTACAAATAGTTAGATTGGGCAGGCCTTCGCAAAAGAGCGTTTAATTACAATAAAAAATAAAATTTTCCTTGACAAAAGGGCACTTTGGGCATCAAGGGGGAAAGGGGCAGGTGCTCAAGAACCCCCCCCCCCCCCCTTCTGCACATGCCTGCTTCACACATGCTTTAACACACTCTTTCTGTCTATTGAAACATAGCTGCTTCTTTTCTTAATTGAATACTTCACCCAAAAATGAAAACCCCTTAACTTCAGAAGACTTATAGCGCATGAGTTGTATGGACTTTTGTCCTGATACTTCTGATACTTTGAGCTTAAAATACAAAAGGAGTGCTGAAATACAGATTGTTCAAAGAGGTACAGTCTGCAAAGAACGTTAATTAAAGAGAGAGCATTAACAGGATTCAGCCTGTTCAAGAGTTCATGGAAAAGATGGGTCTTCGGACATTTCTTAAAAAGTTGCAAGGTTTTCAAAAAAAAAAACGTATAGACTTTTAATGGTTAAATTTAATTTAATAAATTAAAAATGTATGATTAATTGAAATAATGAAACATACACAATTTAACAAAAATGTATTAAGGAGTTTAAAAATAAAACATTCTCATTCATTTTTTCACCTAATTCTGTCCTCATTAATTGCCTGAATTCTATTTTAATGGTTTTATTTAATTGTAATAATCAAAAGCATCTCTAATTAATTGATTTTATTAAAAAATTTTTTTTCAGAAATACTGTGTGTATTTACATTTTTCTTATAAATAAATTCTGGTAAATATTTTTTTCTGGTACATATTCCTTAAGAAATAATATTTTAATAATAATTGTATTAGTACTAGTAGTAGTACTATCATTACATTAAGTAATATATTTCTGTCACAGTTTCTTCAAGTTAAACTGAATTTTATTTTGATGGGTTGCTGTGAATACCTTTAAGTTTCTGTTTGTATATGACAAGATTATATTTCTTCTCAAATGAAACGGTAAAATGCTCATGAAGGGACTCTAAGAGCAGTTCTAGAGATTATGTTCATGTGTTCATGTACTCTTATATTGAAGTGCATACTATAATTATTTATGATTGCTTGAGTTATGGCTGTGATTTTGTGTCATTTCACGAGGGAGATCTGGACACGGCACAAGCAAGATTCTATCCTTTGACACCCACATAAGAACCAAAGTGCAATATGTATTTAGCAAAAAAGAATCTGAAAAAAACAGAATCTGTCTGCAAAACTTTAATCCATGACTGGTAGACACAGACATCTTGGCTAGCATCATAATTCATTCAGCAGTTAGAGGAATACCTAAATGGAAGACATTCGCTATTTGTTAGCAGGTCTGACTTTCTTTTTCTAGACGCATATTTATCAAATTACTATGAAATAAACAAAATAAATTACATGATAACCTAACTAATGATAGATCAAGTGGCTGAATCCAGCCCATTTATAACAAGAGACTAGAAAACTTTACAGTCTGCTTTCATGTCCAATATCACACAATATTCTTCCACAAGGAGAGTGTCTGTCCTCTGGTGAGATGGTGCTAATCCAGTACAGAGAAAGAGCATGACTCTTCCATATTCAAGGAAGAGAGGATTTGATTTGCATCACTTCATTTTCATATCCTCTCTTTCCCTGAGCACACATGCATAAATGCACGTGCATGCCCCGTAAAATCGTCACATGTGAGCAGTAAACTAACAGCTCCGAATCGGATTGAGGATTGATGGGGCTATAGTCCAGTGACGTCATTATGCTTCAACACCCTCCTCATATTTCTCCCCCTCTCTCTCATACAGTATGGATTTTTTCATTCACTGAGGTCACTGATTGTTGTTAATCTAATCTGGCCTGATTTTAATAAGATAAAAACTGCCACCAAATGAAGAGTTTTATATATAATATTAGTGGTGGGCCGTTATCGGCGTTAACGTGGCTGCGTTAACGTTGTGAATCTTATCGGCGATAAAAAATTTTTCGCCGTTAATCTATTTTCAAAAGTTGGGTTGGGAGCTGGGTCTATTACTACGCACAAACTTGGATGACTATCACCTGATTATTTTGCGCGGATGTATAACCTAGCCGAATTGCACTGTAGGGGGCAAGAATGAGACGAGTCTTCGAAAACTGAGTTTTTCGCAGTCGTGTTGGACAGGATTGTTAACGGTGGTCTTTGTGGTAATTCAATCGGTGCAGGACATCCAATGCTCCTCCTATCATTCATCAACCTCAAATATGGCTTTAATTGAAAGATGTATGTAGTAGCTAATTTACATGGTCGCTATTTGATGACCTAGAGAAATGTGCGCTATTGAAGTGTTTGTGTGGAAGCGCGTTTGCTGAGGACGGGCTCCGGTGCGCTCACTTGCTCTTAAATCTCCGATTTTTTGGTCATACAGATTAAAGTAGCCTAATACAATCTTTCGTATTGTAAAGACTCTATGTTTATTTGTGTGCACTAAGAATAACAACGAAACGTTGCGCTTTTAAGCAAACAGATGCGCTTTAGGTCTCATTGAACTTGGCGAGAAACTTCGAAACTCGATAATATCTACTAAATACAGTTACATAGAAAAATATATCTATAGAGAGTGAAATGTCTAAAAAAAAATAGAAGACGTGTGCGTAGCATGGATGATTTACTTGAAATTTATCTGTGCATACACTGTGCATAATAAGATGGCTTTCACAACATTTGGGTTTTTATTCAACTAATAAGGTGAGCACGCTGTGATCTGTACTATATTTTTAGTGTAATTGAAGTTATCGGCATAAAAACAACACAAACAAAACAAAACATGGGAGTGGGAGGGGAATGGGAGTCATTCTTCCAGTACAGTGGAAAGGGATTTTCTCCAGTTTTTTCGTGGGATTTGGAAGGGAAGAGATTAAAGTTTGTGTATTGCTTTTTGGAAACAGGAGATGAGCCCCGTCTAATGCGACACCGGCTTGAGAAACTCCTCAGTTCTCAAAGACTTAATTTTAGTCATTATTTGGGTAGCCATCACATATTCTGAATGCCTTCGGCAGATTTCAAATGAAGCCTTTTAATCTAGATTAATTCCAAAATTAATCTAGAAATAATCTAGATAAAAAAAAATGTAATCTATGCCCACCTCTAATATATATATATATATATATATATATAAAAAACGGATGAGAAAGAGAATTTATGAACAATGCCTGTTCACAGAGCCACATTCACAAAAGCGCAAACCCTCATTTGGCATTAAACAAATACTGGCAGTATTTACTAGACACGCAGTGGGGAATTACAGCACTGAAAAGGCGTGGACACAGTTATTTTCGCAACTCACCTTATTAAATATTAGCATTTGAAGGAGTTTCCCTTTCGATCGGTAAATTTATGGGAGAAGAGTATTTAAATGAATGATTTACTAAGATTTGCACTCGTCAGTCCACTGGTATTTGCAGCAATATTTAACGACCAAAAAAAGCATGTCTTAAAGCAGGCGGTTATTTGCGTTGCTCATGGTAGATTGCGCTGGTCATAATGGAAATGAGATGCTGCATCTGTGTTCTTTAATGTGCACCTTGTCAGTAAATCACCCACATAATTTTCCCCTCCCATCGGCACATTTATGGAATTGCGCTCTAACACTAATTTGCCCTGTTTAGTACATCTGGCCCCAGTGCCATCGCTAGTGGGGTGACAGGTGGTGATGATTATAGGGGCCCACGGCTGAGGGGAGGCACCCCGGCGATCTCAACCGACTGGCTAAGGCCAGACTAAAAAGAGGCTCAGGGCAGTTGACGGGCCACTGCTGCACGTCATCACGAAAGCTTTTCATTTGCTCATGTTTTTAAGCCTTTCCAATTCAAACATTCAAAAGAGTTTAAAGCATTCAAACACAAGACGAGAAAAAGCTCAACTGAGTACTCGCGTGCCGTGTTCGGTGCGCACGCAGAGAGACCGCATGGACAGCAACACCGAACCGAGCTCTCCTTTGCATCCTCCTGCACCTGAACGAACAAATACAAATCGCAGTTTAATCATGCAAACAGAACAAGATTTGAAAGAGCCCGATTCAGCACTCGTGCGCGGTGTTCTGTGCGCACATGCAGAGAGACGCGTCTCAAAGCGTTTGAACGCCAAATTTGCCTCTTCTTGCTCTTGTACCGACAAATACATACAAAATTATGTCAAAAAACCCGTCTTGGAGAGTATCCTCGAAAAAACTGTAGGTTATGTCTTAAGTGAAAGTAAACAGTTGATAAATAAATTGGATGTGCATCATTATATTGGATGCATTGTCTCTTAAAGTGACCGCGCCTGGTTGGACGATGGACTTACAAAGATTTATACAAGCACTATATAGCAAGGCCGTAACCATGTCTTAAACATTGGGGGGACCAATTATATATATATATATGCTTTATATATATATATATGTATATAAATATATATATATATATATATGACCAGCACCTGTATATACGGCCCTATGAAATCCATTTGATTTTTTTCCCAAATTCATTTTTTTCCATTTTAATTTTTCTATAGATTCCGTTTTAATTTTCTGGACTCATTTTTAATGGTCAAATTTCATTGTATTAATCAAAAAGCATGTCTAATTAATTAAAATCATGAAACTTATACAATTTAACATTAATTTATTAAAAGTGAAACAAAAATGACGTTTAGGGCCTTAGGAAATGTTTCTCACCTTATGTTTTATTGTTACCAAATTCTGTGTTTTAGCACGCCTAATTATTTGAATGCATACAAACTATTTTTATTTCCTCTTACAGTAGCCTTATGAAATGTTTTTTTTACCACAGAAATTCTGTGTTTTTATTTAAATTTGACTGGTTATTAGATGAAGGCATAAAACATTGATTTACTATTAAAACAAAATATTTTGTGATTATGTCTTTGAAAAAATATATGTTGTATTATTTTTCAACATAGTAGTAGACATGTTTTTGAAGTAGAACTAAATTCACAGTTTCATTGTTGTAGGGACAAACAGATGCAGATAATTAAAACACGCACATTTAATCTCTTTCTCTCTCAATCTCAAAATGGGCATATTTGAGAAAAAAAGTTGATTAGTTTGCTTCACTGTATATAATTTTCGGTTATTTAAATGTATTTCGTAAAACAGTTGACTAATATAAAAATTATTAGCAGCTTCCATCTTAACCTTGCTCTCATTAATCTGACATTTCATGGCACGCTCAGCATCTGTGAATGCTAAACCCCGCCTACTTTGATTTGATTGGCCAGTTAATTATTTTGATATTGATGAGCGCTGTTAGCCCGCTGAGGCAGAGCAGACTTTTAAAGCTTTTTTTGTCATCCTCACAAGAGTGCTGCGTAACGGAGGACAGCAGATCAGCACATTTAGAAGTTAGAATTATTGGGGGGAACAATTCCCCCTCAATGTCTATGGTGGTTACGGCCCTGCATAGGATAAATCACTATGCAGGATTTACTCTATTATACATTATCAACACAAATTGATAGGTGAAACAACAAACAGCCACCCACAAATAGTATCTCAATCTCAAAATGGGCATATTTGAGAAAAAAGTCGAGTAGTTTGCTTCACCGAATATAATTGTTGGTTATTTAAAATGTATTTTGTAAAACAGTTGACTAACATTAAATGATTAGCAGCTTCCATCTCACCTCGCTCTATTCATAAAATAACTATAAACCAAGCATCAGGCTGTCTTTGAGTTCACATGAACAACGATTAAAGTTACTCGCCAGGCTACAGAAGAATAACGTTAACGTTACCATAATTCCTCCGTTCAATTAGGCCTTAGACATCGAGAGTCACGCAGACCTACATAACCCAGCCACAGACACATAATTGCGAATAACATGCCTTACCTTAACACAGAATCGACCAGAGGCCTGGCAATCTGTGAATCAGTCGTGCTATTAACGTCATCACTACACAATTTCTTAGTAAAAACCAAAATAAATTCAACTGTCTTGTGTTCTTTTTTCCCAGGTGGCTATATGATGCTAACTGCAGAATGGATTTCAAGGACTTCGCGTGCAGTTTAACAGCCTCCAACGTTTATATTTTTTCTACGAATCTTTGAGTTAACATGTACTAAACATGAGTGGAATTTGCACCGCAGCGCCCCTACACTGTCACACTTGCTTACGGGAGGAACGAGGAAGGGCATAGGAACTCTTCAAATCTTTATTTCTGTTGAACGGGGGTATCACAGGACAGACAGGAATGGAGATCAAGCACACCATAGACGATTAACAACCGACAGGAAACATGGGGCAGAACAGACTATAAATAGAAAGAACTAACTAGACACACCTGGAACATAATCAAGACACATGGCTGGGACTAACTGAACTAATAATTAATAGGAAACAGGAAGGACCATATATAGGCACAAGAGGAAGGGAGACACAAGACATGGGGACACAGGTCTGACACACATCTTGATGCTCATGACAAGAATAGCATGTATAATTATCTTTATAGAAGTTAATTAGGTTTAAATCGCCATCATGCATGAATGACTAATTTTTTTTTGCCATTTTACACACAATAATCCACGATGATCACATTACACAAAATTGAAATTGCACGACAAAAGAAAAAAAATTTGAGACCCCCCAAAATTTCACAAATCACGTTTTCAGGGGAGCCCATGTCTTATTAATGGGAGCCGAGCTCCCATTAATAAGATGCCGCTCCATTTGAAAACATCTGATGGAGATTTACGGCTAATTACAGAACCGTCATTACCGACGAGATGCGCATGACTATCGCATACAAAATACCGTGCAGCCCTAGTTTGTAGACTCGGAAGTAAATGCCCACTGCTATGATTGGCTAACAGTTGTTGACAGCCTACATCCTTCACAGATGGACACTGCTGTGATTTAGGTTCAAAAACACATAAATACTGAGTATATATCAAACGAGCTTATATATCAAAACAGACAAAGCAGTAGTGATCAAATATAGTTGGCACAGCATTGTCTTTTAGCTTCAATCTTTTATAAAAATCCTGCATCGAATTGTGCCTTGTTTGTAAATTAATCTGTGGTAAAATTAAGTTAACAAAGGACAAAGTTCAAAGGACCATCGTGGTCTGGCACTTCATTAAAAATAAAGTTCATCAAACTTTTTCATTTGGTTTTTGTGAAGACCTGTGTTTTCCGCTCTTATCATTTACCTAGTAGCTGCGCAAATCGGTGGGCGGGGCTAAACAGGCAGTGCTGTATAATGGGGGGGGGGGCTAAACAGGGTAATGCTGTGGGAGCAGGCACTGATCTTCTCCTGGTGGTGCTTAGCTACACTATTACATCATAAAGTGGCACATTCCACAACCTGTCGTTCTGGCAGGTTGGCTTCAATATACAGTAAGCTGTTTTTAGACTAATGAGAAAGATTTGAGTTCTTAAAGTTACAGAATGTTTTTATACCCCAATTATTTATCAAAAGATCAAGGGAATTTTGATTTCTCAGTTCATGATCCCTTTAAATTGTAATATTTTTCCACAATACCACTGTTTTTACAGTATTAAATACAGCCTCCCCATTTAAAAAAACGCATGTCATTGTTTGGAGGTAATGCTGCTATACTTGACTAATCACCGCTCACAATATACACACCTTGAAAAAAAAAATCATGTCAAAAATATTTACGATTTCAATTTCTGCGGACAAAACAATCATATTGTTATTCATTGCAGGCCTTTGTATATTGGAGAAAGTCAACAAAAGCATGCATTGTGTGTGTGCTTTGTGTAAGGCTCACTATAAAATGCTTTAGGTCTTTGACATACAGAGAATTTAACCCTGCTCTCTGAGCCTGACTTGTGGTCATCACTCTTGTGGACTAAGGCTTATACAGATAGAAAGAGAGAGAGGGAGTGTGACCTTGATGACAGCAGTAAATTCGGACAGGAATGTCAACAGCCACAAGACATATTAGTGTCACGCCAGTATGCCCATAAGTTTACCTCTGCCAATTACACAGCAGCCATAAGATCACAGAAGCCAATCAGAGAGCCTGACCCTTACTTAAATCATGACTGACAAAACTGTTTTATCCATCCGATGCCTGAAGAATTCTATACTGGACAAGTGTGGGTACCAGTGCCCAAATCTGTTCCTATTCTTTGTGTTTTTACTGAAGAACATGTGGTTCTAGGTCAAAAATGGCTCAGACTGACAAAACAAAATTAGATTGCTCCTATTAAAAATCAACAAAGCACTGAACACTGGAAGTGATGTGATATTCAGTTGGCATACATTCTATTTTTGTTGCACTGCAAAGTTACTCAGCCACTTTATTTTCCCTGCCCATCAAAAAAAATTTTTTCTATAAATCGTGTGAACAGACTGCTATGATTTTTATTTGCCATATATTAAAAAACTTCTCCCAGTTACATCAAAGTCAGTTTGTAGTGACATAAATATGCTGATATGATTATTTATGTCAAATTATACACACTGACAGTGTCTTATAATGTCAAAGCAAATGGAAGTTATGCAGTCTTTGATGAGAGTTGGCGATGTGAGGCTACATGAGATACAGCAACCGTTGGTGAGTCGGCTGGCAGTAAATTACTAACATTTTATATATGATATAAACTAATGTTTTTAAACAAATGGGAACAATTTAGACCTTGTATTTAAAATGATTTGATTAGATGCATTATTTTAGTTTTTTAACAAGAATATTAAACGTATTCTTATTTTTCTTTATTATTTCTTTGTGTATTTATTCTTATTGATATGCGCTTATTTTTCATCAAATACATGCAGCCTTGGTGAGCAAAATATCTCTTTCAAAAACATTTTGAATAGTAGTTTTCATGTTATATTTTCATCATATATTCTCATCATATGGATATGCAGACTGGTTCTGAGCTTAGTATGAGAAATAGCACCATTTCTGTCAAAAAGGAACAGCATTGTTCACCTTTGAAACAGTATGCCGTCTTTAGTCACTATGTATTGTTCAAGAGCTTTTGTAACCATGTACGGTAACTTTTCAGGTTCCTGAAAGCCTGATCCATAGGTGTGGAGTATTGTGTGATCTTTGATGGTTTGATGGTGAGTGTGTGTGGCTGAGAGGAAGACATTCGATCAATGAAGCTCTGAGATCTTCAACATGTTGAAATCCTATCCCTCAGCCCTGAACACTCTTTATCAAACAGACTTTCATTCACTCGTTCACTCCATCCTTTACACTCCCTGCCCCACACTCACCATTCTGTTGTCTCTAAGGGATTTATTTCATTTAATTCTGTGCTGCATTAGTCCTGGGCCAAGTTTAAAGGGCTGGGATAACTGTTAGGACTGATCAATAGAGCCTGGCACCAACATCAGCTCTGTGGAGACAACACACACACACACACACACACACACACACACACACACCACAACAACACACACACACACACAACACACACACACACACACTACAGAAATGACACAACAATCTTTCATCAATACTACAGTATCTGACTTGAGACTCAAGGCAACTTTACCACCACCTTGGTCACTAATCATGCCCTTCGTCCAGTCCTCATCATTTCAAAAGAAAAAGAAAAAAGTAATAAATAAAATAAAATAAAATAAGAATAATAAATTTTTCCCACTACTGAACATTTGGTGTCTGAGCTTTTCTCAATAATGATTTGGCTTTAGATATTATTTAAATTATATATCTGTATGTGGCCACCTTCAGGTTGCGTTACACAGGTCTATTTACCACGTTACACATTTGGGGTGGGCGATATGACGAAAATCCTATACCACGATATGAGCCATTGTATTTCACGGTAACAATATATATCACTATATAGTTATTTTTGATTTTATTTTTTATACCATAGAAATGTCATAATTCTTGTGATCAGTGCCTATATATATATATATATATATATATATACACATACACACACACACTCACTGGCCACTTTATTATGTACACCTTGGAACCGGGTTGGACCCCCTTTTACCTTCAGAATTGCCTTACTTTTTCGTGGCATAGATTCAACAAGGTGTTGGAAACATTCCTCAGAGATGTTGGTCCATATTGACATGATAGCATCACGCAGTTGCTGCAGATTTGTCGGCTGCACATCCATGATGTGAATCTCCCATTCCACCACATCCCAAAAGTGCTCTATTGGATTGAGATCTGGTGACCGTGGAGGCCATTTGAGTAAAGTGAACTCATTGTCATGTTCAAGAAACCAGTCTGAGAAGATTTGAGCTTTGTGACATGGTGCATTATACTGCTGGAAGTAGACAAGCCATGATGGAACTATGCTTTGGTGTTTTTCTTACACCAAATTCTGACCCTACGCACCCTGTGCGTTCAGAGATGGTATTCTGCATACCTTGGTTGTAACGAGTGGTTATTTGAGTTACTGTTGCCTTTCTATCATCTCTAACCAGTCTGCCCATTCTCCTCTGACATCAACAAGGCATTTTCATCCACACAACTGCCGCTCACTGGATATTTTATCTTTTTCAGACCATTCTCTGTAAACCCCAGAGATGGTGGTGTGTGAAAATCCCAGTAGATCAGTGGTTTTTAAAATACTCAGACCAGCCCGTCTGACACCAACAACCATTCCACGTTCAAAGTCACTTAAATCCCCTTTCTTCCCCATTCTGGGTTTGTACTTCAGCAAATCATCTTCACCACATTTAGATGCCTTAATGCATTGAGTTGCTGCCATGTGATTGGCTGATTAGCAATTTGTGTTACCAAGCAATTGAACGGGTGTACCTAATAAAGTGTCCGGTGAGTGTATGTATATGCATATATATATATATATAATAATACTAGCCTAAATTTATTACAAAATAATACAAATAAAAAATCTCAAACTCACTGAAGACAAGTAAACAGTCTGCAGTTAAATAAGAAACTAATTATAAGCAATAGGACTTTATAAATTATAAACTACAGAACAAATAAATAAAAAAAATGCTTCATACACTGTATAAAGTGATCAAATGTATAAAAACTTCATGCATATTCAAAATATGCATAAAAATGCATATTCTTCACTGTGTAAATATATCTGTGTATATATAGCCTATTTCGCATATAGTGATATGAGTTCTCTTTTGCTGGTGATTGCGTTTCAACGGCTTAAAATAGTGTGCAAACAAAGTAAAGAAACTTCATGTTAGCGTGTAAACCTCTACCATTAATCACGTCTACCGGTACATCGCTCAACCCAAGTACAAGTCTTTTTACTGTGAAAATAAAAGAAAACAATAAGATAAAATAATTAGTTTTAATTTAAAAGGATTCATCAAGAGAGTTTTTATTTTATATTATTTTATTTATTTTTATTAACAAAATGGCCAACCAAACGAGAAACAAATCTTTAAGAAATACATTTTGTGTGGGACTGATTTGTAGTATCAGGCACTGATCAGGTAGTACTCCAGAGCAAATACTCGATTTTCCCCTCTTGAATTCAGGCCGTAAAGTGCAACAGGATGAGCTTTACACACATGCCACAAACAGCGTGTGTGTAGGAGGGAAACTAAAACAGCCAAATGGCTTCATCAATAGCGCTGATGGGCACAGGGAAATCGAGAACCCCATCGTCCGGAAGCGTAACGCACATCACCTATTAATAACCCGCAACACACCCTGCAATCCAAACACAAACCACAATCGCAACACATGACTCGTATCGCACTAGCTGATAACGGTACCGCTTCGAACGACAAGCCAGAGAGCCACCTCGTATCTTACAGCACACCGAGAGATCCACGGCACTTAACGTGAAGTGTGTGTCATTGTGTGTGTGTCTTAGCCCATCTGGTCGGATTTCTCTACAAGGCTTTCCCCTCCCTCCCACTCGCATGAGGTTGTTTTCCCGTTGAGTGGCAAGTCTTTAGAGAAACGAAGAGGACGGGAGAACAGAACAAGTGCGCTAATGGATTCATGAGGTCAGGCCGAAACAGCGGATCAGGACAAACACATGCAGTCACAAAGCAACCCTCTGAGGAACAGCCGGACAAAACAGGCAGCTCCGCAATGACAGCATTTCACTCTGGGCGTCTGTCTAACAGAGCGAATGAATTTGATAGAGCGTTTGCTCTCAGAGACAGTGAGAGCTTCAAAAGCTTCTATCTGTGAGTGTACATCCGTGACAAACAGACTGTTAGATGACAGCATCGCTAACAATTTGCAGAGTGGCTATTACGAGGCGTGACACCCTTTTGTTGCTTAATGCAAGAACGAATGCCACTTTTTGTTTTACGCCAATGTTTTTTGCACTGTGTTTAATATTACTGTTGTGAATGTCTAGACTTAATCAATATACAATTCAACTTTATCCTTTGATATCAGTCAGGCTGTACAGACTATTGAAAAACATTAACCAATTTGCTCAAAAATTAAAATTCTGTCATTATACCTCATCTTGCCCAAACCCATGAACTTACTTTCTTCTGCAGAACATAAAAGATATTATGCTAACTCCTGATTTGTCAATGGTCAACAAAATGTTTGGTTACTAACATTATTTAAAATATATTATTTTGTGTTTCACACACAAGTCATGAGGATCAGAAATTAAGGTTAACCTTAAAGCCGAAAGTAGCCTATCATATTTGATAAGCAATCCCCCCCCCCCCCGAGGATGAGCTCTACATCATACTATATGAGCCATTACTATTGCATTCCTATTTCAAATCAATTCCCAGTGAATTGATGAATCAAGTCTCTATGTCACTGTCTCGCCTTAATTTTTAGACAATAAGCTACATAAAAAGGGGTTCACAATTGCCACTAGATTGTGTTAAAAAAAAACTGTAAGAGTTGCAATAAGGAAGTGCAAACCATTAGTATATATTGAATCATTTAACGATAACACAATAACAAATTGCACATTGATGAAACCCAATGCAAATAACAAATTGCACATTGATGAAACCCAATGCAGTATTGTGAATAACGAATCCCAATAACAACAAATAAACAATTAATCTAAATTAAACCCAATATAAGAAATTATTACCACATATAATACAGCTGGCTCAATTGAATGGGGTACTGGAATTGATATAAGAGAAACAACACAAAGAAACAAAAACAGACAAAATTAGATATGGACAGTGTACCCAACAAATCAGAATGTAGCAAGAGAAACAGATATAGAGGCAAGGCTTTTATCAGAGTACGTAAAAGTCCCAGTCTTGACAATGTCCCAACGGGTCATGAAGATATGCAATCCTCAATCCTAGGACCACAAATCAATCCCATTGGCATAATCCAATACAGGTGAGAAGTAGGTATATAGTAGCTCTGTGAGCTTCTCTGCAAACTTTCAAACCATTTAGATTAACATGTTGCAGGGGTACATCAAAATGTGCATTTGAATATCAGTAAGGCACTTAAATGACAAGATTCACTTAACTTCGCGAAAACCATATGATTCCAGGCATGTTCACCCAACAATCAGCAAACTCCAACACCATGCTCCAACACCCGAAAACTCATCTCTTCCGTCATCACTTGACTTAATCTTAAAATAAACCTTTGCTCCCTTTCCTTAACTTTGCTCTCTTTTCCCTAAACTCTCACCGTCAGGCTACAATTTGCTCTGAACAATGCCTAGAATTATGTATTACAAGCACTTCCTATGTCTGTTTGCCTCTTTATAATGTATTGCTTATGGTATTCCACTATTGACTTGGAAATGTGTGTCCTTCCACATCGTTTTGAATAATCTAACAGGTTCATCTAATTTCAAATTTTCTGCTTTAATCGGCAATGCTTCCTGCAAATTGTCCTAAGTCTAAGAGAAAGATTATTTGAAAACATTACTATCCTTATGATTTCCGTCAGGTGTACAGTAATTACACTTTGGATTATAACACACTACATTTGCAGCTACTCTAGTGCAATTTCATTGCAATCAACTAAAATTAAACTTTCATTCCTCTCCAAAGCATCCCAGAATCAACTGTCTCCATGGGAACAATCTCACAGCACATACCTATCCCCTTTTCGATACACTCTCTCTACTTTTTGGTATCATGAAGACTTCCCTCTCCCTCATTTCTCCTCCTTTTCTCTCCCTTTTTCCTTCCCGATTTAATGATCTGACCAATTACGGCTGTAGTATCTCATAGATGCTTGGCAGGGTCGTAATTGGAAGAGCTCTGAGTTTCTTTTTAATCATTAGCTTTAAGAAACTGTCTGTGCATTCACAATTAATCCTTTCAGAGTGGAAGAGAGCAGCAGAGGTAAAGAGGGAGAGGTCGGATGGCGCTACATGCACTGAATGTATTTCACAGCAGGGTCTCCGGTGGTCATGTAGTATAGTCCATACTAACGTCGCTCATCTGAGCTCAAATATAGGACATCACTGCCACCTACTGCCAAGGAGCGGAACTAAGACAAATGGCAGCAAGGAGACCTTGAGGTAACGAATCAAATAGATAGAGAATAAAAGGACAAATGTCCCTTTTTCATGCACAGTGCTAAAAGTGGTGAACCAATTTATACAAATTAATCAAGTCAGCAACAGATGACAAATGCAAAGAGTTATTATAATATCACACAGGACGACACCACAGAGACATATAAAGCCAGTGATTTTATGTTTCTGGAAGCGGGAACATGTGGTACTGAAGCTTTGAGCACATCTATAATTACACTAGTACACCATAGAGATACTACAGCTCACAATGAATGAGACTTTGATGGCAATTTCAGGTCAGCACAGAGTGTAACCCGCATGGAAGCAGACGAGATTAGAAGCTAACTGACCTAACCAAAACTGAATAAGATATAAAGAAAATGGAATAATCTGAACAGGTTCAGGATGACTAATAAGTGAGTCACTTAGATGGGGCTTACATCCAAAATAACTACCAGTGCTGCTTTTATTGCAAGGGAAAAACCCTGGAGCAACCGGTATTGACTTGGTGCAGATCTTTTTTTTTAATATTCAGCTTTTTTGGTTTCAGTCCAGATCTTTAAACACTAAGCCACACACACCACAATCACAAACATCACAACTCCTCATGTTCCAAGGTAATGGGACTTTGGACATCTCACTCAATAGTCCCCACCAGAACACTGCATCTCACGTGAATGTTCACTGTCTAACACTGAAGAAGGTGAAGGGTTCATTCAGGTCACACCAGCCAATGTGTTTATATCCCAAAGTTCTTCACCATCTGATGAGATACATCACACAAACTGAAGAACAGTTAAATGAACAAAGGAATCCAATGAAAAGGCAGAAACACGTGAAATTGCTTTCCTATTAATATTTTTCCAACATTTCCAACTGAAATATTACATTTTGGAATCACAGCCATAAACATTAACATGAGTCGGTTTTTTAAGTGGTATTGGGAGAGGGACATTCTCATTCTAAAGAGCATCAGATTGGACAAAAATCTGTGAAGGATGAATCATCAATATAAAAAAGTGCATAATTATGTAGCATACACTGTAGATATACATGACTTCAAAGAGGATCGATATGTATTAGATATGCTTATAAAAGAGCTGTACGCCATTCAGAATGGGACCGCAGACGCTTAAAGGTCAAATCTTGAAGTAGCAAAGGATATAGAATTAAAATTCAACAACATTCAAACAACTCCAATAAATGTTATTCTAAGATGACAAAAGTTTGTCAAGACGAACTCTAAATGTTAGAGTGATAGGCTTATTGAAATAAATAAGTTATATACAGTAAGAGTCACTTGAATGGATATATTCACTGTATGTGAGGCATATGAGACTTCAGATAGGTGCTCACTGCATTATTGTGGACAAGCATCTAACAGTTTATGCAACATTATGTTCAAATGTAGACTGGGATAAGGGCTGAGGATGACACTTGGGACAGGGCCTTTACATATAACAGTCACAGAGATGTACTACAGACAAGCACATGACACTGGAGAAAACGCTTAATTTCCTATATTGTAAAACTTCAGCAAAGGTGAGAACTACAGATCTGCCAAAAACAGCATGCCTCCATTTACACACTTTTACAGTTGGGTTTTCGTTTCAGGCTGTTTTTGGAAGAAGCAATCTCTGATAACGATCCACACTTGGAAAATCATTTCAGTACAAAAAGAAATGACAAGCCCCTGGCATTTCTCAAAAAACAAAAACCATTTGTACTAAATGCATTCTGAAAGCTACATTCATTAGTCTCTGCCCTTATTTTACTTGCAAATGAGCTTCCAGTCTAAATCTAAATGGCCATGTCATTATTTGACTGTTTGTTCAATTTAATATTTTTTTCTCTTTTTGACATCCTAAGTAGCCACGTCGGTTGTGAGCCAGCAACGTAAACACATAATGATTATTAGCATACCGTGAGCAGTGCTTTCCCTCATCCAGACTCCCCAGGTCCATCTGCCCAGTGCTGTCCATCATCACACTGCTGCCTGAAGCCACAATTATGACTATTGTGGTTAATAAACTCGAGCACTGAATAAGAAATGTACAATTAGATGAGACATATGCTATCCTGCGGCATGTTGTATTCATGAGCTTCATGACCTCTGATGAACGGCAGCTGAAACGTTGCCTGAAAGGTCATTAAGCACATATGACTTTCTTCTGTAAAACTGGAAGATTATCGACTCGTGTTGTATTTAGAAGTTGGCTATACAAATAGAATTTGATTTCAAACTTATTCTGACTATTATTTCAAGTGGTAAAACCTAACTATACTTTTTAAACAAGATTGTTATCTGTATGTCTAAACTTGTCAGCTAATTTTGAGAAGTAATTATTACGTTTAAATATACTGTAAGACTAAGTGTAGAAATGTTGAATACCCAAAGACCAACACTTTAGTTACACATTTGGGTTTTAATACCTTGCACTTGAAAATAAATTTCTAAACGCCCTGTCGCATTCAAGCATTTGGCCACAAAAGTGGGTATTGGGACATGCCCTATGACTAGCACCCAATTAACAAAACAGGTTACATGACTACCCAGTTGAAAAGATCAGCTTAAACCAGCACAAACATTCAGGAAGGTCTACTGTGGTTGGTGGTGTAATTATTGGAGCAGTGGACCAACACTGCTGTTCACTAGCTAGTTGACCATCTAGCATGGTCTTTCTGATGAAGCTGGTTGACCCAGGACACTCTGGATAAATTATTTAATAAGTTATATAGGGATTCTGGCATCCAAAACTCAACATATGTTGGGGACCAGTGCTAGTCTTTTCAGCAGAATAAAAATCATATTATTAATAGGCCAAATTTACCAAATTTATAATGCCCTCACAGCACAAAGAAACTTTTCAGATCACTCCTACAAGCTCTGGTAGGAACCACATAACATTTTAATGACAAAATCACTGAATAGCCCGTTGTATCTATTAACATTTATTTTGGCCAATCAGAGACATTATCTCCGTTAGCGGTGCATATGGATCAGAGGTCGTCCATAATGACTTCGGGTTAACTAGCACCCAAACTTCAAACATGGCTAGAAATTATATCCACGTAATAAGTACACACACACACAACCCAAGAGATAACCACAGCTCTTCTTACACTCTAATCAACAAAATAGTCCTCGATCTTTGTCTCTCTCTCAGGGAGCTATCTCTTCGGTTTCTGTGGGTAGTCTATCTAAATAGTACCCTATTGTCTTTAATTCCAGTTTGATCATGTTATAGGGAGGGAAGTGTCTTAAATAAGCTCTTTGAGCCCTAAATGGCTCTGTGAACCCTGTATGGTGGACAATTAGTAGGGCACAACAGCCTGTCCTACAGAGAGACAATAAACCAAGTGGGTTTATTGAATTGAATCTCATGACACAAAATTAAGCTAAACTCTTATGCGTCGTGTTCAGCGGGGACACAGCGGATGTCCTAATTAAACTGACACCCCGTCTAAATTATCCGTGAGGGGACGGATTGAATCATCGTAACGGTGCACAAAAACTAGCACGTCTCCACAGGTGCTGAGGGACTACACGAGCAGGCGTCGTCTCTATGGACCGAACATACAGAGAACATAAAGTCGAAACTCAAATGTGGATTTGCTAATGAGGGTTTTATGTCTCAGGTGTGCAGACCACCTACATTCATATCAGACATCGACTGGAGAGAGAACAAATGGTGTCCGATGAATACAGATCAGAACTCCTACGAACTAAAAGACAAACAGCTTTAAAACATCATCAGGGAGATGTCATTAAAACAAGAATGTAAGGGGGGGAAAAGAGACAAGCAACATTTTACAGGTACCTTGCTGCCTGAAGCAAGTGCTATACGGCATAACTCCAATAGAAAAAAGGGTGGCTGGTCTGGGATAAATTCTATAAAATAAATAAAGATGAAAAAAAGAAAGAAAGGAAAACATTACAAATGATTCATTCTGATTATATAAGGTCATGTTGAGTGCATTCATTATGTGCAATGTGCATATGATACACTACACACTTTCGCAATTTTTTAGGTAAGTGTGGTATTCAATGCATCACTGTTATTTTAGTCTCACATTACAGTTTTTGTTAATATACTGGATTCGATTTTATTTCTATACTGGTCTCTGTTTTTCATTTTAATTCTAGTAACAATTTTAGTAATTTTGTTGTGCGTTTTTGTGTATTTATTATTATTATTATTTTTTTTTAAATGTCCATTACATTTAGTTTATTTAGTTATTTTAGTACTTCAAGTTAAACTAAATGAAAATGAGAAATGTTGCTAATAATGTGGTGAAGCTTAAATTATATATGTATTTATTTTACAGTTAATATTTATTTAGTTTCAAGTAATTACATTTATTTTTTTTATGTTACAGTTTTAGTTTTAGTTAACAACAATAAGCCTACCAAGCATACACAACATTTACATACCGTGCATAACATTACAAAATTATAGTTATTTTATATTTGCTGGTAAGAGTAGTGTGGTTGTATACCATTCTGAACAAAGCCATTAAAGCTTTGACTTTTCAACAATATATTAACGAGGCATTATTCCACCTTATATCAACATATACACAACAATCTCCCAAACCGTATTTTTATTATTTATTGCTACATGTTTCCCCAATTATTTTCTATATATTTAGTCTTCTATTGTTTTCTCTTATGTTCTTTGTTTTACATTATTTCTTTTTAAACAGATATGCTGCTTTGCCAGTTTAAGTGC
The DNA here is from genome assembly GCA_027422405.1 of Ptychobarbus kaznakovi. Classification (NCBI taxonomy): domain Eukaryota; kingdom Metazoa; phylum Chordata; class Actinopteri; order Cypriniformes; family Cyprinidae; genus Ptychobarbus; species Ptychobarbus kaznakovi. The sequence continues at coordinate 24,024,309 of CM049799.1, forward strand.
ACTTATTTATCCCTCCAATAAGGCAAATTAAACTAAAATGGGAAGTTGCATTTGTGTGCTCTTTTGAAACAAGTCACCATTTATCCTTAAGCTGTGTGGTAGAACCCTTCTTCCTCTCTCTGTTTATAGTATATTTAGAAGAAGTATTGCAAAGTGTGAAAAGGAGAGAGAGAGGACTGTTATTAAGACCTGTCTGCTTTTATTACAGTGGCTCAGGAGGCACACATGGGACAGGTTATAGCCAACCTGAATGGCTGTGATAAATTCAGGCCTGAGCACAGGAGACAGATTAAATTCAGTCAGGGCCCAGTCGATGGCTCTGTATTAAACAACAACGGAAGAGAAGGATAAAACAGAATGTCACCAATATGGTTATTAACTGGAATCAGTCTCTGTGAACGACTCAGACAGTTAGCATATACTGATAATAGAACATAGGAAAGAGAGATGATGTGAGAAAGCGGGAAAGATGAGGAGAGAAAGGAATAAGAAGTCAGACACTGAAGAGAAAGGAAAGAAGGGTAATAACTGTGTCGGAGCCATGACGCAGTAGTCTGACCCACAATTTGTTTCGATCCCACTTCCCCTCTGTCATAGTGTCTCATTCCCATACCGATTTCCTGACCACACTTATATGCTGGTTTTGTTGTGAAGAATTCATATTTGCATGTTATTCCAAAGGGATGTGATGTTTCGGGAATAGCACGCACCTTGTTTAACATTTATTTATATTTTTATTTATTTAGTAATTTAGCAGACGCTTTTATCCAAAGCGACTTACAAATGAGGACATTATAGAAGCAATCAAAACCAACAAAAGAGCAACAACATGCAAGTGCTATTACAAGTCCTGGTTAGCCTAACGCAGTACACATAGGAAGGATGTATTTTTTTTTTTTTAAGAAAACTAGTATGTAAAAAATAGAAACAAAAAAATAAACTTAGTGTTAGTTTTACAAGAAAAGCTAGCAGTTAGAGAATAAATATGCAATTGATAGAGGGTAACATTTTTGTGTTTTATTTAAATAAAAAGAAGACAGATTAGATAAAATAAATTTAGAGTAGAGAGTGCAGGTGTTAGAGGGTCAAATAAAGATGGAAGAGATGTGTTTTTAGCCGTTTCTTGAAGATGGGTAAGGATTCAGCTGCTCGGATTGAGTTAGGCAGGTCATTCCACCAGATGGGAACAGTTAATGAAAAAGTCTGTGAAAGTGATTTTGTGCCTCTTTGGGATGGTACAGTAATGCGTCGTTCACTTGCAGAATGCAAGCTTCTAGAGGGCATATAAGTTTGAAGTAATGAATTTAGGTAAAGGGGTGCAGACCCAGAGGTGGTTCTGTAGGCAAACATTAATGCTTTGTATTTAATGCGAGCAGCTATTGGTAGCCAGTGCAAACTGATGAACAGAGGTGTGACATGCGTTCTTTTCAGCTCATTAAAGATTAATCTTGCGGCAGCGTTTTGGATTAATTGTAGAGGTTTGATGGAACTGGCTGGAAGACCTGCCAAGAGAGCATTGCAATAGTCAAGTCTGGACAGAACAAGAGCCTGAACAAGGAGTTGTGTTGCATGATCCGAGAGAAAGGGCCTGATCTTCTTAATATTATATAATGCAAATCTACAGGACCGGTTTTAGTAATGTGGTCTGTGAAATTCAGCTTATCATCAATCACAACTCCAAGGTTTCTGGCTGTTTTTGAAGGAATTATGGTTGATGAGCCTAATTGGAAGGTGAAATTGTGATGAAACGATGGGTTTGCTGAAACCACAAGCAGTTCTGTCTTAGCTAGGTTGAGTTGAAGGTGATGGTCCTTCATCCAGCAAGAAATGTCTGCTAGACATGCTGAGATGCGAGCAGTTATCGTCAGATCATCAGGATGGAATGAGAGGTAGAGTTGAGTGTCATCAGCATAGCAGTGATATGAAAAGCCATGTTTCTGAATGACAGAACCTAGTGAAGCCATGTAGACAGAAAAGAGAAGTGGTCCAAGAACTGAGCCCTGTGGCACCCCTGTAGCTAGATGTTGCGACTTGGATACCTCACCTCTCCAAGATACTTTGAAGGACCTATCTGAGAGGTAAGAGTCAAACCACTGGAGTGCGGTTCCTGAGATGCCCTTTCTCAATAGGGTTGACAGGAGGATCTGGTGGTTGACCGTATCAAAAGCAGCAGACAGATCCAGCAATATAAGTAATGAAGACTTGGAAGCCGTTCTTGCAAGTCTTAGATCTTCAACAACTGAGAGCAAGGCAGTTTCGGTGGAATGTCCACTTCTGAAGCCAGATTGGTTACTGTCCAGGAGGTTGTTCTGTGTGAGAAAGGCAGTGACTTGGTTGAACACAACTCGTTCAAGTGTTTTTGCAATGAAAGGTAGAAGGGAAACCGGTCTATAGTTCCCTAAAAGAGTTGGGTTAAGAGTGGGTTTCTTAAGAAGTGGGGTTATACGAGCCTGTTTAAATGCTGAGGGAAAAATTCCAGTGTGAAGGGATGTGTTAACGATGTGAGTGAGTGCAGGAACAACTGCTGGAGAAATAGCTTGAAGGAGATGAGATGGAATAGGATCAAGCGGACAAGTAGTAGGATGACTGGAAAGGATGAGTTTAGAGATTTCTGCCTCAGAGAGTGGAGGGAAGTATGTGAACGAGTTTATGTTTGCTGGTAAGATGTGTTTGACAGATTGTGGTGTGGAAAATTGTGCAGTGAGGTTTGTAATTTTATTAATGAAGAATGTGCAAAAGTCGTCAGCTGTTAGAGTTGATGAAGGAGGGGGAGGAGGAGGACAAAGGAGGGAGGAAAATGTTTTAAAGAGCATGCGAAAATTAGGCAAATTGTTAATTTTGTCATGATAGTATGTCCTTTTAGCAGTGGAGACATTAGCAGAGAAGTCAGAGAGGAGTGATCGATAAAAATTAAGGTCAGTAGGATTTCTGTAGCCCTGAGTTTAGAACGATGTTCGCGGAGAACGACAGATAGCCAAGGGGCAGGAGTGGTACGTGTTGGCCTGGAAGATAAGGGGCAGAAAGTATCAAAACAAGACATCAGAGTGGAACAGAAAGTGTCAGTAGCACTGTTAGCATCAATATATGATAACTGTTTAAGGGGAGGAAGCGAAGATGAAACCATAGCAGATAGCCGGGAGGGTGAGAGCGAGCGTAAGTTACATCGAAAAGTGACATGTGGAGGGGTATGTGATGTGTCAGGAATCATGTTGAGGTTAAGAGTGAGGAGGAAGTGATCCGAGGTGTGCAGTGGAGTAACCAGCACATGATCAGTGGAGCAGTGTAGTGTGTAAATAAGGTCCAGTTGGTTGCCTGATTTGTGAGTAGCCGTAGTTAACACTCTCTTGAGATCAAAAGAGGCAAGTAGAGTGTGGAAGTCTGCAGCCTGAGGTTTATCTAGGTGGATGTTAAAGTCTCCAAGTATAACTAAGGGTGTACCATCCTCAGGAAAGGTTGAGAGCAACAAATCTAATTATTCCACAAAGTTAACTAGTGGTCCTGGAGGACGATAAACAACTACAAAATTGATTTTTAGAGGGTAGGTAATAGTAACCGAATGTGATTCAAAGGAGCTGTTTATACTCGGAGATGATAAAGGAGTGAATTTCCAATTATTAGAGATGAGCAGACCAGTACCTCCACCTCTTCCAGTCAAACGGGGTGTGTGGGAAAAGGAGAAATTATTGGAGAGTGCTGCAGGTGTAGCATTGTCCTCTGGTAACATCCATTTACATTTATTCTTGAAGGGAAAATTAACCTAAAAATTAAAATCCAGTCTTTGTTTACTCACCCTTCGCGTTGCTCCAATGCCATATGCGCTTCTCCATATAATGGCAGTGGATAGTGACCAGCATCGAGCTTTTAAAAGAAAAGTCTTATGCACACACAGTCCTTCGGTATGTCGCATTTAGTTAAACTTTTTATTTTTGTTTTTTCTTTTGTGGTCCAAAAAAGAAAGTGGGCTGAAAGGCATTAGAGCAATACCAGAGTGAGTAAATGATGAATTCATTTAGGGGTCACCTAACCCTTTAATGAAGTCTAAATAATAACATAACTTGTGGGGGGGGGGACGCACATACCAGAACAATATATTACTATACAAAAACAATAATAATATTTTATTTTAGTTAATCATTTCATTATGTTTTCCTGTTATCATTCAAATTGGTAAACACAATTTCATATGGACTTTAAATATTACAATAATAATAATGTTGTTATTAATTAATAGTAACATCAATTTTATCACTAATATTACTGTTTATAATGAAATACAATAGAGTATGGTTATGATCATAATTATGATGCTGATTATTATGTTAAATAATAAATAAACATTTAATTTATCTTTACTGTAATATCTTGTAGTTAAAACATTTTAGCATTTCTGTGATTCATTATCTAGACTGTATTAAACATAATTATTGTTTTGTGGGATTGGCAACAATGTCACTAGAGCATTCATGCCAGTAAACCATTAATATAATAATAGCTGAATGCAGAATCTTCACTCACTGGTGGAGCGTTGCGAGGAGAGCTGCACGCATAGAGAGAGAGAGATTGAAATATGGAGACAGAATTATGGAGATTGATGAAGTGAGTCCAAATGATTGCATGTTGTCACGTAGACAGACCCTGATGGAATAATCATACAGCCTATGACAGTGGCATGAACACACACACACACACACACAAACAGACACACACATTTGAGTCCTGCTATGTTGTCTATGATAAGTACACTCACAGATGTCAAAAAGATGGTTATTATCTGTCTCTCTCACAGTCTACTGTCATTCCTTGTGTATACCTGGACAATAAGCTCCAGGATTCAACTAATGACCACGACTCATGGAGGAAAAAGACAGGAATACACAGCTCAACATGACATGTCTGATCACGTCTAAATCCTTACTTGAACTAAAAAGTTAAGTTTAACTAAAGATCAACTTAAAACTTTCCTCTCACATTTTAAGGTGTTCTACAAAATAACAGGTCTCACCCCCTTGGTTACTGTTACTAGGTCTGAAAAAACATCCCCCGGGACTGATTTTTTTTGTCTTTAAAATTAGCATATTAATTGGTTAAAAAAACTAAATTAAATATTATCCACAAAAAATAAAAGTTTTGTGAATTATTGTGAGGCTACTAATCAAAACAGACTCAAATGCATATCACGTCAACTCAGAAGCTAGAGAAAATAACCTAATTTAAAACAACTGAGTTTCATTTCATGCTACACTTAAATTATATGTAAACTATGCAACCACACAGATATTCCATTTGAACGTGTGACTAGCATGTCAAACAATTTGGTGACTAGCAATAGTTGCTAAGGTAAGATTTTAAGTTAAGGCAGTGCTTAGTGAATGATTAAAGTCGCTATGAAACTAGTATATTTTACTCTGCATTGCAATGTAGATCAAAGTGAAATGGATTATTAGAAAATAAATAAATGAGAGCAGGGACTTTCTGAATGATCTGAATTTGAGATTGTGAAAAGGGGAGCTGGTTTTAGTCAACTAAATGATTGGGGAATTCTGGAATACTTTAACAGAAGAAGTCTGTCATTTCACTGAAAGATTGAGCTCTGACATTTTACAAACAAAACGTTTTAAAGATGAAACAAATGCAAGGATGAAACACTCACAATAGGATTAATAAAATGCATTAAATAAATAGTGAATTTTCATTTAATTCTAGACAAACTACTCTCTTTTATTGAAAAACGACAAATAGAAAATGTATTAACTCCCTCACGCTGCCTGCACTCTTAAAAATGCTGGGTTAAATACAACCCAGTGCTGGGTAAAATATGGACAAACCCAGCGATTAGCTTGTTTTGACCCAGTGGTTGGGTTACTGCTCAGAAGGTTGGGTTAAACATTTAACCCAATTGTTGGTTGAAAATAACCCAATAGCTGTGTTTGTCCATATTTTACCCAGCGCTAGATTGTATTTCACTCAGCATTTTTTAGAGTGTGGTTATGAAAGAATGGCCTACTCTGAATATTTACTGAACAATATATGAGGCAATTAGTTAAGATTGTATCCTAATTAGCAATCTGTATGTATATTTGCTGACCATGTGGCTTCCTGATCATACTGCATTTGTGCTATGAAATATAAGAGGACATATAGCAGCAGGTTATCAGAGGGATTTGGCCAGCTCTCCTTGTTTATGAAATATATTTTCCAGCTTGTGCATTGGTTATAGCTCGCTATTAACAGCATGTACCCCTAAACGGATTTAAAATCACCATCTAGAGAAAAAAAAATCTAGTAGATTATAGGCAGTAGAGTGTATAAAATGTCAGTAATGTCAATAGGAGAAGAATATAAAAATCTACGGCATAAAACTTTTGAGCAATATACAGTCATTAAAATGACCTGTAAAGCCCCATCATGTCTGAAACTGTCACTGTGTTTTTATGGTAAAGTTTTGTAACCGCAGCTACCAAGAAAGAAAAGGAATATTTAAAACAATGTTCACAGTGGCTTCCCTAATACCATTCTCCTCCCTTGTCTTTCACTCTCTCTCTCTGTTGGTATCAGGTCCACAAGGTGATGATCTGTTTCCAGCTCTTGCCAGACAGGAGTCTCCAAGAGGATATCCCTCTCATTACACACACGCACACGCTGCAGATCCAGACACACAACACTCGACATCACTAGAACTCTCCCCAGGAGAACCTGATGAAAAAGGAGAGAAGATAACTGCTATACTGAGACGAATGCGGGAGGGATTCCAAGGACAACAGAAAGGGTGAGCGAACAAAAAGATAAGAAGGATAAACACAAAGTTTTAAGTATTAGCTTTTTGTAGAAGCAATCAAAATTAGTTATGTTATCTTACAATGAATGGTGAGCTGAACATTCAGAAGGTCAGAAGGGTTCAAAAGGGTAAAAAAAAAGCTGTATTTTATAAAAGTGGTTGCACTAAATTCCAAGTGATCTGAATCCATTCAAACGCTTTGTGGGACTGATATTTTTAATGCACAATCTTTCACTCCAGTTAACTTAATTGCTACAACTGAATGATTGGGTCATTAACCAGACAACCTGATCAGTCTGATTCATGAACAAATCATCCAGACTGGTTTAGTGATGCAGATCAGCCGATTGGCTGAAAAGATAAAGCATAAAATAACTATTTCTCTCATCAAAAGGAATGCTAGTGTTTAAATGAAGACAGTTTCAGCCTGTTTTAACTGATGGCTATTGTATACGGACTACTTTTATTATAGTTTTAATGTGCTTTTTCATCTGTTTTCAACCTTGACAGCGCCATTCCTTTTGTAATTGCGCTCCATGCATCAGAGCATTTTTAAAAAACTTTATTATTTTGTGTTGCACAGAAGTCGTCATACAGGTTTGGAAGGGCATGAGGGTGAGTAAAATGACAGAATATTCACTTTTGGGACAACTATTCCTCTGAAAGAACAGAATAATCATAAATCGGGCTGAGAGAACACTGGAAAAACAATGAAATGAATGGAGAGAATGAAAAAGACCTGATAGAGAGGGAAAGAAAGTGGCAGAGAAAGAGAGTGCAAACAGAATTGTCCTCATCGTTCAGTTCTTGGCAGTACATTCCCCTCAGGTTACGAGAAAGCTAGAGAAGAGAAGAAAACGGAGACTCAGACACTAAAGCTAATATCATGTTTAGCTTTCTTTTTTTTATTGTCTGACATTTTTTCCTTCCCCTTGTTTTTTTTCCTACTCTGAACAGGAGCTGCACCTTTGACAGACATTGATTTTTGGAAGAACAGACAGATGAGACCCACTGTAGGAATGCAGCCAGGAAAGCGAGAGAGGAAAGGGATATGGGAGACAAGAGGGAGTGAGACAGATTTCGTTTGGTGAAAGCAAGACAAATCATCCAGAATGGAGGAGCGTTAATGCTACACTGTAAAAACATTTTTTTTTTCAAAAGGTTGTTTCATCTTAAAATAATTTGTTACCTCACTGACTTAGATTTTTTTGTTTAGTCAACTTGAAATTTTAAAATACTCAATGTTAATTTAAGGGACAACTGGAATATTTTAGTTGACTCCACTAAAAATGTTAAGTCAGTGAGGTAACAAATTATTTTAAGATGAAACAAATTTTTTTTTTTTTTACAGTGATTACAGCAGTTAGCTACAGCCCCCAATTTGGCATTCAAAAGTGCAGATTTGCCCCAACACAATAAAATTTTACTTTTGTGAAACGTTGCTTGTTTTACTCGCGGCGGTTGAGTCTGCATGCTGCTTGATGACACACAATATTTCATCGGGGCAAATTGGCTTCTTATCACCCCTGTAAAAAGTGATACGTTGACTTGGAGAGAGGGTACTTTACCGGTGTCTGGGAAGTCAACAAAAAAATTCCCGAGAGGAAAGCCCCCGTTAAATGATTAAGAAATTAATAATAAAAAAGTATAAGCTCGCGTTAGCGCCCCCGAGTAAATTGTCAGCGCCCCCGATTAACATTTTTGCGCTTCCCGAGCGCCCCGAGAATGCGCTGCCCGATGCCCTATGCCTGCTCCGAGACTGCGCCCTCCTGTACTTATTTACTAATTTTAAGGCAACGGGTTTCCTCAATTTTTTTAAGTTAAGTCAGCATCACTTTTTTACAGTGTAGGCACCGGCGTATAAACACAAGGATAAGGAATAGGTCAAAACTGAGGTGAAAGGTCAAACAAGGTCATCTCTATTTTTTTCTAAAATGACTATAACAGGCATGTTGGGCTTCAAAACTGATGCATCAGCTAGAAAAGAGGTCTTCAAGGCCAAGAACCCTTGGAGGATAGAGATGCAAGGACCATGGTACAAACAGAGTGCTGGATTTTATCCTGGCCTATAATATGTATGTACAATGTATATACATAACATATGATGCTTACACTGATTATTTTAATAACTTTTCAACACTGATGTAACAAGTCATATATTTGCAGTTAAATGTCAGAGGGTCAAGTAAACATTTAGCTTTTGAACTGCAGCTTCGATTGAAGTTAAACTAATACTGTATTTTTGTTAGGAGCATATTTTTATTTTCAAATTATACATTTTAGATTAAAAAAAATATTGGACCCTGTTGAAAACCCAATGTGTATATTTTATATTTTATGATTAGAAATTGAGAAGTGTTTGTCAGTAGAAATCTTACTGTGACATTAAAACAAATATTTTGATAATACAATTTTACTTTATTCTCATAAATATACAATTTTAATCTCGTAATTTTAGTTAATTATTCTCAAAATATTACTACTTTCATAACACAATGTTATATTTTTATTCTTGTAAATGGGCTACTATGAGATTATTATCATGGCTATATATATATATATATATATATATACACTGTATTATTTTATTTTTTTACCATGCCAATGCTGTTGTATACCTGTGCAAAATGCACTGCTAACATGTTATCTGTGGTTGTTTGTGTGTTGCTATGCAGTTACTAGAACATCTCTAGTTTACTAGTTGCTTACTGCCCAGGGGCTTCATGTACCTCCTTCAATGCAAGTCTATGAAATTTTTGCAAAAATCACAGACCGCTTCAAAAAGTAGTAACACATCCTACAACAAACCCCAAAGCCTGTAAGCAGTGGTGCTTGCCTTAGCAAAAAAAAAATTGTTAAGCAAAAACCTGCAAATCTGAAGTCATATATCATAAACGCATTATCTGATTAGAGTGACCTGCAGAAGTCAAACACAGACACACACACACACACACACACACACACACACACACACACACACACACACACACACACACCAAAAGAGCATCATGGATGAATAATTATTCTGTTATCAAGTTCATGATATTATCAGTTTATTTCCTCTATTTGTGACATTCACCAACTAGGATAGGGGCCAAACATTTTTCACCAGTCCTTCTTTTGGCTGCACATTATATTTTGAGTTCTTAGGAGAAGCTGAATATTGTCCAAATTTCTCATCTCTGAAGACCTACTGAACCTGTTCCAACACTTATGCTGCTCAAGTTACTTTCAGAACTAAATTTAAACTCAACTCCACACAATTGAACATGTCTTACCTGAGAGCAACACACACACCATCCTGCTACTGTCATCTCAGTATCTTGGTCATATGGCAATTCTCCATCAGCCCTTTCCTGTCATTTGCACACGCCTGGCCTGACACACAAAAAGAGCACCAAGTTACCATTCCTGTTTATGCTCAATTGTCTTTTTGCACACAAAAGTAGAGCAAGCTCCTTACAGCTGTGGAGGAATCGTTGTAATGAGTCCTTCTGGATAGCAGCAGACACAAGGCTGTAGGGTGAACAAGGACTGCAGATTGAGAAAACATACACGATCACATTTACATTTATGCATTTAGCAGATGCTTTTATCCAAAGCGACTTACAGTGCATTCAGGCTATTTTTTTTTTGACAGTATGTCAAACGATCAAGTATGTGCACACAATCACACAGACTACAGAGCTATAAAACACTCATAGGTCTGCTCGAGAGCACGCACAAGTTATCAATCACACACAGGTGTGTAATAGTGCAGACAAACAAATGTCAGAGCTGACAGCAGCATGGTCAGGTTACTCATACATCAGACAAATAATGCACTGCTTCACGGATCAGATACCTGAATGAGAACCCTTCGATGGTTCCTACAACTGGAAATCTACAGCATTTGAGTCTTGGTGGATTCATGATCTTAAACGTGGTTTCATTTACATTTAGCTGCATGTATATGCTCTATGCATATAGTAGCCTCTTATAAATGTAGATCTATCTATCTATCTATCTATCTATCTATCTATCTATCTATCTATCTATCTATCTATCTATCTATCTATATCGATCGACGGGAGTGGGTGTGTGAGAGAGCAGGGGCGCTGAAACAGCCAGGGCTGGCGGCGTGTGATGATGGTGATGAGGCACACCTGGACCGAATGGAGCCTCGTCACCGACGCTGTTTAAATACCGAGCGCGCCTCTCTTCGTGAGACCGGTCTCTTCCCCGTGCATGCATGCTGGTGACCTCGTGGGTTCAGGAAGGGTGCGTAGAGGGACTTCCGAGCCGAGCCGCTGTACGGAAGAAAGACTGTGTAACGCTGTAGCGCCGTGGGCCAAGTGGTAGGAGCCGCTGGAGAAACTCCCGGTGTCCGACATTTTATCCACCGTCAGATTTTCCAACATGCTTACTGCGCATGCGCGCACTATATTGCATCCTTTTTCCACGTGAACAACAAATATTTAATGTATCGTCTGTAGGGAAGGTATAGGGTTTGGGGTTGGTGAGCGTTAATAAAACACAATCTAATAGGTAGAAAAAATATGTATTGTTAGTCCGGTACTAGATGTATCCTTTCTATCCAAGAATATAACATGTATTTACTGTATGTGCATTACTGTAAGGGTTGTTATAAGGTTGTGGTAGGTGTACACATTATTAAAACATAATTTAATAGGTAGCATTTTTCGTTTTTGAATTGTACTACCCACTGTTTTAATGGGAGGGATCTGAGGGTAACAAATCGACAGAACCCGGACCTAAGAGGGGAGCGCGTGCGGCCGCCGGACTCCGCCCCTTACCTGGACCCTTCCTTCTTTCCAGAACACTGCCCCTCCAACACAAACCCCGCAGCACGACGAGGACACTAGATCCCCTGTTTATTTTGGACATTTTATCCCTTTTGGACACTTTATTTTATTATTTATGTTCAATAAAAGTATCTCCAAGGCCTGACGCCACACCCATTGTGTCTGTCGTTTGCTCTCATATATATATATAAGATACTAGGGCTGCAATAACTAATCGATTATTATCGATAATGAAAATCATCGACAACGATTCTCATTATTGATTAGTCGGGTCTGCCCACGGTGCACGTCCAACTTCAGCTGGTCGCGTCAAATTACAGCACTGACTAACGCATTTCTATGGACAAAATGCATCTAAAAACAGCGCGTGCATGCGTGTCAGACAGACGGAGGGACACAGAGGGAGGGAGACAATTAAAAGGCCATTCAGCGCAAAAATATCCACTGTGCTGAAATATCTGTTGTTGAAAGTTAAATTAAGGCTTAAAAATCAACACGCCGTGCGAGTATTTTATGAGAGTAGGAACTGTTAAGGGATAACAGGTGTAGTTCTGAATATAAATATCAAATGCTTCATAGCCGCCCTATTACAGGATAAATAAATGACACGTGACTGTGATCAAAGTCAACCCATGTTCCTGTAGAAAATTACTCTTACCTGTTGGTTAACACTGAGTTTGTGTTTTTATACATCTTTATTATCTTTATTATTATTTAAATTTTTAATAGAGATGTAAACTATATTCACTATTACAGTGCTTAACAATTTTTTTAAAACACATTTATGTAAGGTTTTTAACTAAATATGTAAGGTTTGTGCCACTGCTGCTCTAAACTAATAGTATGTGATTACCAAAGTCATTTTTTTTTACTTTCTGTATTGGTTAGGCCTCCAATATGCGTAAGCCCTTTAGTAACAATAGTAGGCTATTTCTAATACATTTACATTTATGCATTTAGCAGACGCTTTTATCCAAAGCGACTTACAGTGCATCCAGGTTATACATGTTTTGTATGCGTGTTCCCTGGGAATTGAACCCACAACCTTTTGTGCTGCTAACGCAATGCTCTACCACTGAGCCAAAGGAACGCTATAATATAATTATTGCTGTTATCTATGAAAGAAAGGCAGAGCGCTTCATGGTGGGTTTTTTCAGATACCCAATTACAGTCAAAAGGTACATAATGGCAGCAAGAATGCAAGCTGTTGCAATAGGAGGCCATTTTTGTTATAGTGGGAATTAATACTATTTGGTTGTTTCAGTTTGTTATTTGCCCAATAAATGACAATAACATTTTTTAGATTTAAACAATTTTTCAACAGATTCCTAAAATATTTGTGTTTTCTCTTTATTATGATAGGTGGTCTAATAAATTGATAAGTACTGTATGTGTATCAGTCAGTTGGCGCATTAGTTTGAAAGACATTGGACAGAATGTGGAGTAGTGTGCTTTTGTCAATTAAAATAAAACAAATAATGTTTGTTTTAATCGATTAATCGAAAGAATAACCGGCCTAATCAAAATAATCGTTAGTTGCAGCCCTGTAAGATATGAGATACTCCCTCCCCTAAAAAAGTTATATTAAGCAAAATGAATAATCATTGTTACAACATCAAGAGCAATAATCAACAAAATGTTGTCATGATATTGCAGGTTCACTCACTAAGGAGTTCCTGTGTTTTTCCTTGCTAGGCTATTTACATTATGCAGTTTTTGCGTAAATACACATACAGTACATGATCAGCATTAAACAGACTGTGTAAATAATTTTAAATGTGGTCTATAGTATTGTGATTGAAGAAACTGGTTATATTTAAATATGTGACAAAAACGACAGAAACATTTAATAAGGTAATTATATTACATAATATTGTTATAAAAAACTGCCCTTACAAAGGTAAACAATGCTCCTGGAAGTCTATTCCGGGGGCAAATATTGCCCCAGAAGGGAAAAGTTAATTTCTGACCCTGGCAGAGATTGAGAGACAGAGAGAGCGAGAGAAGTTTTAATATGATCAGGTCAGGGTCATTCTGGCCGTTCATTCAGGGCTATTCAGGCTTTAACTAGTATAAATAAAACATTAGGCTGTGGAGGTATAGTCTTTTGGAAATGCAGACTTTCTTCAGATTTATTTGAGGCTTGATGTTGTCCTGTTTGCAATTGGCTGAAAAGGAAAATATATAATCAGTCAACAGTTTTATAAGATTTTGAATCCTTGTAATCTAGTGATGATAAACTTACTCTTTGTAAATTAGTAGTGAAATTAAAGAGAGATGCTTTAGCTCTATCTCGAATTCTGACAGTCTGACACTGTCTTGTCAAAGTGCTCACTGTAGCCTACATATTGTGCTCACAGCACAATTTACTTTATGATATAAACTACAATATATACTACAATACAAGTTAAAACTTAAGAATTAATTTAAACTTTGATTTCTTATAAAGTCTCAGCTTTCACAGATAACTAGCAATATTGCTCGCTATTAATCATCTGACACTGGTGGCTAATTAAGCTGCCAAAATAATGTTCAAAATGACCAAAAAACATAAAAAAACTGTTCATTTATGTGAAAAATAATACCCAGAGATCTGTTTTTATTAATGTGCACGCGACGGTCTGTATATCCCAAAACTGCCGCCGAGTCAGGTATGTTTTCTTCTGTCCCGATATGAGATTTATGGAGAGTTGCCCCGGACCAATATGGCGGCAAAGTTGACGTGTGGTCGAGCGGCCAATGAGGCGTCTAGGTATCTTATATGTCATGTTGCTGATCCTATCTATCTATCTATCTATCTATCTATCTATCTATCTATCTATCTATCTATCTATCTATCTATCTATCTATCTATCTATCTATCTATCTATCTATCTATCTATCTATCTATCTATCTGAATGTTCTCTTGAGGGACGTAATTCTTCAAAATGGTCTTTAAAACACTGAAGAATAAACCTCAGAAGTTACAAGACAACTTGTGCCCTTTTCATCTCCATTGTAATTGATCTGTGTAAGGTTCTGTAAACACAGCTGTTTTCATTCATTCTAATAATAATAATATGTTTAATTTGTATAGCGCCTTTCCCAAGCTCAAGGGCACTTCACAATGACAAAACAGTATAAGCAATCATACATACATAGATGGACCGTAGACATGCCTCTAGATGGCTTATTCCCCTTTTGGCATTTAGTTTCTGACAAGATTTTCACCATATTTCTTTCTGGCATCTATCTATCTATACACAGACACACACTATCATGCATGTACACATACAGGTGCATCTCAATAAATTACAATGTCCTGGAAAAGTTAATTTATTTCAGTAATTCAACAAAAATGTGTCACAGTCACCCATAGAACCGCACTGCTAGATAGTGAATTGGTGGGTTTTTGTTAAATGTGAGCCAAAATCATCACAATTAAAATAACCAAAGACTTAAACTACTTCAGTCTGTGTGCATTTAATTTATTTAATAAATGAGTTTCACAATTTGAGTTGAAATACTGAAATAAATGAACTTTTCCACGACATTATAATTTATTGAGATGCACCTGTATATTAATAATTCACAATAAGACAAGTAAGATGCATTAAGCAAATAAATAGGGTCAGATTTGATTTAGTGCCAAATTTAAATGTATTAGATTATATTTAATGGTTTTCCAGCAGCATATGCCATGTATTTAAACACGGATGAAATTAATTAAATACATTTTATAAATAAATGAGTCAACTGACAACTGTTTCCTCAACCCGATACATGAAAACCAGTGTTAGAGGAAATAAGCATTTATGTAACTGGACTTTTGATTCATGGCCCTATAATTATTAATAAATAGCTCTTATGAAAACTTCCCCTCTGTGACCACTAGCCTTCTCAAATCTCCCATAAATACAACCTACATTGCACTGTTTAACATTTGCAACTTGCTGTGAGACATGTTTATATATATATATATATATATATATATATATATATATATATTACAACCTAGATTGAGACAGCATGAGACTTCAAGTTTCAACACATATTATTTATATGTGATAAAAAATAATTTAAAAAGCATAATAGTTTATCGAATCATGTTCTTTTAACCTCCAAAAAAACAGCAGACTGCTGAGTAAAAAATAATCAGAGAAAGATGTCTACTTTAATAACAGATTGATACAAAAAAGAAAGAAAAAAACACTAACGTATATAAAATAGGAGTCTATTTGAGCTCTGTACAAGCAGACATAAAACACAAACCCCTCTACTCAAAGACCCAGAGGGAGCTGAGAGACAGTTTTGCATACGAGAGCAGAGCCACAGCTCCCATGTGGCATTGACAGAGCGCCATCTGCTGGTGACAGCAAACAAGCCATGACCTCCCATCAGTAATAGACACTGCCACTGATTGGTAATTAAAAATAGCTGAAAATAATACAACGGCTGGTTAATATATTACACTAACATATATGCAATACATTTAAATTATCCAAGAAACATTTCTTGCTCCCCCTCCCATCAATATTGATTTTGAAAATAGAACTGATATAATAAAATGTATTATACTTCTAGTATTATAGTAGTATGCTACATTAACAGGATCATCTGTGAACTTGTTTTGGGATTTTACTGCCTTCTGAGTAACCCAAATGTGCTAACGTGTGAATGAATCCATATTCAAACCCCAGCCTCAACCCTGGCTGGCCCCATTCACTAATGATTGATGACAAGTGTTCTCACTCGTGTGTATACGTGCATAAATGTGTCCTTGCCTTCGTTTTTAATGTTTGGATTATGGATATGGATTATTTTGAATGAGGGAATGCATGCCCGCCGTTATTAATTAGCAAAACGTGGGCGTCGCTAAGGCCTCAGGCACATAATTATTTTGTCTGGAACTGCCAGGGAGTTGAATGTAACTAGTGGGAGTTAAGTGGGTAAATGTTGGTTATTGTTACTCTGATGTTTTTTAGAATTAGGATGGGTGGTTAATAACTGCTGGTTAATAACTATATTGCTCTTCTCACACTCAACCATACTGATTAGCATATAAGCGGAGCTAGGGGTGGGTCCATGGAAGCTAATTCTGATTGGCTCAGTATACCGGTCCTGGAAAATTCAGTCCTGCAAAAAAAGTTTGAGCGCCAGCATATTCGTTTGCATAATAGTCAAGATAGACGAATAAGTATGCACAAAACAATCTATATACCAATACAGTTATGCAAGGGAACATTATTCATTGTTGTATTTAATATTAAAATTAATACATTACATGTATTTAATTAGGAACATTATTTAACTATATCATATTGATTACAAAGACTTGTCACCTTGTCTTTTTTAACGGTTTGAAAAGAAATGGAAAGGACAACTGGCCTTTTTTCAGTAAAATCCAATTACAAATTGAAAGCACCGAGAAACATGTTAATTCCAGGTGTAAACAGCAATCTATTTTGGCTGACACCAATACAGATGTTAATACCAGGTGTAAACAGGGCCTCTGTCCTCTCACTCAGTGGCGCCTGCAGGTGTATAACTGTACGCACTGTGCGTACCATGAGCGCTCAGACCCGAGATTTGCCTCGCAAACATTTCAGCAGTTAGTAGCTCTATGTGTCCCGTATCATGTCGACTGAACAGCCATGCAATTAATTATGAATGTATCAGTCTTTTGCACGGCAAAGTCAATTTCTACATATGAATATCACACCAAATAAAAATAGAAATTCGTGCTATGTGCACCTTTAAACGGTAAGATCGGGTTAGCCTACAGTAATTAATTAGGCTATCTATTTCACAAATGGGAATACAACGACTTCACGACAATGTTTTACATTCAAGCTGGGCAGCCGTGACCTAATGGATAGAGCTTTGGATTTGTAACCTGAGGTTGTGGGTTCAAATCTCGGCTCCGGCAGGACTGAGGTGAGACCCTTGAGCAAGGCACCGAACCCCCAAATGCTCCCCGGGCGCCGCAGCGTTGGCTGCCCACTGCTTAAAGTGTGTGCACTTGAGTGGGTTAAATGAAGAGAACACATTTCACTGCTGGTTTTACTCTGTATGTGACAAATAAAAAAATATTCTTCTTCTAATCGTAAAATTGATCGTGAAAAGTTATTTAAAAGCATTTGGAATGCAATAAAGTAATTTTTAAAGCTGTTTAAAAAAATTGGCTAAATAATGCACATCAGACAAAATTGTGTTGCAGAAAATCTTTTACATTTTAAGGTGTTCAGAACAGATTAATAAAATCTGAAAATATAGTCAGCTATACAATTATAGGCTTAACTTGTTGATTTTTATGAAGTAGATACCGTTACGTGACTATTCGCAAGCTGTTTAATTATGGTGTAAATGCTTGGAAATTATACTTAACGTTTTCAAGTCCATTCATTGCACGCAAGCCAACCAATAATCGCAATAAGCTTTGTGTGTGTGTGTTTTTTTTTATTATAACACAAAGTCTCATCTTTCTGTACATTTTGAGATCGAATACAAACAATGAATGTGTTTTGCGTTTTTTTATTTGTAGTGAGGTAACTACATTCGCCTCAGTTCAAGCTGCATTGGAATCAATGTATATTTTCCTTTAATATTTGCATCATGAAATAAACATGAATAAATATTTGAATGCATATTGAAAAAAAAAATCTGAACAATTTATACAAACGAATGTCTCATGAAATTGATCAATTAGAGTTTAAAAAAAATATATATAAGCCTACATGTTATTGCTGATTTTCGTGTTAAGAACTTTTTTTGCGGAGTGTAATTTTCACATTCATTTTTTGAAGGTAAGTGGTTGCAATCAATGTATTTTAGCTACATTTAAACAAATAAATTAGGTTGACTTTCAATATTTTTATTTATTTATTTAGGCTAAATGTAGCTAAAATATAGTGTTTGAGTGTTTGCAACACTTACCTTATACACATTTATTATCTTTTATTTCAGTGTGTCTGCCGCTGCTTTTTAGCCTTTCATTTGGGTGTAAAATACACTGATACATAAATATATAGAGCTACTGGAATAAATATTCCATAGTTGTTGCTGCCAAGGCATTCCATTAGAAAGCCCCACTAATAATCCTCACTTATAAATTATAACTGCTGGAATAACACAAACTATATTACGAATTTTATGAACTGCACTGTTTGGAAAATATATATGCATCATACCAACATAATCAAATCAAATTGAAATCAATCCTGACCAGCGTCCAGATTGTATGATGCATCACATCATTTAGTGAAAAATCTAATCTGAATTGAATTGTTGTCAAAGCAAACCATCCTATTGGATCGTGAACACTTTTCTCAGTGTATGAGTACATCGACATCTGACTGTAAATGGAAGAAAAACACAAATACTTAGCATTTCTGAAGTTTATAAAATTATAGTGCACGTACAACTTCCATTACACACTTCATTATGCAAATAGTGCTTCAGTAAATATGATTCTGTAATGTGGCGTTAATCTCTTTTATGCATGCTCATGAAGCACATTACCAAACATTAATAGCACCAATTCAAGATTCACAACATTCTCTCTCTCTCTCTCTCTCTCTCTCTCTCTCTCTCTCTCTCTCTCTCTCTCTCTCTCTCTCTCTCTCTCTCTGTTTTTCCCACCTCTCTCTCATGTCTTTCTTACTGAAATGTGGAATTGTCTCAGGTTATGAATACTGATTCTTGCAGATAGTTCACGGTTTCTCATAGACCAATGTAATATTATCAAGCAACAATTCTACCTGCAGTAATGTGCATGAATAATACATATGCTACCTGTTTAAGGTAGTTGTAGGGCCATATTAATGTGTGCTAATGGATGCTTGTGGCATTTACTGAGATGCAGCATCTTTGACATTATTAAATCTGAGAGGATGGTGACAGTTTGTTATTAATTAAAAATAATATTTTTTTTATTTGATATTTTAGTATATATGACACATAACTTATAAAAGACGTGTTCTATAATTCTATAATTCAGCATCTTTTCAATTTGATAAATTTTATAATTTGAACAGTTCCAAATAATAAGCATACCTATAAATAGCCAAAAAAAATAAAATAGCTGTAACTAAAATATGGTCACCTAATGAAGAGTTCACGACTCATGATAAATAAATAATGCAATTACACAGGCAACATAAACTGAAAACGCTACCTTTTATGTCTGACTTCCCTTACAAATAAGACGTTTATTCAAGTGTGCTATTAGTATACTTATTTTAAACAAAAAAATTGGAAAGTATACTTTTAGTCTACTATATATTTCTCAGAAATGGGCTTCATGTACTTCTCAGAAATATACTTAAAATTACATTTAAGTATACTTGAATTATACTTAGAAAAAGTTTAATTATATTTGAGCTACACTTGTGCTCCTAGAATCCGTGTTTTCATTGTTATACGGTAAGGGGCGCTAGTACACATCAGAATTTCCAAAGCAAAACGCAAGTGAAGAAGAAACCGTCCTCGGTAGTTAGCCATTATAAAAGTAGAAGTATATATCAGTGCTGTATTACGATTATTAAATAAATAATTTATGAAACATGACTTTGTGCTCAGTCAAAACAATATGACCTGGAAAAAATAATAGATTCATGAGACCAAAGATTGCCGGTTAGTTCTACCCAAAACGAATTTTACCTCATGTTAACCACAACAGAGACATCAGAGCCAGCGGCAGATGTCAGACGGACTAGCCGCTGTGAGGCTGCTGTCGGCGGATACATGAGCGCTGAGCACCCGGTGATCACGTGGAGCTCACGTTTCCGAAATCAGCGAAGCACATTTTCAAATAGGCGCTATATTTATAAATAAACCGCAGATTTGAGTTTTAAACAATTACATTCTAGTCTGAAATACTCTTAGAACTGCATTTCATGACACAATAACAGTAATATAAAAAACAAAATGCGGGTTTTCTCCTCCGCCATTAACGTTCGCTGATTGGTGCGAAATGCATTCTGGGATATCTGGCTGCCTCAAGTTGGCACAAGTCACCTCTTGATGAATCCTCGATAAAAGGGGCGGAGCAAGAACACATCCGGGATTTTAACTGTACTTGGCAAGATGGGAACTTTGAATTGGAACAGTACTTGGGCGACGACTGATGACGTTTCACAAGTCCACATGTACAAACAAGAACGCATATTGAGAAACGGCCAATGGCTGTATCTGAAATCGCCCCCTATACCCTCATTCCCTATTCCCTACATTGGTCCACTCATACAGTTCACTTGAAGGAGTGAATGAAAATAAATGAGTGAATTCGGACACTAAGTGCACCGGAAGGACTGCCACTTTTGCATAGTTTGCTTGCTGTTTAATAATTATTTGAAATGGGCAGCTCCAGTAATAAGATTAAAGGATTTATCTTGAACTCTGTCATGGAATTATGTATAAACCCTAATAGTCAATTTACAATTAATTTGTACCTGTGTTGTATTATGCTGTATTACGCCGTGGACGAGCGCTTCTAAAATAAATGAATGGATGATTCAGCTGTGGGTGCCATCTTCTGGCGAGGTGCGGGAATTAATGCGGCGCACGACTCTCACAGTGCATTATGGGGATTCTCAAGCCATTGAGTGTACATCGGTTGTACACTCGTTTTTTTGCGGTGCATTGTGAGATTGAATGAGTGCACTTGAGAACATCCACTATGGTTTCGAACACCACTTAAAATGGCTGTCCCTTCAAATAGTGCACTATAGAGACCGCTCCGTTCCGGGAGCCCACGCATTCCGCTCCGTTCCGGGAGCCCAAGCAGTCCGCTCCGTTCCAGGAGCCCATGCAGTCCGCTCCGTCCCGTGAGCCCACAGAGTCCGCTCCAGAGCCCGCTCCATCCCGTGAGCCCACAGAGTCCGCTCCAGTGCCGCTCCAGTCCGTGAGCCCACAGAGTCTTCTTCACAGCCCGCTCCAGTCCATGAGCCCACAGAGTCCGCTCCAGAGCCCGCTCCGTTCCGGGAACCCACGCAGTCCGCTCCGTTCCGGGAGCCCATGCAGTCCGCTCCGTTCCAGGAGCCCACAGAGTCCGATCCAGAGCCCGCTCCGTCCCGTGAGCCCACAGAGTCCACTCCAGAGCCTGCTCCGTCCTGTGAGCCCACAGAGTCCGCTCCAGAGCCCGCTCCAGCCCGAGAGCCCACAGATTCTGCTCCAGCCCGGCAGCCCACAGAGTCCGCTCCAGCCCGGGAGCCCACAGAGTCCTCTCCGTTCTGGGAGCCCATGCAGTCCGCTCCAGAGCACGCTCCATCCCGTGAGACCATAGAGTCCGCTCCAGAGCCCGCTCCAGTCCGTGAGCCCACAAAGTCCGCTCCGTTCCGGGAGCCCACACAGTCCGCTCCAGAGCCCACTCCGTCCCGTGAACCCACAGAGTCCACTCCAGAGCCCGCTCCGTCCCGTGAGCCCACAAAGTTCGCTCCAGAGCCCGCTCCAGTCCGTGAGCCCACAGAGCCGCTCCAGTCCGGGAGCCCACAGAGTCCGCTCCAGAGCCCGCTCCAGAGCCCGCTCCTGGTGTCTTCAGTCCTGTTCTGATCCGTTGTCTTACGGCGTGCGTGTTATGTTGACTGTGCAAACAGTTCTCTGCCTGCCTGCCTGTTTTCCCCTTCGGGTTGTTTTTGTTCATTTTTGTTTCATTTTATGATTAAAACAAACCATTCTCTTGCACATGAGTCCTCGCCTCATCTCTCTCCTCATGTTCCCTGACAGAAGCTAGAATAAAATGTTTTTGTTTCCAAGCAGATACTCTGTTCTTTATTTTGTTGTTTTGTATTTTCTGATATTCATATAACACTATATATACAAATTAATACCTAAATAGGGACTATGGTAGTATACATAGAGTATGATGTAAAGTTCACAAAACAAAAAAATACGAGTATAAAACTACTAAACTAGTAGTTTACGGAGACTATACATATCTCAACAAATTAGAATATGGCAGTTTGGCCGTACACAATCATGGTGAAGTGCTGATCTGACCAGTTGTTCAGAAGACAATCATTGACACCTCACAAGGGTAAGACACAAACAGATTGCTAAAGAAGCTGGCTGTTCACAAAATTCTGTGAAACAGAAATGTTAACAGAAAGTTGATGGAAGGAAAAGTGTGAGAAAAAGTACACAACCAACCGAGAGAACCGCAGCCTGAGGATTGCAAGTCGATTCAAGAAGAAATTCACAAGGAATGGATTGAGGCTGGGGTCAAGTCATCAAAGCACCAAAAACGTGCCAAAAGTCCTCTGGACGCGACTCAGAAAGTATTTCATTTCTCTCTGCTGTTCAACAACTGAAAAACCTGGAAAAAAAATACTAACTGCATTGAAGACCTTTATTAGCTGCTCGGGTGTGTTTGATAGGGTTGGAGCTAAACTCTGCAAGGACACCGGCCCTCCAGGATCAACGTTCCCCATCCCTGTCCTAGAGTCTAGAGGAAGGGTGGAGAAGCTCATAGCCCAAGTTGCTTGAAGTCCAGTGTTAAGTTTCCACAGTCTGTGATGATTTGGGGTGCAATGTCATCTGCTGGTGTTGGTCCATTGTGTTTTTTGAAAACCAATGAAAACCAACGTCACTGCACCCGTTTACCAAGAAAGTTTGGTAGCACTTCATGCTTCCTTCTGCTGACCAGCTTTTTAAAGATGCTGATTTCATTTTCCAGCAGGATTTGTCACCTGCCCACACTGCCAAAAGCACCAATAGTTGGTTAAAGGACCATGGTGTTGGTGTGCTTGACTGGCCAGCAAACTCCCCAGACCTGAACCCCATAGAGAGGAAAATGAGAAACAAGAGACCAAAAATGCAGATGAGCTGAAGGCCACTGTAAAAAAAAACCTGGGCTTCTACACCACCTCAGCAGTGCCACAAACTGATCACCTCCATGACACGCCGAATTGAGGCAGTAATTAAAGCAAAAGGAGCCACTACCAAGTATAGAGTACATATACAGTAAATTAACATACTTTCCAGAAGGCCAACAATTCACTAAATATGTTTTTTTTTATTGGTATTATGAAGTATTCTAATTTGTTGAGATAGTGAATTGGTGGGTTTTTGTTAAATGTGAGTCAAAATCATCACAATTAAAAGAACCAAAGACTTGAACTACTTCAATCTGTGTGCATTTAATTTATTTAATACACGCGTTTCACAATTTGAGTTTAATTACTGAAATAAATTAACTTTTCCACGACATTCTAATTTATTGAGATGCACCTGTATAATGAAAATGCTACTTCAGGCTAAAAACATTGATGTAAACTAGTTGTGTGCTCAAAGTTTATTACTGTTATTGCTTAAAATTATACTTTAATATACTAGAAAGTGGGCCAATTTAGTACCAATGAGTATTGAAATAGTAAACTTACAAGTATACTACTAGTACACTGATATTTGTATACTTACTACATAAAGTATACTTAAAATATACTTGAACTTTACTTAATAAATTAAGTATACTTAATAAAATAAACTTGAAGTATGCTACTTTTTGGTAAGGGTTGAACAACTGTGCAAGGTCGGATGGGCAGAACAAAGGTGATTGGGTTACAAAATACACCTTAAGTGTATAATGTATTAATACTGTCACAATTCTGGTCTGTTTTGGTTTTGTTTTCCCCGTTTTGATCCTGTTTCATTTTTTGGTAATTTGAATTTCCTTTTTTAGTTTGATTATGATTCCGTTCAGCTTGATTAAATTATCTAGTTTCCTCCTGTGTATTTAAGTTCCTCTCTGTTCAGTTAGGTTTGGGCTGGTCTACTCGTTACTCCCGGTGTTCCTTTGTGTCTGCCCTGCCTTGTATTGCCATGCCCTTGTATTGCCCTGCCTTGTCTGTATTGAAGACTGTTTAATTTGAGTTTACTCCTCGTCTCGTGTTCCTCGCTCCTCCCTGTTGTGTGCACTGTGACAAATACATTGAAACAAAACTGATATGTTATCAATATAACCCCATTTAGAAGCCAGAGAATATTATCAGAAAGACTGACCCTTGGTTACAAAATGTTATGTCACTTTATTTATTTTATTTTTTACATTTTTTAATTTTAGTTTAAATAAAGACAAATAAATACAATTTAAATCTGTGATAATTGTATTATCAGTCAGTTTGAACACGGATACTGCACTCATGTCTAGTCAATTTTCAAATAATACTTTATAACGTTATGTTACGTTATTTTCAGAAGAACAACTGAGATGCAACACAATTCACCATTTCCCCACATCTTCTCTATTGTGTGAAAACAAGAAACCAAAGGGTGTTAACAGAACACAGATACCCACCACCCATATACATAAACACAAATACACACTCGCACCCTATATATTTGTATTCCCTACACTTGAAGTGTTAATTAATAAGAACGTGATATGACTGCATAATTTACTTGTTGATTTAATTAAGCAAATGTGTTAAAGTATTGGCTGTGGTATATGGCAGCTGTCTGGACATCTTTCTAGAGACAAAATCATTCACATTGACTGAATACAAAATAATTTAATCGTATGTGTGATGAGACCGCAAATAAATCAAAATGGTAGGATGTTAATAATAAATCAATATTATGCTCCTTTTGCTCTACTGTCAGAATTTCTAGACCTGGCTATTGCCTTTGACAAAGTGAATAGCAGTAAGCAAACCACTGGACTTGGGTTGCTTCATGGCTCAGTGTTGGGCCCACTTCATTTCCCAATATATACAATTTGAGTGCTGGGCATAACACATTATAAGAAATGCATGTTAAGCTTTAAGATTACTTTTTTAAATAACAAGAGATGTAATGTCACATGTTAAATATGATTTTACTCCTGTAATGGCAAAGCTGAATTTTCAACAGCCATTAGGCTACTCCAGTCTTCAGTGTAACCTAATATTTATGAAATCCAGTCCAGTCCAGTCAAGTTCTGTCATCAGCTTTACCACAGAGTTACTCAGCAGGAAACCAGGAATCTCATACCAACCCAGGTGATGCTCAGCAGAGAGGAAGCAAATTAAACTGACCCTGAGGTGAATTAATACCCCTGCTGCACACAGGAACCCATCTTAGCCTAAATGAATAGGGTGGTGCTCACTGGCTGCAGTATTCTTTCCTGATGATTAGATATCGCCAGTGTTGCCGGCACTTTTATGCAAAGCAATTTACTAATTGTAGGGAGCATGTTGAGGTTAACTGCCCTGCACTTACAATCATCACGTTTAAAGCGTGGTTTATGGTCAAATGTATAAGGAAGAAGAACTCCAGATCAAGGTCGTACAGTCAAAGCAGCTTCCACCCTAACATGCACACTGAAAGAGGCGATTGTGTGAGAATAGAGCATGCTCGCCACTTGCTGCAAAGAATAATAAAATAAAATCAATGTTGAGCGAGTGTGTGTGTGGATAATGGCCGCTCTATGCTGTGGTCAGGCCAGCGTAGATGATTCCACAGTGCATCACATCGACTGGCTGCACTCCAAATTACTAATCCTGAACAGCTGCCTACTGTTAAATTATACACATCGACAGGTGTTAACCACACATACACACAAAACACAAGAACACACATTTATAAACATGCATACATAGACCCACATGCATATGCTAGGATATTATATATTGATCTTTGTATGAAAGATTTAGTGGCCTGTGTCATATTATACGCATGTATGAAGTATTCAGACACCACTGATAACAATATTTGGGGGCATGGCGTGTTTTATGTAAAGCCATAATCTTTCTACGAGCTAATTACTCAGGGTTAGAGCTAATTACCTGGATAGGTAACCATTAAAACAAACTTTCTGGGTTTGCAAAGACAACTAAATGAGGCTTGATTCATCAGGCACATAATTTGAATGTTTTTGCTAGATAAAACGTGTCCTTTAATAAAGTAATTAATCAGATTTGTATGGATAAAAAGTATTGGGAGGGGTACTTTGGAAATGTAATAGGTTACAGATTACAAGTTACCCTACTTAACTTGTATAATTGACGTACAAGATGGCGCCGAGGATGGCAGCCGTGTTGCGTGCTCCTGGAAAACTTTGCAGTTTTTCGTATGTTTTATTTGTTTTTTTGTTGTTTTGTGTGTTAGATGTTGTTAGTATAACTGTCTACGATAGAGACACGCTTTTAAACATTGGTTCCTCCGTCGCGCAACGCAAACCGGACTTTGAGTTTTTCAATGCCGGTGGATCGTTCACAGACACGGCATCAGAACCCTTTGTCTGGGTTGCGCAACCGAAGAAACGCCGCCGACGCCGAAAAAGAGGAAAAAGAGCTGGCGTTCTCGTCAGACTGAGACGCCGTGCTTTCCGACCTCCTCTTCCAATATATACAATTTTGCTGCAACGTTCAGTCACTGGATAATAAACTCTGCGAACTGCGGGCGCGCATCTCATACCAACGAGAAACGAGGGACTGCTGCGTTATTTGTCTCACAGAAACCTGGATGTCTGCTATGATTCCAGACTCAGCCATCGAGCTCACGGGCTTCTCCGTGCATCGCGCGGACAGAACGAGAGAGCTCACAGGAAAAGCAGAGGTGGGGGTGTTTGTTTCTATATTAACAACTTGTGGTGTGATGAAAGGAACATACACTCTATTAAATCCCTCTGCTCCCCCGATCTGGAATTTCATACGCTTCTGTGTCGACCATTCTGGCTACCGAGGGAATTTACAGCCATCATAATCACGGCTGTTTATATTCCTCCTCAAGCAAACACAGACCAGGCACTCAGGGAACTGTACAGGAATATAAGTGAGCAGGAAACCGCGCACCCAGATGCAGCGTTCATTATTATGGGAGACTTTAATAAAGCCAACTTCAGAACAATAGCCCCAAAATACTTTCAACACATCACAATCAACACGCGTGGAGATCGTATACTCGACCACTGTTACTCCCCCTTCCGGGACGCGTACAAATCCCTCCCCCGCCACGTTTTGATAACGTGGATTGGACATGTTCCGTGCGGCGTCTGATGACGACATAGAGGCGTACTCAGATACGGTTACGTGTTTCATCAAGAAGTGTATAGATGATTTAGTTCCGACCAAAACAATCGCATCTACCCAACCAAAAACCGTGGATTAACAGCGATGTTCGATCAGCCTTGTCAGCGCGGACAACTGCCTTTAAATCCGGAAACACTGACGATCGGAAACAAGCCAGCTACGATCTCAGGAGAACCATCAAAGCAGCCAAACGAACATATAAAAACAAAGTTGAAGAACATTTCAACAACAATAATCCAAAAAGCATGTGGCAGGGCATCAACAACATCACAGGCTTCAAAGGGAATAAACCAGCTACTGTGAACATTGCCGCCTCTCTACCGGACGAGCTCAACACCTTTTATGCTCGGTTCGAGGCGGATAACACCGCCCACACAGAGAGCGCACCCGCGGCTGCTGTAGAAGAGGTGAGTCCACTCTCCCTTTCTGTCGTGGATGTAACCCGATCCTTCAAACGGGTGAACATCCGTAAGGCTGTGGGCCCGGACGGTATACCAGGCCGTGTGCTCAAAGCATGCGCTTTCCAGCTAGCCGGGGTTTTTACAGACATTTTCAATCTGTCCCTCTCTCTGTCTGTGGTTCCCGCATGCTTCAAAAAATCAACCATTGTGCCCATACCCAAGAAAAATAAAGTCACATGCTTGAATGACTGGAGCCCGTTGCTCTGACCCCCATCTTCAGCAAGTGTTTTGAGAAGCTCGTCAGAGAACACATCTGCTCTGTGCTGCCTGCTTCACTGGACCCACTACAATTTGCATACCGCAGTAACCGTTCCACAGACGATGCTATTGCCTTCACCCTGCACACTGCTCTCTCCCACCTGAAAAATAAGAACACCTATGTGAGAATGCTGTTCGTGGATTATAGTTCGGCATTTAACACCATAGTGCCTACCACACTGGTTGCGAAGCTCCAGAGTCTGGGACTGAACAGATCTCTGTGCAGCTGGATCCTGGACTTCCTGACAGGCAGAAGTCAGGTGGTCAGAATGGGCAACAACACCTCATCT
Organism: Ptychobarbus kaznakovi; assembly: GCA_027422405.1. Classification (NCBI taxonomy): domain Eukaryota; kingdom Metazoa; phylum Chordata; class Actinopteri; order Cypriniformes; family Cyprinidae; genus Ptychobarbus; species Ptychobarbus kaznakovi. The sequence goes on from CM049799.1 coordinate 24,052,885, forward strand.
CCCCTGACCCTCAACACTGGTGCTCCGCAGGGCTGCGTCCTCAGCCCACTCCTGTACTCCCTGTACACACACGACTGTACAGCAACACACAGCTCCAACGTCATCGTCAAATTTTCTGATGACACAACGGTGATAGGCCTGATCACCGACAACGATGAGACGGCCTACAGAGAGGAGGTGAGTACCCTGACTAAATGGTGTCAGGAGAACCACCTCTCACTCAACATCGACAAGACCAAGGAGCTGTTGGTGGATTACAGGAGACAGAGCAGAGAACACACACCCATCACCATCAACAAGACACCTGTGGAGCAGGTGAGCAGCTTTAAGTTCCTCAGCGTTCACATCACTGAGGATCTCACATGGTCTGCTCACACAGATGCAGTGCTGAAGAAGGCACATCAGCGTCTCTTCTTCCTGAGACAGCTGAGGAAGTTTGGAATGAGCCCCAGCATCCTCAGAACATTCTACACCTGCACTGTGGAGAGCATCCTGACCGGTTGCATCACCGCCTGGTTTGGAAACAGCACCGCTGGCAACCGCAGGGCTCTGCAAAGGGTCGTGCGAACTGCCCGCCACATTGTTGGAGGTGAGCTTCCCTCCCTCCAGGACATCTACCACCAGGCGGTGTACAAGGAAAGCCCGGAGGATTATCAAAGACTCCAGCCACCCGTCCCACAGTCTGCTCTCTCTGTTGCCCTCAGGGAGACGTCTCCGCAGCATCCGATCCCGCACTAGCCGACTGAGGGACAGCTTTTTCCCTCAGGCTATCAGGCTAATGAACAGTCAGAAATGACCCACCCTACAACACACTCCCACTCACAAAACATGCCATGCACTGCACTTTAACACAGTTCTACCGGACTGCACGCACACACTGCACTAGCACATCTGCTATCACTGGACATCACACAAAAGCACATCCACGACACTGCATATGTATAATCTGTTGCACCTCTGCACAACTATCTGCTGCTCAACCAATCTGCTGTACATTTATAATCTGCTGCACCTTCACATTATTACTATGCATAGGTTACATAATGTATAGATTGTGTACATACGGTGTTAATGTGTAGTTGTTATTTTCGTCGATAACGAAGTAGGTCTTTATAGTACACCATGTGTACTGAGTATATGTATGTGTATTTTGCACATTGTCTTCTGTACAGTCTGTAAATACGTACTGTCCATATGTAAATTGTTGTGTCTTGTTTTGTTTTGTTTTTTTGTCTGGAGTACGCTCGCAAGAATTTCACTCACCAAGGCACTTGTGCTGTGGTGATGTGACAATAAAAGTGATTTGATTTGATTTGATTTGATTTGATTACAAGTTACCCTACTTAAAATGTAATAAGTAGTGTAACTTTTCAATTACTTTATTAAAGTAATGTAACTGATTACTTTTTGATTACTTTTCTAAATGTCTAATATTGTCAACTGTTAATAATTTTCAAACATGTAAATCAGACAAGGGTTAACCTTACAGTAGTACTCAACACTGATTACTGTCAGATTTTTTAAATACTTCATCACTTGAATTAAGATGATAATTTTTTAGTTTTAAAGTAGACATTGGATGCCAAATATCTTAATTTGCTTATAAATGTGTCTTGGCAGTGAGTGGACACAACCACCCTAAAATGATACAAATTCTAAAATGATAAAAATACCTTTTTTTTAATCCCCAAAAAACCTAAACAGTATCAAATTACACTGGAATCTAACATTGCCTTAAAAAATAATGCATATACATAAATCGACATAGGAAATATAAGAGTTATCAGATAAGCCTGTTATAAACTTCTGAAACATTGGTATTTCATATTTTGGAGCATTCACTGCAATTTATGAAATAAATAAATTAAATCTGTATGTAGGAGTGTGTGTGTAAGAAATCAGATGTAACCCTCTTTGTAATCCTTAACATTTTCATAAGTAACTGTAATTTAATTACACATTTTTTTCTTAGTAACTGTAACTAATTACAATTACTTTTATTTAGTAAGTAAATTGCGTAATTCCGTTACATGTAACTAGTTACTCCCCAACACTGTTGATTAGGACCTGATGGACAAGCAATTCATCTTTTTTTGTGGCTGAAATACATGCTCTGCTCAAAAGGGGGAGCTCTTAGTGAAAGCAGCAGTGGTAGAGGTCCATGAAAACAGATGCATATTTGTTACAACAATCACTGGTTAGATTCTGTAGGGAGTTGATTGATTCTGTCTGCTTCATTTTCAAAAAGTTCCAAGGCTAACGGTAAAAGATGCTCTCGTAATAAAAGCTTATGAATGCGGATTTGCCAAAGGGTAAACATAATTACAACCAAGACCAATAGATTTTCTGAATAAATAATGAAATGAAAACAGAGAGTGTGAAAGCTTTTTTCCAAATGTATGTTTTTAATGCAACATTATTGTAAAATTGTAACAGAAAGGTCTGCTGACAAAGAGAAAAATCCTTATAAGGTCCCAAAACATTTTTCACAGTCATGGATAAACCATGGAAAGAGAACCATTCTTGTAAGGGTTTTTCGGTGTTCACAATTATGATAACAGAGAACTGGACCACCTACAATAGTTTTTATACACTGTGAAATCTGTATCGATTAAAACATCCTTACGCACACTCACACACGCACAAACACGCATGAAACATTTTCAAGTATACAAATAAATCTTGGTTTAATTTTAGGTACATGCAGTGAAATACTGTATAAAAATAGACATTTATATTGCTTTCTGTACAAACACATATATACACATATATAAATACAGAGTAAAAAAAACATTAAAGGTGTTTACAATCACATTGTGTTCACTTTGTACGAAAAGACCAAAAAATCATACCGAGTAAACAATATTAACCGACATGCTTCCACATGCGACTAAATCAAGGCTACAGCGCTGAACTCTCTCCCTTTCTCCTCCTTTAAATGATTAGTTCACTCTATGAAAATAGAGTGAACGAAAAAGAAAGAGACAGGGAAATGTTCATAAACAGATTGTTGTTTAGCTCTGGCGTACGTCCTGAAGCAATTTGTTAATTTCGGCAACCAGTTCGCTAGCTTCGACAACTTCGTGTCTCGTGTGGTTTCGTTTTCCCTGCCGCTGGCTGAGCACACTGTCTAAGTCGTCCTCTTCGTAGTTCTCTGGGATCTCCTCCATTCGCCGGCAGCCATTTTAAATGTGCCTGTGATGCCGCGTGATTGGTCGAGCCGTGTCCGCTCGTCACGGCACTGCCAGGATTTTGAAAGTGAGTATTGGCCGCCCATAGAGCAACGCCCTGTGGGTAGGCGGGGCCTGTAGATGACGCTTTACCCGGCAGGAAGCCCTTTCTGATCTCCATGCCGATGGAGGAAGTGGGAGGGCCAGCACATCCTTCGAGCTCATTGACCTCAGTGTAAGAAGTTGGCAGGAGACGTTGGAAGACGTTGTTCATTTCTGACAGCAGTGAACCGCCGCATTCCTCCTCGTTGTCCTTTCCAAAGGTAGAAAAGCTCTTCTTAGCTGAGTCGACTGACTGCTGGTCCTCCTCGAGGACCTGAGGCCTGCTCTCTTCTCCAGGGATGTACATGTTCGCACGGTAATCCGAAGACGACTGAGATGGCATCCAGCACTGGTCAGAGTGACCCAACACACGGCACTCCTCCGTACACAATTTCATGACTGCAGAGAGAAAAACATACAGACATTGAGTCAGTGAGATTTAGGAGTAAAGAAGAGCAAAATCAATCAAACTTGGATTGTAATCATCAGAACTATCATTTTTAAACTGTTTTGTAATATTTCTCCAGGACAGACAAAGGATTAAATGGAAAGAAAATTTAGACTTTTGCTTAACTCTTATGCTTTGTCTTAGTTTTTTTTTCTGCGAAAATAACTCTAGAAATCTCACATGTGTGAGATTAAAGGTTCTAATAGGGGCTTTTCACATAACCTTTTTCTTAATATGAAGATAATTTTCATAATCAGACGAACCCTTTCCCACTATAAAGAACCTTGTGTGCATTGAAGGGGCTCCATGAATGTTAAAGGTTCTTCATGGAACCATGAATGCCAATATAGAACCTTTAGTGTAGCATTTCTGATAAGATCTTTACAATGTCTCTACATTTTCTGTTAATCAAAAGAGATTTCAACATTAAATCCAACATTTCTCATTTACTTCTTCCGAGACTACATTATCTACTGTACTTCTCATCCAGTGTCTAAACTGAATCTACTTTTATTACTAGACATTTTAAGAGAAACCTCTGAGACAAATTTGATACTGTACTTAAATTAACCATAAATCTCCTGAGCTATGAAAGAGCAACTTCCGGGCAATGAAATTTTCTCTGGGCATGTGAAAAATGGCAGAAAGGAAAGTGAGGAAAACAAAAGGATGAAAGAGAATGGCAAAACGAAGAGGGATGATAAGGTTAGGAAGTTAGAGAAAGGATTTCAGAGGTGGGTGGGTGAGTTGGGGAGGGAGCTTGAGAAGCTGAAGAGATTGAGAGTTTGTCATTCTTCCATTCCAGTTTCTCTTGTGAAGGCTGACATCCTTTGTTAAACTGGATTATTATTAATTACTTTGGTAACTCCACCTTATACAAATCAGATATGACTGAATTTGAATATTAGAGACAAAGCAGTGAGGGAATAAAAATGGAGAGGACAAACTGGAATTGGGATGGAGGAAAAGCAACTGAGCGAAAAGTACAATAAACCGCTTTGGTGAGGAAAGGGTGAAACTCTAATCGATGCACACAGGTTGCTTCTTTCTCTCTATGAAAGAGGAAGAGCAGGGCTGAAATAGCGGCCCTCTGGGGAGAGAAAAGAGAGTGTGTGCGTGCGCTAGGGGGAGTGGGGGGGGGGGTGTAACTGCATTGTGAAAGCAATTACGGTGAATTTTCCTCAGTTCAGATTTTGAAAGCATAGGGCTGTCACTCAGAGAAGAGAATGAACACAGGGAAATAACACTCCAGTCCACTCCTCCAAACATGCACATGCACATACACTGTCTTAAGCTACTGATAAAACAGATTGACACTGCAAAAGGTAGTGGTTACAAAAATAACATGATTTCAACCAAGAATCAGATCATTTAAAGGCTTTTTCCCTAATTTTCACATCCATATTGAGTATAAAACATAGTGCAGGTCTATTAATTTACACCTGTACCTGTTCACAACGTAATAAAAGTAAGTCACTGTAGACGGGGTGTTAAACGCTTTCATAAACGCAATGTGCTCTATATAATCAAGCTGATGAATATCATAATTCAGGGTGATAAAAAGGTGAGAAACTGCATGAGAGACCAACTGGACTTCATTTCTCACCTGGGTGGAGACGGTGGGGACCGTCGCTGTGGAAGAGGTCTCCAAAGCCGTCGCCTAGCAACCGGTCGATGGGCGAATCACGGCCCATCTCGCAGTCGCTGTCGCCCGCATCACTGTCGCCACGCCCACTATCTTTTAGACTGAACTTATCCATGTCCTGGAGGGCGTACCTGCACACACATTCACACAAACACAGTTACAGATTGATCATGATGCTATAAAGTATGCAGTATAAAACATACTCTAATTATAAAAAACGATATACAACATTAAAGTTACATCAACCACCAAATTACAAAAAGCCTCCATTTAAAAGTTATTTGTGAGAGAAATCAAACATAAAATATGACACATTAAGAGTGGCATAATATGTTTGATTGCATTAAGCTTCAAGTTTCCCAAATGCATCTCTATGCATTGCATACAGTCTATGAACATGCATATGCAAAGCAGGCAAGCACATGCCCCACCCATCAATTTAACATGCACATACTATATCTACTTTATTTAAACATCATATAAACAGATCTGTTCAGTGAAATCTCTTTGGCACCATGCATTTATTTCACACACAAAATGTCTCTTAAATATTTTGATTCACATCAGCAGAGGCGTGCAGGACAAAAAAAGTGCAACTATCTAAAGCTAGCATGTTTTTAAATCACCAAATTGATATGGAAATGCATCATTGTATGGAACAATGGTTTCAACAATATGCACGGTGTAAAATGACATGATCCAAGAACAAAACGCAGATGAGAGGCAAGAAAAAAAGCACAGAAATCAAGCTATGACCTCATGTGAGGAGCAGTCCAATCAGGATCTGCGAACGTGGGTGACCACGGCAACAGGGAAGTTCTGTCCTATTCTAGCACAAACATTTTAGAATACCTATCATCCAATCCGATCGAACCAGCAGCACACAACAGGTTGAGTATCACTACCCATCTACTCTACCATACTATTTAGAGCACAACATGCCCAAATATGGAGTTGGAGCTAGGAGCGTAGTATTTATTTGTTTGTAAGTGTACCTGTAGCTGCGAGAGTATTTGTTCCCTCTGAAGCTGGGCCGCGGCTGATACTGACCCTGATGGAGTATTGAGAGGAGCTGTGAGACTTGCTATAGCAAAAACAGATGACATAAATAAAAATAAATACGGATGGAACACGACACTCGTTCACACACACGCACACACACGAATGAACAAATGAAAACTGTTAGTGCGAGAACTACACACGTGATGACGTGAATGTTATGTTGACATTGGTGAATGAAAAGATGAGTATAAACATGGACAGAGAATTCACAAGCTCTTTATGAAGATTAGCATCAATTACACTGTTTGAAAATGCAAGTTTTGCTTTTACCTCCACAGGGGGCGTGGCATGTGTCATTTCCAGGGCGAAGTTCTCAGGGATGTGATTGGAGGAAATAGTGACCAAGCTGTTTAATGAATGGTGGCTGTGTTGGCTCTGCCGACTGCCCATGTGGGCCCGTTCAGGTCCGGGCGAGGAAGTTGGTGAACGATGGTGTGCACGGATTGGGAGGGTTCCGTTGATGGTGGGCACCAGGGTGATGTCGCCCTTATAGATCTGCCGTGAGGGTTTTTTAGGGTGCTGTTGATAAGTAGACTCAGCCACCCTGCAGTTGTATGAGTGAGTGTCCTTCTTTTCGCGTGAGCAGCGAAGGGCAAAGGCCACCATGATGAGAAGCAGAATGGAGCAGATTGCTCCAAGGGAGATGATGATGATCATGGACACGTCTAGAGGGCCGTCTCCTGTTCCTTCACCTGTCAGATGGGGATTCATGTGGTTCTCAATGTTTTCATAAAGTGAAAGTCTCAGCAGGGCTCTGGCACTGAGAGGTTGAGCACCATGGTCCTGCACGAGTACGGTCAGCTCCACGTGATCCTGTGGGACATCCTGCATGCTGACGTTGGTCCGAATTTCACATGTTTTAGCATCCATGGTGAAGTAACCTGCCTCGTTGCCTCCTACTAAAAAACATGACAGGTCACCGTTGGTGCCAGAATCACGGTCTATCGCACGGACTACTGTTACAACGTCACCGATCTCTGCGTATTTGGATACTGGAACATCAGCTGTGTGGTTCCACAGCTGAGGCATCATGATAACTGGTCTGTTGTCGTTCTCATCCAAGACGGTCAACACAACGGTCACGTTACTATGCAGCGGAAGACTTCCAGAATCCCGGGCCTGGACTAAGAAAGAGATCTGACTCACGTCTTCACGATCAAAAGTACGCAGCGCATAAATGCCTCCATTAGAGGGGTCAATAGTTACATACGTGGAGATGGAGCTCCCATGGACTGTACTTTCAAGTATAGAGTAGCTCACTTGACCATTCGGGCCCAGGTCTGAATCTGAGGCCCTCACAGATGACAGATAAGCTCCTGGTGAGTTGTTCTCCGCCTTGGAAATCTCATACCTGCTCTTCCCAAACTTTGGCGCATTGTCATTCTCATCCTCGACCTGCACATTAAAGTTTTTGATGGTTGATAGACTTGGAGAGCCTTTGTCTTCAGCTATAACAGTCAAGCTGTACTCTGACCTCTTCTCTCTGTCCAGAGTGATATTGGTAAGGATCATGTAGTTCTTCTCATATGTCTTTTGTAGCTTGAAATGACCCTGGCCCTGGAGACGGCATTCCACCTCTCCATTCAACTCAGAGTCCAGGTCATCTACCCTCACCAGAGCCACAAATGTATCTACAGGAGCCGTCTCTGATATATAAGCTATCTCCTCATTCCCAGTGGACATCAAATTGATACTAATGTCAGGTTTGTTGTCATTCACGTCCACCACTTTTATGATGACTTTACAATGTGCTGGCATTGAGTTGGGGCCCATGTCTTGTGCTTGAACATCAATGTCATACGAATTTGTGCTTTCAAAGTCAACTTTCCTCATTAATGTCAAATGACCATTATCAGAATTAATCTTAAAAGACTCTAGAATTTTAGGTGACACGTGACTGCTAAACGAATATACAATTTTACCATTGTTCCCTTCATCTGGATCAGTGGCATTCAGATCAATCAGCAAACTGCCCAAAGGGGAATTTTCAAGCAAGTTGATCACATAAGATGGCTTCTCAAACACCGGATTGTTGTCGTTTGAGTCAGATATGCTAATTTTCAAGAGCGTTGTTCCAAATTTTGGGGGAACGCCCCTGTCTGAGGCAGTGAGCTGGAGTTCATAGCTCGCTCTTACCTCTCTATCAAGCTCTTTAAGCACAACGAGCTCCGCGTACTTGGCACCATCGGTTCTGGTTAGAATATCAATCATAAAGAAGTCAGATGGGGTCAGAGAGTATGTGTTCAGTGAGTTCTCTGCGACGTCTGGATCGGTGGCGCTGTCAAGGGGAATGCGCGTCCCCACGGCGGCGGTTTCGGAGATCTCTATGTGAATGACGGGGCGCGCGAACTGTGGCGCATTGTCGTTAATGTCCAAAATTTCCACTTCGATGTGGAACAGTTGTAGGTGTTCCGTGGGAAGGGTGAGGACGTCAAATTCGATAGTGCAGTTGAGATTCTTCTCGCACAGTTTCTCGCGGTCAATTTTGGTCCTGATGCTGATCTCTCCATCCTGGTCGCGCACGGAGAGAAGAGACGCGCTGCCGCGCTGCATGGCTCTAAAGCGTAACGGAATCGTGCTCGGAAGTTTGGACAAAACATCAGCGACATCATCTCGAAGTCTGGTGATTACTGTACCCACCTTCTGCTCTTCGTAAACTTGGTACTTCAGAGTTTTAGCCGAGACGTACCGTGCCAATGTCACGAGCACAGCAAGTTTGAGTAAAGTGGCAAAGAACACTGTACCCTTGCTGGAATCCATGTTGGGTTCCGACAGGCACAGAAATAATCTCTCAAAATGATTGTCGCTTCCTTTGTTAAGCTGTCTCAATCCTTTAAGTGCGTTGTTATGGTCTCAAAAACATTTCCAAATCCGAAAGAAAAGCGTCTTCTCAAAAGGAACCGACGTAAAAAAAATCGGTCTTGAAAAATTAACAGAGCGCGAGAGCTTAAAACAGGCAATGATATTAAAAGCAAAATCGCATATGCCTCTGTCACTAAGGAGAAATCTGTTGCGCGTATCAAGAGACTAGAAGCGCAACCTCCGTCTGGAGAGCCTGTGCGCGCGCGTATCTGTCTCCCGTTGTCTGAAGACACCTTTTGACTGACTACCCCAAAATAGCTAAGCCTCCTTTACAGCCTCGGCCTCAGACAAAACGCTTCTCCTAAATCAAGGGCTGCCCCCTTCTCTCTGCGACTGACCATTCGACACAGAGCCACTACAGATCCCAATTAAATGAAGGGGAGAAAGGAAGTGGATAACTCCGCCCTTTAGGGTCTTTCTCTCCCCCTCTCTCTCCCTCTCCTGAACGCGCTTCAACAAAGGATGAGAGAGCAGAATTTAAGAATAACTCGAGCTGAACTTTCCCTCTAGATGACTGTTAATCCAATTTATTCACTTAATATTTACCTCTATTTTTTTGTTAAGCATTGTAAAATTTATTTTTGGCAAATTTGTGAAGCTACAGAAAATATGTATTCATAAAATGGCCTCATTTAAGAATATGTGTTGGGTAAGAACCGTTCTGTTTAAACATCTGTAACTCAGTATTTTGTAAACACTTAATATAATATATAAATGTGAATATTTATAACATTCCCATACTTGTCCATAAATTGTGAAAATTAACAACAAATATGATGCTGTGTAAAATTACAAGATACGTACTATTTAAGTATCCCAAAATCATTACCCTTGAAAACCTATAGGCATATTAAAATGGATAGGAACTTGCAAGAATTCCCAAAAATAATAATGGGATGCAAGAGATACCTTCTAAAAGTTGCCTAAATGTTCTATAGAGGGTTCTGATAGTGTGGTGATCTGGAGAACATCAGAGAGTGTGGTGGATTGTAACACCAAATGAAAGCATTGCCATTGATTATTATGCACAGAGGGCAGTGTGCTGCTCTGACATATAAAGGGCTGTTGTGCTTGTGGGGTCCTGAGTTCAAGTCATGTCTTAGTTCTGTTCCATCTCTTGCTCCCTGCCATTTGCTTCTCCATCATCCTAAAATATATAAGCAATTATATAAATGAATAAAAAAATACAATCAAATAAAAATTGGAAGCACATACAAGTTCAAAATTCTAAATACATATTGTGTCCACTGAAGTACAATGGAAAAGAAAGTGTTACAATCCTACCATTCTGGTCAGCTATTTTAATATGTAGATGAAAAGTTTGTGTGAATGCTATGTATGGATGTTGTGTATATTAAATTAAACAGGAGAACCTGCTAATTCAGATACCATTTCATTAACATTAACATTATCAGGATGAAATTATCAAGAAATTCTACATTCTAAACTCAGAATTAATGTCCCCCCACACGTGAATCAGGGGCGATTCTAGGATTTGTTTTAATGAGGTGGCACAGGGGGGGCCAAGATCCAGTCAGGGGGGGCCCATGGAAAGTCATGTGCCCCAACACAAGTGAGATGACATAAAGAAGGCACTGCACAAATGCCTGGACAACTCATCTCTCTTTTATAAATAAAAACCACTGAACAGAGACAATACTTGTTCTCAACTTCTTTCATTGTCCAAACATACTATGAAGTGTGTCTAGTGAACTTTTTGTAAAAATTGCTCATGTTCTGTTGCTGCAGATAGATGGCTGCTGGTGTGGTCCTCACTGGCCCTTTCTGGCCGGCTCTGACCTGTGCTGCCAGGTTCAGGGCTGCATTTGCTGGCCTACTTGCCCCTGCCAATGACCTGCACTGCACTGCACTTCAACTAATGGTTTCTTCCGATTAAATAATTTAAAACCTTGACATTGAACATGCAAAAACGTGTGTTTATTCAATACAAACAGGTGATTTCAAGTGTCTGGCATCCACCACGTTACTGCAGACTGCCTTTAATCTTTGAAATGTAAGCAGTGCTGGTGCATCAAATAAGCACAAACTCTGCAACAGCTTTTGATGCAGCCTGCGAAATAGTTCTCCTTTTTGAGCTGTGTAATTGACAACACTCTGATCCAATGTCATGCAACCTGATTTGAGTAGGTGTGTCATAGGTTCTACTTCGAGCACGATTAATGTATGAAATCAGTATAAGATTTTAAATGCACCCAGAGCACCGCAGATGTTATACTATGACCAGTCTATGCACATTTTGAGGAGGGCCGGTGCCACCCTGTGCCCCCCCTCTAGACACGCCCCTGACAAGAATCATACAACTTCTACATTAATATTATGAAAGTGGTGCACATCTGATTTCATAATTGGTTAAACTGGTGTTAAAACACTCCTAGAGTAGATGTTTACAATGTAACATCAGTTATAGGTCATTTGTTTTGGAGGACTGGACCAGTCTTTGAATCAGCTGCCGAATATGTTTCAAAAACTGCTTAAGTGCCTTTCTTAAATCCTTTCAGTAGGCAATCACCCGCTTTCCCTTGTTGGGGTTCAAGTATTCTCACGTGCTACCGACTCCTCATCTGCCATATACATTTAAGCTTAAGCTGTGTGTCTAATCACTTGTTCTGATGAGTGAGTGAAAACTCACTCACGCGCACAAACAGCTCTGCTCACATGAATAATACGCTTTTAACATCGCGTGCATGTCTTTTGGTGTGGTTCCAGCAAAATGTATTAACCTACCATCCATGTAAGCGCTTGAAAATGTGCACAATCTGGACCGGGTCGTCTGGACCAGGTAATTTGCATTTGCGCATGGGTCACGGTTCCTCTTTGAGAGAAAGCTTTCTCTGAGTCTAAACTATAGAGGGAAATTAGTTCAGTTTGAACGTGTAAAAACGGGGACAATTCAATTGCTCTATCACGCTCACGGGCAAACGGATGAATAAAATACATTAAATGGCCTATTTCCTGACTCTCACTCAAATTCCCATGGTGGTATGTTAACCCGTGGAAATGTAGCCAACCGTATCAAACCCACAGAAGTTGGGCTTGGATTAATAAAAAGCCCCTTGGCGACAGATTTGACACAAATGCTGCTCCTCTTTTCCCAAGTCTGGAGTTCCATGTGCTTTAACAAACCAAGAGGGCCCATACTGAGACACTGCTGTATTCTAGCGACTGTTTGGGAAAGTGATTACCGGGAAATTTCAGCGTTACCAGAAGGCAGACGTGTGACCCCGCCACTTTCTTTTGTTTAGTTTATTCTTTTCAGAAGACACTGTGTTTGCGAATTGTCTGCGTTTTGCCCGGCCAATTTAGGCAGGGCGACTTTAACCAGGTTTGATACGGCCGAGAGCTCTCTTTGGCTCCGAAGCCTTAATGCAATTACCTCTGCTCTAATCACATTGCCTGAACAAAGACGTCAAAGTCTTTGCTGAATTTCGGGGGTTCTGGAATGCCCGCAGTGTTGCATGAAAAATCACACAGTCTAAAAGAAGTGCGATAAGTAAAAACAGATGCACAAGCTAATGCACTTAGATACGGTTTGGCTTAAAAAAGCGAGAGAGAGAGAATAAAATACCTCATCTGACAGAACCTATTTAAACTTGCGAACAATGTGATAATGAAACTAATACATTTAAGTGAAAACCAACTTGTGAGACAGGTGCAACACATACATTTTTAGCTTCCAAAAAATAATGTATATTAATGACTCAAATGGCATAATGAACAAGTCAACGAGCAAAGAACATCTGCATTTTTGCTGCTAGTACAACTTTACGACACCATACGGGGCCACTGCGTCTCAATCTTCCTGACAGAGGCGCATCCCTCGCATGTGCCATAAAACTAGGCCACGTATTCAACTTTTGTCATTGATATTCTGTCCTTCTCCAGCCAAACAATGGCCGCAGCAGGTGGAACGCAGGCCAAATTATGTTGGCTTCCAAACTCGCGCGCGAACTTTGCTTTTAGTGTCGCTGGAATGCGCGTGAACGAGCGCGCGCTGCCGTTGTAAAGGCACGCGAGCATCTGTCGCCTCGTCTGTCTCATTATCCCTCATTCGATTAGCGCTTTCTCCTTCAAGGCGGGCTGCGTCTCGCTTTCTCAATAGACCCCCGGTCACAAAGGTCTCTGACAATGTACATTGTTATTCATAACAGGCCAAAGAGCAAACGTAGTCCTCTCCCCCCAGTTGGAACGGACTTTTACTGTTTTATGAGTCGTTGAGCGGTATAACAAGACTCAAGAGTCTGTTTGCTCGTGTGATGCATGTAGTGCGCGTTCTTAAAAACACCATATTGAGCTTCGTGTCGCGGTGAGGGGGACAAATTTATTGCTGTTCTTTAACAGTAGCCCACTATGGTAATCCAGCCCTTCGATAAAACCACAAGTTTGTGTATGTACCGGCTAATGATATGACAGCTGCGCTCGAGGGCCATCCTCAACTGCACTGTTGCTAATGTTGCCAATGAGAGTTTATGCTTACGGTGCAGAGAGAGCTTAATAATGTCCATTAATATTTGACTGAAATCAAAGTTTGCATTTTGTATGAATGAAAAGCCTTGTGTATATTTGAATGAGTTCCCAAGTCAAAAATCCTTAAGGAAAGCGATAAGGATCCCTGCTGAAAATCTATAATTTCTGGAATTAAACCTAAAGTATCCTAATATGATCAAATATAAGACCCAACTGTATAAAATATTGTGTTCTATATTGTGAAATATTTATCAGAACTCCACTTGTTTTAGAACAATCTCCTGCTATGCAGTTAAAATAAATTATATCAGGAACTATAGAATTCCCCCCCGACACACACACACTTTATTATTATATTGTGAATGTTTTATACATACACAATAAAGCAAAACCTTACAAATCTTTATTGGTGTTACTATATAAAAAAGATCTCTGGGGGGACCTATATATATATTTCCATTAATAATCATAATAGTCCCACGGAGAACCATGTGTTCTACAATAATTTGTCTTGTTTAATGCTGTGCACTGCCAGAAAAAAATAAAAATGGTAGGGTACACCTTGTCATCGGGACAGATGCCTTAGAACTACACCTTGAGGAACTAATATTGTATGTACCCTTAAGGTAGGCTACTACATCCCTTTGGGGGTAGAGGTTCAAATCTTTTGAGGGTACTGGTCCAGTGACAAGAGTGCTATGTTGGAATCTGTTAAGAAAATTCCTATTAGTATTATTTAGGATTGAGTCCAAATTACATCTAATAAAAATTCCACTGGAATTAATTTAAAATTTTGCTTCATACGTCATTGCCAAGTATTTTTCTTATCTGGTCTTGGAGAAATAGGTTACTCATAATCATTTTGTGTTTTTTTTTATTTATTTTTTTACTAATAGTCAATGTCATGTACCTCAATAAAGCCATCCACACTCACACTGGCAATGAGTAATACCAGCCTCTCAGCCCCAGCTCAAACACCGTCACCCAGGACAAATCACTCTGACACTGATGTCTGCTGAGGTGGCTCCTTCTGACGAGTGAGAGAATGATAAAGAGAGAAGGGAAATGAAACACAAATGAAACAGACAGAAATAATGAGAAAAAAAGATATTGCTGGCTATAAGACAACAAGGAATGGTACACTCATAGATGCAAATTTTGCCATTATTTATTCTGCCTCATTTTGTTTTACTGTTTATATATGTATATATATATATGTGTGTGTGTGTGTGTGTGTGTGTGTGTGTGTGTGTGTGTGTGTGTGTGTGTGTGTGTGTGTGTGTGTGTGTGTGTGTGTGTGTGTGTGTGATGTGTGTTCTATAAAAGCATCATAAAATGCTGATCCCAAAACCGTATTACTGCCATTCTTTTATGAAACATATATATATACTTTGTATATATATATATATATATATATATATAAAGGAAAATTTATGATGAACATGATGCTCAGTTCCTGAATCACTGACTGGACTCCATTCTTAATGACTGACAGCTCATTTTTGGAGCAGCGATCACCATGGAAACTAATCAGACAACCATAAATTGGATACATATTGATGGAGTTGTTGCAGTATTGTTTCAATGAAGGTATCAGAATGCAGATGGTATTAGTTACAACATGTGCAGCAGCAGTTGTAAATGGGTCAGTGCCAGAGCTTGGCAGGAAGATGAGCTAAGTAGAAAAAAAAGTGTTTTATTTAGAAAACGTATTGCTTCATTCTTGACACAAATTTAAATGGACAATCCCTTAGTTAGAAACACCTCCAAATAAAGCTATGTTTTCTCAGGACTGTGTCAATATATAAAGTAATACATATTTTACAGGCGTGTTAATGGCAGTGGAGGCCCTTCAAAGGGCTTAGGTCTCAGAAGACTGTAATGTTACATGATTGGAAAAATGTTCTGCTTTTAACAGTCTTTTAAACAAATGAACCACAGTTCTCTTAGGTTTGTAACTTCTGATGACTGTCTGTTTTTCATTATAGCCTTTATTCCTTCGGAGAGACGTGAGCGGCCAAAAACGTGAGATTTAAAACAACAGCACATGCTAGCCGAAGGCGTTCCAGCAGAGATAGTTAAACAGCGGGGGCCCGTACTCTTCTGTGTTTCTCGTGTGAGCAAAGGTTCCTAGGTTATATGTATCAGGTGGGCAGTGTATGCCGTAGTTTGTAAGAGGCCAGATTTACAGCTGTGGGTAAAGGAATGGAGAACAGCTCGGCAGCGGAGAAGTGAGGCTCCTACGGGTAAATTTGGTTTAGGGGTCCCTAGGTGGCTTGGACAAGAGACAGAGACTTTATCATCCAGCTGCTGCACATCTAACATGTTTCTGTTTTTAGATCATGTCCATGTGTGGGCTGTGCAGTATGTGTGAGATGGCATATTTAATTTACATTAAGTAAAAAGAGACTGTGAGGGATAGATGTACAGTCAATATTTTGTCTTAAGGTTATAGGTCACGTTTGCTAAATAAAAAAAAAAAAAAGCCTAGCTCATGAATATTAACGAAGCTGTTGAACTGATTGGCTGAAAAGCTGCATTTTTGTATTAAATAAATCCAAATCTATAATCCATAATAACACTTCCTCGAGCGGAAAACATCCATCCCCTGTTGTCCTCTCACATCAACATCCACCAACATAGTTGTTTAGAACTGTTTTTGCTTGTAAAGGGATGCTTTATCTGTGCATATTCCTGTCCTGATTCAGACAAGAAGAGCAATATTATGGATAGAGGACTCCTATTTCATCCTTTATAAAATTTTAAGTAAAAGTTTAAAACATCTTAATGATGTAGTTATTACAAACACACATCCTTTTACTTCATAAGATGTTAACTGATGGACTGGAGTTTATTGGAGATATTAAAAAAGCAACATAGGCTCATTGGAAATACGTGCCTATAAATAGATTTCTGCAAACCTGAAAAATACCTATACATACGCTGCAGTTTCCAGTTGAAATGAACAAGATTTGCAGGTCCACAGTATCGATCAATAAAGCCTAATTTTGGCATAATTATTTAAGGAAAATTATGTTATGAATTCAAAACAATTTTAACATGCTATGAGATTTGAAAACTATACTTTTGCACGTGTTGTCACATATACTGCTTCATATGAGTTTTCTAATTCAGTAGGTTTTTGCATAAGGAAGTTAAATAGCACGGCTGCATCAACAAATGCTTTAATTGAAAACCTGCTACTCCTCTGAAATTATATTCTTTTTCACATGATACCACAAACATTACATTTCAACCCCTCCCCTTCACATTACTGATCAAATCAAATCCCAATGGATAAAATCATGCCATGTCCTACATGTTTTGAGCCTGTTTCCCTAGGAATTCTGATATATTCCGAAAGTAAAATGAACAAACATCATTTCATCTTGACTCTAAGGGATTTGAGCCAACTGTAGAAACAGTACTTTAAAATACTGATTAAAATAAATGATTATCCCTCTAATAACCCATTCCTCCAGATGTAGACAGATGGAGAAAGCAGAAAAAAAACAAAATAAAAATAGACAGAGAACAGCATATTATCATTCCTTTTTTTTTTCGTGATGTGTAATTTATACAAATCTTAGTTTGATTGTTGTTTGAGATACGCTTGGCACAGTTTCTATTCATTAGCAAGATGTTTTTTCTTTCTTTCAAATACTAGCTAACTACAAAGATATCACCAGAGGCATTAAAACAAAACTGCACAATAAGTCTCATTTGAAATGTGTATCATACTGTAAACACAACCTCCAGGTCAAAAACACTTTGCTGAAATACTGTGTACTTGAAATTTCAATATATTATGAAAACAAAATCATCTGCAAAATAATATTACCATGACCCACAGAAAATTATCCCAACACATAATATCTTATAAACAAAAGTTGCATAATGAGCAACCTGTGTCTGCCGTGACCTCATTAACGTTTGAGAACATCAAACAATCTTTCACTTTGCAACTACAACAACTATTAAAAGCAAAGAAACAGGAGAAACTGAATGTGTAATCCATCCAAAAATTTATAATTTTCATGTTTCATCACAGGAACATATGTGACTCAGTGATAGTTCTCTTGGAAATACTGCACACAATTGCAGCATGTCCAATGCAGATGTGGATAAAAATGGCAAGCGCTGAAATGTGCATCATTTACATCAAAATGCTTGGCAGATGAACATAAACAATATCCTAAGCAGCCAGAACGGCACAGTGAGAACATGCATGTGAGAGCAGAGCAGCCCATGTGATGTTCTGCATTTACTGAAGGGGCTTCACTTGAATCGCAGCTCTTACATCAGGTCCAACTAAACGTTTTATTCTGAATCACTATGAGCCTACTGCCAAACCTGATCCAAAGGCAACAATTTTGGGAAACAGGCATCTTTGATCTATTAAAACAAGCTCTCCCTCTTTGCGTCTCTTCTTCTGGGGTGGTATATGGATCTCTCCTCATCTCGTTATCCATGGTGAAAAGAGAACAGTGATCAGAGCCCCCTTCTGCTCCATTGAGATTGACATGCTAGATGTCGAATAACAAAAGGGATGAAAACAAAACATGGTGAGGAAGAAAACAAGAATTCTTAAACAAGCCTTTCACATATTTGAGAACCAAAAAACCTGAAATGAAAAAGAAAGGAATACTGTTAGATACTATTGAAGCAATCATTCAAAATAGCTCACTGTGTAGTTACAACATTACTGGAGCAAATAATTACAATAATTATTTTGCTTCAAAACTAGATTATTTCATTAGACATCACATGGTGACTCAACATATGAAAAATGTTCAACTCATGAATTAATTTCAGAAAATGGCACATGTGAGCAAAAGAGTATAAGTAGCCCACAGAGTTAAGAGTAAGAGTTATAAGTAAGTAATAAGTAGAGTAAGTACAATTGTATAAATTGTTTTGTCATTGTTACAGTTTAATTGTATATTTACCTACTGAGTAATATTAATTAAAGTGTTAGTTCACCCCAAAATGAAAATTCTGTCATTAATTACTCACCCTCATGTCGTTCCAAACCCGTAAGACCTCATCTTCAGAACACAAATTAAGATGTTTTTGATGATATCGAAGAGCTATCTGACACTCCATAGACAGCAACACAACTGAAATGTACCCAAGACCAGAAACGTAGTAAATACATCGGTAAAACAGTCTATGTGACATCGTTGCTCAACTTCAGTTTTGCTATGCTGCGAGAATACTTTTTTTTTGCGCAAAGAAAACAAAAATTAAAAATGTACTCAACCATTCTTCTCCCCCGAGTTACGTCTTCCGCCATTTTAGAGATTACCTAAGAACGCATTTGACATAATCAGCGGTGTTTACGCTTAGGGAAAAGCATGCGTATGTGTTGTGATACTCTCTAAAATGGTGGACGAAGTAACTCGGGGGAGAAGAATGGTTGAGTAAATTATGTTATGTTCTTAATTCTCGTAGCGTCGCAAAACTGAAGTTGAGCAACTGATGTCACATGGACTGTTTTACCGATGTATTTACTACGTTTCTGGACCTGGGAACATTTCAGTTGTGTTGCTGGGTGCCAGATAGCTCTTCGATTTCACCAAAAACATCTTAATTTGTGTACTGAAGATGAATGAACGGCTTACGGGTTTGGAACAACATGAGGGTGAGTAATTAAGAACATAATTTTCATTTTGGGGTGAACTAACCCCTTTAACTACATGTACTTACTATATGGTTAGGGTTGGGATTAGGGTTTGGTTTTTAGGGTTACTTGCCTGTAATTACGCATAATTTATTGTTATAGTAAGTACATTTAACATGTGTAACAAGGACACCTTAAAAATAAAGTGTTTAATGTTAACTAAATGCGCATGACACTTGTTGATTCTCAGTGAATTTGTCATACTCTTTACATTTTCTCAACATTCTTTCAGCATGTGAGCCATCACATGCAAAATTATCCATTCATTTATCAAAATATTCAGTAACCCTTTATTTTAAGGACCCATTCTCACTAGCTAGTTATTAGCATGCTTGTTACTAGCTAGCTGTTTATTAGTACTTAAAAAGCACATATTATACATATATATTACATATTAAGCCTTATCCTGCATGACTGTATGCTAGATCCCTTAACCCTACCCCATACCTGAATTTAACAACTACCTTACTAACTATTAATGAGCAGCAAATTAGCAATTTGAGGGAAAACTCTTAACTAATAGTGAATATGTTTTCCGTATTCTAAAGTGTAAACAAATATTCCATAAAAATCTATGATATATTTGTGATGTCTGCTAAGTTGGCAAAGACAGATTTTATTTACATCTAAATGATCAACACATGCATTGAGTTCACTGCATATGAAAGCTCAAGCATGCACGATGCGCGAAAAACAAAGAGATTTGTTCTAGCGAGCAACACGCAGAGCTGCTGTTTACCATGTGTGATTCACACTATATTAGGTGTCCATATGTGAATAAAAGCCTAAATTAACTCTGTGCATCACATGAGGTCATCATATCACTTCACAAAACCTGGATTAAACAGTGCGTTTCATATGGATTCATTTTACAAGCACCTTCATGATTTTGTTGGGATATTTAAAGTTTTGGTTACCAGGACTTTTAATGGAGGGATAGAAACCTTAGGTTTTATAAAAAATATCTTAATTTGTCATGAATCAAAGTCTAATGGGTTTGGAATGTAATTACAGTGAGTAAATGATGAGAGACACCCACAAATGTGTTTAAATTATGTGTATCACAACAGACCTGAGACCCATTTTTGGGTTGAAAATCACTGATGTAACCTATTGTATTTAGCTTTGTGCCTGTTGCATTTGTTTTGTCTATTATCTCACCATACCTGTAAAAGGTAAATATTCTGTTTCTAAAGGCCTTAATAGTGCTCATATTCCCTGTCCCAGCTCTCGTTGGCAAAGTCCCACTATCACGCTTTCTCAACTGTACGTTTCCAATCAGTTTGGAACACACAGGGCTGGAGCTGATAAGATACAGGTGATAAGACTCCATTTTGTTATCTCCACCCCTCCCCCCACTTTCTCCTGCCCTATTTGCCCAAACCGCCTTACTGATTGATGAATGGCAGCTAGCATGGCCAGATGCTAGCAGCTGATAGCGCTTCCATCACAGGCATGACTGAACTCTCTCTACCTAGAGATGTTTCACTGAGATAGCGTATGGAGATGTTTGGCTACGATAGAGCTTGTAGCCTCTATCGTAGTTTCACTGAAACACACATGCTAACAGATGTTAGCAGTCTGATAGTATTAGCATCACTGTTTTATAACAGCCGCTGATGAATTGGGGCATAAGTGAGCTACTGTTAGCACTGGCATGGACATGCTGACTTCAGCTCTCGCAAATATAGAGTTTGTCATAATGCTGCATGCAATTGCAATATATAAAGTTATTTTGTAAACAACATACTCTCAGACTAGTGTTACTATTAAACTATGTCCAATCATTTAATAATTTAGTTATTTACATTAAAATGGACTGTAGATAATTAACTGTAGATCAGCAGACAGACAGATAGAATGGATGGATGGATGGATAGATATACTTAACAAAGTTATAAAAACAACACTTTTGTTTTTGCCCCCATTTTTCATGAGCTGAACTCAAAGATCAAAGACTTTTTCTATGTACACAAAAGGCCTATTTCTCTCAAATATTGTTCACAAATCTGTCTAAATCTGTGTCATTGATCACTTCTCCTTTGCCAAGATAATCCATCCACCTCACAGGTGTGGCATATCAAGATGCTGATTAGACAGCATGATTATGGCACAGGTGTGCCTTAGGCTGGCCACAATAAAAGGCCACTCTAAAATGTGCCGTTTTACTGTATTTGGGGGGGGCCCGAAAACCAGTCAGTATCTGGTGTGATCATAATTTGCCTCACTCAGTGCAATACATCTTCTTCGCATAGAGTTGATCAAGTTGTTGATTGTGGCCTGTGGAATGTTGGTCCACTCCTCTTCAATGGCTGTGCGAAGTTGCTGGATATTGGCAGGAACTGGAACACGCTGTCGTATACGCCGATCCAGAGCATCCCAAACATGCTCAGTGGGTGACATCTCTGGTGAGTATTGTGGCCATGCAAGAACTGGGATGTTTTCAGCTTTCAGGAATTGTATACAGATCCTTGGAACATGGGGCCATGTAATATCATGCTGCAACATGAGGTGATGGTCATGGATGAACGGCAAAACAATGGGCCTCAGGATCTCATCACGGTATCATTGTGCATTCAAAATGCCATCAATAAAATGCACCTGTGTTCGTTGTTCATAACATATGCATGCCCATACCATAACCCCACCGCCACGATGGGCCACTCGATACACAACGTTGACATACGCAAAACGCTTACACACACAACGCCATACACGCTGTCTGCCATCTGCCCTGTACAGTGAAAACCGGGATTCATCCGTGAAGAAAACATCGAATATGGGCATTTGCCCACTCAAGTCGGTTACGACAACGAACTGCAGTCAGGTCGAGACCCCGATGAAGATGACGAGCAGGCAGATGAGCTTCCCTGAGACGAGACGGTTTCTGACAGTTTGTGCAGAAATTATTTGGTTATGCAAACCGATTGTTGCAGCAGCTGTCCGGGTGGCTGGTCTCAGACGATCTTGGAGGTGAAAATGCTGGATGTGGAGGTCCTGGGCTGGTGTGGTAACACGTGGTCTGCGGTTGTGAGGCCGGTTGGATGTACTGTCAAAATCTCTGAAACGCCTTTGGAGACGGCTTATGGTAGAGAAATGAACATTCAATTCACGGGCAACCGCTCTGGTGGACATTCTTGCAGTCAGCATGCCAATTGCACGCTCCCTCAAAGCTTGCGACATTGTGCTGTGTGATAAAACTGGCCTTTTTTGTGGCTAGCCTAAGTGCCTTAATCATGCTTTCTAATCAGCATCTTGATATGCCACACCTGTGAGGTGGATGGATTATCTTGGCAAAGGAGAAGTGCTCACTAACACAGATTTAGACAGATTTGTGAAAAAATATTTGAGAGAAATAGGCCGTTTGTGTACATAGAAAAAGTCTTAGATCTTTGAGTTCAGCTCATGAAAAATGGGGGCAAAAACAAAAGTGTTGGGTTTATAATTTTGTTCAGTGTAGATAGATAGATAGATAGATAGATAGATAGATAGATAGATAGATAGATAGATAGATAGATAGATAGATAGATAGATAGATAGATAGATAGATAGATAGATAGATAGATAGATAGATAGATAGATAGATAGATAGATAGATAGATAGATAGATAAATGAGTTCATCCCAGACAAATCAAATCTTAAAACAAAACTCAACTCTAATAACAAGTAAACAAATAAACAAATGAATAGATATTAAATGTAATTAGACATGATATGTCTGTTGGAAGGATCGCATCTCCTCTGTGTTAGTGTGTTTGATGACCTCCAGGCTTTTGATCACGTCACACATACAAAATCCTTTCACAGGCCTGAGTGGAGACAGGAGAGGGACAAAGACAGATAATAGCAGCTTTTTCCTTCTAATTTTTTTTCCTCCTCCTCCATGGGGGGTAAAGATCTTTCGGTCTAGCTTGTTGGAGTGCTGAGAGAGAGAGAGTGATTAGAGGAAC
This sequence comes from Ptychobarbus kaznakovi, assembly GCA_027422405.1. Taxonomy (NCBI): domain Eukaryota; kingdom Metazoa; phylum Chordata; class Actinopteri; order Cypriniformes; family Cyprinidae; genus Ptychobarbus; species Ptychobarbus kaznakovi. Next base: position 24,076,293 of record CM049799.1, read on the forward strand.
CCGCCGTTAATTAAAGCGAAATAGAAAAGAAAGAGTGAAATTAAACCAGCTGTGATGAATACTCTGTTAACTTTGAAAAGTGAGTGAGGGGGGAGAAAGAGAGAAAAAAAGATGCTGCAAAACAGACAGTCAATTTTCACATCTAGAAGGGCACTATGACCCAGTGTTTTTTTCACATACTTAGGTGAAAATTATTCCTTAAGAACAGAAATAAGCTGTTCTCTGTGGAAGAGTGTTAATGCTGTGACAGGGTGATCTCGGGTTGCTGTTAATTCTTCCCTCCCCCTAATTACATCATTTTCTTGTCTTGTGAGAGCAACATATAAAGCTCCCATCATTAACTGCTGATCGTGCACACAGTGTTCTGCTAAAATTGACTGACAATGGACATCTTACTGGACATCTGCCTATCTACAGTGTCTGTCTACAAAATCTATTTATCCACCAATCCATAATATCCTTACACCCATCTGTCAATAGTATCTACTCATCTATCAGGGGTCACCAAACTTGATCCTGCAGGGCCTGTGTCCTGCAGAGTTTAGCTCCAACTTGCCTCAACACACCTCCCTGGAAGTTTCAAGTATACCTAGTAAGGCATTGATTAGCTGCTTCAGGTGTGTTTTATTAGGGTTGGAGCTAAACTCTGCAAGCCACCTGCCCTCCAGGACCGTGTCTGGTGACCCCTGATCTACAGTAACTATCCATCCATCCATCCATCCATCCATCCATCCATCCACTAATCTACAGTATCTACTCATCCACCCATCTATCTGTTTTGATACATCCATCTACAGTATCTATATATCCATCCATAGTATCATCCATCTACAGCAGGGGTGCCCAAACTTGGTCCTGGAGGGCCGGTGTCCTGCAGAGTTTAGCTCCAACTTGCCTCAACACACCTGCTGGGAAGATTCTAGTATGCCTAGTAAGAGCTTGATTAGCTGGTTCAGGTTTATTTAATTGGGGTTGGAGGACACCGGCCCTCCAGGACCAAATTTGGGCACCCCTGATCTACACTATCTATTCATCTACCCATTTATCCATCCACCAATTCATTCATCCATCTGCAGCATCCATCCATCCATCGATCCATCGATCCATCCATTGTATCTATCCAACTATCTATCTGCCAACATTATTTATTTGTTTGTCCTAATCCACCCATCTATCTACAGTATCCATCCATCCATAGTATCATCCATCCATTCATATACAGTACCTATTCACACACCTTCAATCTTGAAAATAAAGGTTCACGATGGCATAAATAACCTTTTTGTCTAAATGGTTCCATGAAGAACCTTTAATATCTGAATAACCTTTCTGTTTTACAAAAGGTTTCTTTGTGGCAAAAGAAGGTTCTTCAGATTATAAAAAGGTTAGCAAGAGATGGTTCTTTAAAGAACCTTTGACTGAATGTTTCTTTGTGCAACCAAAAATGGTTATTCTATGGCATCGCTTGAAGCACCTTTATTTTTAAGAGTCCGTCTATCTTTCCATCCATCCATCCATCCATCCATCCATCCATCCATCCATCCATCCATCCATCCATCACTCATACACCCATCTATCTACTTTATTGATCCATTCATCTACAATATATCCATCCATAGTATCACCCATCTACAATATCTATTCATTCACCCATCCATCCATCCATTCATCTATCCATAGTATTTATCAATCCAACAGTCCACCCATCCATCCGTCTACAGTATATATTCATCCTTCTAATGATCTACAGTATCCATTCATCTACAGTATATATTCATCCACCCATCCATGCATCCATAGTATTTGTCCATCTACCCATCCATTCACCCATGTTCATTTTCAACTTTGACTAAAATAAATAAAGTTGAAAATGATATTGAACAAGTAAAAACATCTTAAATCTGATAGTGAGGTCATATGAGATAATTGCACATTTGAAAGTAGTCGTCTATTGAGTTCTCTCTTTCTAGAGATCAGGCCTTATCATGGTCCATTAACCTCAGAGCTACATTGTAAATATTGGGCATCATCTCTTTGACATCAAACAAACTCTTTTTCAAATATGCCTGCAGATCAGGTAAATGTTTGTTATGGTTAGACGGTATAAATGATTAATACGCTTATAGCTCAAGGAGAAATCCTTGATGATTTCATCCATTACAAGGACTATTTAAGGAAAAAAACACTAATACATTAATAGCCAGCCATGTACTAATTCTACTGGTGAACGGAAGCATTGTTTTACCTAAATATGTTTTTCTACCTAAATGGATTGTGCCATGTTTTTTTCTGAACATCACACAGATCTCATCAGCAGGGTTTGATCTTGGTGTAATGTTGTTTTCCATCTCTTTCTCTCTCTCTGCGCTGTCTCACAGCTACTTCCTCTTGCTTTCATCTGTGGCGCTGTCAGGAGACTGCTGCAATAGCTACATGTGTGTTGCGTTTAGCACCCTCATTAACCACGCTTTTGTTTTGCCGCACCGTGTTCAGACTTTACACTTTGGAGAGAAACACAAAATAACGAGAAAGAAGGGGGGGGGGGGCACAACACTTTTTGAGCGATTAAATCTTTTCTCACCTCTCAATTCACCGCCGACGGCTGAGCCAGAAATAAGGGATCATACAGACATAGAGAGAGGAAGGAATATATGGAGAGTTGTAGCATGGTGCTGTTTGATCTGATGAGAGCTGATGGAAATGGGTCAGGATGTGTAGTCATGTAGAGCTGCGTGTCTTTTTGCACTACGGTGTGTGAATGACCTGCTGGGGCTCGGTGCACAGGTTTCACACCCTTAGGGTGATCACACACTCTTACTATCTGTCAGATGCAGTCAGATGCCCAGCCATGCAAGAAAGTGCACATGTATGTTTGTGTGAAACAACAACATCACTATCATGTCGTCTTGAGAATAACAACCTAGGGTAGTTAAGGTATATGTGTTTCTTACTAATTTGCCTTAGAGCATACATGCGGACGAATATGAGACGTGTAGCATAAACATGAAGCTGTTGTATTATATAAAGACCAATGGCACGGTAGGTCCATATTTATTCAAATCAATGATGACATGTACATAATCATGGGAAACACAGATCTGCATCTTTAGCTTGTAAATTATCAAAAAGATGTTGTTACTAATGTAGAATTTGCTTGGGGAAAACCGCAAACACCTGCAATATCATCCAAATTAAAGCATAATGACTTGTTCAATTTTTGCCTGCTTTAAATAAAAGTTAAATATCAATAATGGCTATTGATAGAATTTGACAGTGCTGAAATGATTCAAACAAACAATAACATATACAATACATATATTACATTTTATTATATGGATACATATTTGTTTTTTTATTTGTTACATTCAATGTAATAATTGTAATTTTTTTAATTAGTTAAAAAGATGGCTCTTCTATGATATAAACTTACAGTTGGATCTAATATGCTAAACAATAACAGTAATTATGAATTAAAATCAAACAAAATGGCAAAATGATTTGTGATTCAGTGAGGGAGTTTGTTGTGAACTTAGTAACAGATTAAATGACTGAATCAGTCTGATTCAAACTACTTGTGCTCTGAAAATATGGACACACATTCTGAGATGAAACCGCAAAAGACAACAATACTAGATTCCTATTGTTTTTGCATTTTAATCACATTATGCATTTTAAATGAGCATTCAAAACTCAAAATATTTGTTTGAAATATCCAAGCAGCTCATGAGGGAGTTTGATCAGTGTGTGATGATGAAGCTGAACATTCAAGCTTCAGTTCTTCCTTCCTTTGCATTTCTCTCACCGCCTGTCACTATTTTTCTTTGAGACCCACACTCCATCTTTCTCCCATTTTGTGAGTTGTAGGAGCCAAAAATACAATCAAATTCATGTGCTGCTGAAGCTTTAAATCTTTTTCATTACCCTCTATTCTTCTCTCTCTCTTCCTTACTCTTAGTGGGGGTCTTTCGGTGGAGCCATATGGTGAGTGCGAGCAGATCAGGGTGGTTGATGGGTGTTTCACCCCAACATAAAAGCAGGGGGCCTGCTGAATGATGCCCATGAATGCATGAGGACAAGGAGGGTGAAAAGGAACCTGTGGCTGTGTCATAAAAGAGCGGTGGGGGAGGGGCCCCTTGTGACATCACAAAAAAAGGGACAAAAGAGTTTAGCAGGTCTTTCTCCTCAGTGCACTCCACCCCCTGCCAGAAAGCACCAGCTAATTATCCACCGTCCTGACAGGAGGGGGTGTGCATGTATTTGTGTGCACGTATCTAAACTGAGATTGAGCAGCCGGGTTCACATGCTTTTGGCACCAATTGAGAAACCAAACATCTCCACCACTCTCATGGATGAGGTTTTGTATGCATGTGCATGTGATGACCTGTTTCATGAGGTTGCATAAGATATGAGACGCCGCGTTTCTTCTAAGCAGTCATTAAAACAATCTCTGATTTTACCTCAATATTGTGAAACTATATTAACTGAAGAGAATGCAAGTGGTGCTTGCCTGTGCAAAACTCACCATGATGGTTGCTAAGGTCAAAGCTCTGACATTTATTGATAAATATCTATCTATCTATCTATCTATCTATCTATCTATCTATCTATCTATCTATCTATCTATCTATCTATCTATCTATCTATCTATCTATCTATCTATCTATCTATCTATCTATCTATCTATCTATCTATCTATCTATCTGTCTATGGTGTTGCTAGGATGTTCTGGGTGGTTGCTAGTTGGTCGCCACTAGCAAGCCATGCTAATGTTGATAGGAATATACTGTGTGTTTGCGTGCAATAAGTATCCTGGTCTGGAATTGCAATGATTGCTAAGCAGCTTTCTATGAGAAAGCGAGACCAAACAATGACCGTATTCAGTGGCCAAATCCTCCCTTTTTCTCCTCTGTCCAGCTCTAAAACATGACTGACACACCATTGCCAACAGCCTTTCAGTCGTATCCCTCCCACTCTCTTTCGAATGATGATGTTGGGTATGAATGTGCTACAGCACTAGAGGGAGAGGAACATTTGGTGAGGGGTTTAGATAAAGGAGCTCCCCATTCATACACACATCATTACCCCTGCAAACACTCACTCTACAGATGGACTCTCTGAAAACACACGCACACACCCTATTGTCAAATCATATACATTCTCCTCAGTATTTTCCTTGTAAAGCTTTCTTTTGCATCCAGCATTAATTTATAACCTTTTTTAGAGTCAAATGGCGGATCTGAAGATTTAGTTTACACTAAAATACAGAACTTTTCTATGCAATGCACAGAATTCCTATTCTTGGATCTCTTTTCAGCTTTTCCATAATGTATTTACTGAAGGATTTGGAAGACTTGAATCCAAATTTCTCACGAGCATCAGAACTCAACATTAATTCCACATGCTTAACCACTAGACCACTGTTCTGACATTCTTAGGGGGGATTTAACTGTGTGAAAAGAGTATAATTTTCTTGTCAATCTAACTTTTTACATTGATATGATTAGAAGAAGGCTGTGGTTGCTAGGGTCTTATGTGTGATATATTTTCTGAGTAGATTGTGAAACATGTCACTAATGATTGCTACTGTAAGTGTTACTTTTTCAAGTGAAAAGAGCCCACATAAAAGCCTCTATTTTATTCTAGTCTAGATTGGCACAGGTGTATGAATTTATTTGTCAGATAAAAATTGTAAATTTAAACACTAGAACAAATGGTGAACGAATAGTTAACAGTGTTGGGCAAAATTAATAATACACTATAATATTAAACATTTTGGGGTGATCATTTGACACTGAAGGTAATGACCGCTAAAATGTGCCTTGACATCAAAGAAATCAATTACATTTTAAATTATATTAAGCTAAAAAGAGTTTATTATATATATAATAATAATACTTCAAAATATTAATGAAATTTTGATCACATAAATATGAGCATTATATTTACATTTAGTCATTTTGCAGACGCTTTTATCCAAAGCGACTTACAATTGGGGAATACATAAAGTGATTAATCTTGGAAGTGCTCGTAACACCAAGTCTCAGGCATTGTTCAAATAAGTACAAGCTAGCAAGGGAAGGAGAGAAAGAGAAAGAGAAAGATGAAGATTTTGAAAAAGTGAAATATATATATATTTTTTTTCATAAGACTGTTTTTGAGATTCCAAAAACATTACAAACTTTTGAACTGTAGTCTATACCGTATATTACATTTTGTTTTACACAATCAATAAACTGTTGAAATAAATGTTAAAAAACATTTTTAATTCCATTCTGAATGTAACACAACTCTTTTAATAATAGCAATGTTACCTTAACAAAAAACACTAATGCAATCTCTCTCACATGCATTTTCATTATAAACTAATACTGGCTGACTCAACACTTTATCTCAGATGAAAAAAGGCCTTATTTTTACGTGTTTCAAGTTCGCAGACCAAAACCCACTTAAACTCCCTCTAGTCCCTCTCAGCGTCAAAACTTTTCAGGTCCTTTCTCTGAATGCATATCAAAATAATGACCATGCCTGGCAGTGAGAAGAGGCCTGGGCCTTTGTTGGGGTTGTCAGGGAGGTCTCATTAAAAGGGACCAATGGACAAATGGGGCGCCTGTAGGCCTTTGTCTGAATAGAATACCCTCACACTAAACTTTCACTCCATCACTCCGGGACCCTTATGGCTCGGCAATCCCCTCCCAATGGACTCAATCTAAATCTGCTGGAGCAGAAAGCACCAGTGCAGGAATGAAATATTGGTCGCCCCTCCCATTCGCTTTTGTTTGGACGGGACAGTCGGACGGTGAGGTCCGGAATGCTAAGATGAAGGTTTATTATTAGGTTCACTGATGGGTCACACCAACGTATCAAGGGATGATTTACATCTCTGATGGCCTGTTCGGGTCTATGAATGATGGTTTGGATTTGTGTGTGCGATTTGGGGCAGCGGCCAAAAATAGATTTGAAAATGGAGAGTGCAATGTGTTTCACTGCTCTGCCGTGCTAAAATAAGTTTCTCTTTCCGGGGGTGCAAATGAACTGTCAGGGGTTTGGAGACAAAACTATTTCGGCAGTAGCAATAGTTCAGTGTTAAATGCTTTTGCTCCCTGTCCTTGCCTGACATTTACAGATAAAACGCAAAACCCTTACAAAAGTAGTCATTAAAAAGCAACTTTTGCCAAATTCAGCATTTTGAACTACTGGAAGTGTTTTGCCCTCTAACAACAAATGGTCTTTTAGTAGTTATTTTTATTTCACCCCTCTTCCCCCATCCCAAAGAATGCTGGGAAATCTAGCTTTACTAAATATAGCTGCTATGACTGTGATCAGAGTAACAAAAAACATGTGTGCATTTTCACTCAGTTTGTGGGGTATGAAAGGATTTTTTTTTTACCCTCTCGCTTCCGTGGTGAATTGAGTGGGTGATGGGATGGATTCTGTTCAGGAAGTCCCATGACCTTTGTATTTACACAAACTGAGAAATGGAAGTGTGTCTGTTATGCTGATGCGTTCAACCGTTGACCTGTTTGGGTTATATGTACTCGCTAGCATCACCAGGTTGTCCGCATAGTGATGTAAATTAATCACTTTAGGACAAACGTTGACGCAGACAAGTGTGAGTGGGGTTACTGAGGAGAAACATTTGTGTAATCCCAGATGTTGATCCAGGTCCAGCCTATGTAGGGGGGAAATGTGTCACCTCGGCTTTCCTTTCCATTCCCTAAAGATATTATTGAATGCTGGCATGCATCACAATGAGAACTCGAAGGCATGGTTCCTGTATGGGTCCCTGCAGTGCATTCTAGAGCCCAAATAAGCATTCCAAATTATGCTGGCTCAAGCAGTTTACTTCACTTTATTGTTTTAAAGTTTAATGTATATTTCTTTGAGAATATCTTTTTGTTCTGGGAAAGCAAAAAATATATAAAAAGAGCTTGATTGACAGGCGATCTGACCAATCAGAACGCAGAGATTATGCGCCGCCGCTGCTATCCGCCATCTTGTCTGACATCTATGGCCTGTCTCCGTAGAAATACATGTTAAAACAGGGTAAAAAAGATCTACTGAATGTGAACTTTTTCAATAAAATTCAATATAAAAATGTGCGGAGGGTTAAGCTGTGCTGTTGTTGGCTGCCACGGTAACGGCAATAAGTTAATGTATTCTTTTAAATACTTGTTTTGCGTACCAGAAAACCTGTCATGTCTGGCACTGTATGCATGGCTTGCTAAAGTTAAATGCGGAGTGTTAAATAATAAAATAATATGTTAAAACGCATGCTCTTATCATTCTACGGACAAAATCCTGTGAATTTGGCCCCGATCGGGAGCTGTATATGCACGTGCGCTCATCTGTTTTCAGTTCAGGTTAACTGCTACGCTTCATGTCATCTTCCCACTCATTAAACTATGACAGGTTCTTTACTGCAAAACGACCATCACTGCAACACTCTATAAAGTGATGAAGCTATGGCGCTATGTACTTTTAAAAAAACATTTTTATAGGTTTCATGTTACATTGTTGGCTCGGAAAATATGTAAATGCGCATGCCCAGTAGCTGTGTCACTTCTAGCCTTAACCACAAATCAGTCAGAATAGCAGATTCACTTCGATGGACTTACACTTGAAAAATGGTGTTCTGCGGTTGAAATGAAACACTTTCTGATGTTTACTCATGTTCATTTCATGCTTTAAGTATATACGAAAAGACGATCGGTTCACGTGATTGAACTGAGGCATTAAAGTGATCTGTCACGACACATTGAAGAGCCACAAAACAATATTTATTGTTTGAATTTCTTTTAAAATGACACAATTTAAAAGCTGAGACCTTGTTTCATATCAGAAAACCTTCTCTGTTTGTGTTGTTAGTTTCCTCTCATTGCTCTGTGATGTATTTTTCACTGCATAACAACATGTGTGTAGTGTGAGAGCAGCACTGTATGTCGGGCATAGCAACAGTAACTAAGGGTGGGCAGGTTTTGCGAATGGTCAATTGGGTCATGATGGAGCCATTCATTTTATGGACATAAATGTCAGCAGTAATAAAAGTTGTTAGAGCGTGATATCAATCTTCAGTGTGTTTTGATATTTTGGTGCAATATCTGAATTTCTTTAGTAAGGAGAATGCATCTCTGTAATGTAAAATTAATTGAATTTGCGGTTGTCCACTTTTGCCAGAAACGTGAGGGGAGTTTTATGAGATATCAGGTTGACATCATGCATTCTGCTGGAAGGAGGAACGCCCAGTGAAGACACTGCATGGAGCAGATGACTAGAAGAAAGCAAGCAAAAAACGTCAGGGACACACTTAATCATCATTAGCTAAAATGAGGAGCAGAGAAAAAGGTACGCCAAACAGAACTATTTCTGCAAACTTTTGTTTTGCATTCAAAATCTGACAGCACATGCTGCAGAGAAGTGATATCATATTTTTCTCCAAATCACAAGTTCATTCATTCATTCATTAGCTGAAAAAAAACATCTCCACGAGAGAGGAGAGAGAGAGAGAGAGATTTGTCATCAGCCAGAGTGAGCAACCAAACAAAACAAAACATTGATACATTTGTTATTCAGCCAAATCAACTACATGCCTGCAATTTAGCAGTAATCTGCTGTAGAATTACAGTGTTAGCTGTAATAGTAATGCTACTCAGTAGCCAGTATTGTGTTTTTAATTTACTATAAAATATATTGTTAATTAAAAACTTTTAATGTATTATAAAATACTGTAATTTTTACATTTTATCTGTTAACCCATTCAATAACCTATACAACTGGAAAGATATGTTCAATTCAAATAAACACAAAAACAATCAATCAATTGTACACATTTATTTTGCAGTTTAATAAATTCTGTCTAAACTTTCCAGCAAAGAGGTTCAGACGGTCATGCTTCTCTCCACTGAACCAGGACACACTATAGAACATATTCAGTGATCATCTTACTTCATGACTAGCTTAACACAAAGCCAGAGTTGAGTTTTGTCCATTTTGGCGTTGGAACATTGCTTACACACTACATTGACATCCATTCAAAGTCAATGAGTTTCCTGATCAGTGTACAGACTTGCTGGCTGATATGTCCTCTCTGCCGTCTCTGGATTGATGCCCAAGAAGTACCTATAAACAAAAAGGCAGAGAGGAAAGCTGTTAGTTTCTTTCAGGTTGGATGAAAAGGGTGTCAGTTCCCAGTCACCACATTCAGTGGGTCACTGCTGTTGCAGTACAGACCAAAAAGTTACAGAACAAGGTGATATTAACCCTAACTTAAACCCTAATTTAAATAACAGGAGCTTAAAAAACATTTCCATCACAAACACACAGTCAAGAACAGTCCTGCAACAAAGTAGAGGTGTGTGATTTAATCAGTCAGAGCAGTTGCACAAAACGGTGTACATCAATGTATATGTACTGTTTGCAGAGGATGGAGCATCCTTTTAAAAACAGCTTCCTCTCTGGTCTCCAGCACAGCTTGTGTAGTCTCCACACCACTTGTTTGAGAGGGGAGAAGGGGGTCGTCACCACTTGGCTGCTGTGGTCCTGCGCGGCTCGCAAAATCCCAACACATCCAAACATTCCTTGTTTAACCCACCAAATAAAAAAAAAACAAGCCCTCAAGTACAATGTTAAGTAGAAATTACCTTTGGTAAATTCCAGAGTGCAAGAAGCATCTTCAGCATACTTCAAATTGACCATCCAATGTCAGCATCCATGCCCTCGTCTTCATTGTGTCACTTGGAACAGAAACAGATATACTGTTACCTACTGTTTAGGGGTGACCCTGAATAGTCGATGATTCGATGCTTTGATAGGAGGAGCCTGATTCGAATCCCAATCTCAGTCGAATATGTGGCCTATTATACAGCCTATTAAGATAATGCTGTAAATAAGAATCTGAAAAAAAGGAAACTTTAAACAAATATTTTAACGTGCGTGAATAAATCCAACCACCCCTATTGATTTAAATTTCACTTTCCATAATCCGTGACAGACAGAAGCATCTTGGCAGCAGAGATTTAAATCTTTAACAAGACTCAAACTGACACAGGCAGAGTGAAAGACTGGATTTTTCCGATCAGTTATGGTACGAGTGATTTCAGCCGGTTTATATATATCGTGTACATATTATTTATATCGTAGGGCCTATAAGATGCATTTGGTTGAGTTTTGCTGCAGTGAAGCGCTTCAATGTAGTACTACGGTGATTATCTCTTCAGCGCGCAATGCAGACTATTAAGAACTATGACTGGGACTGTCGTATAAATAACATTATAATGAGAACACTATTATAATGCAACGCTGTGAATTTTTTGAGTTCAGTTGCCAACTTGCCGTGTTTCTGCACGTTGTTGCGTGAAGAACGCGTCCACAAAAGGAGTTAATTCAGAGCAGCACAGACATGTTCATGCTTTCAGGGCACTTTGTGCAGATAGTCTATAAGTCGTAATATAACGGTATGTTGTATAAATAATGAATTGTATTCTATATGAGATAAATGATGAGCTAAATCCCATTGATTATAAACCTGCTATCAAATGCTTCATTCTACTGGTCATCTTCAGCATGCACAGCTCAAAACAGAAATGCAGAACAATAATCAGTCCTATACATAACGTTATAACGAGAGCACTATTGTAAAAACAATTGTGAATTCTTAGGGTTTCGCAGACTCTTTTACTCAAAACATAAAACATTATTTTTGGATCTGTGAGGCGTCCGTAACACATTTTCCCTGTGTGTTAACGTCAATTATGACTGTCGAATGTTTGACTTGACTCTTGGTAATGTATCCCCCTCTCGCCCCCAAAGATGATTCGACTATCGGCAAGATTCAAAAATTCTGATTCGACTATGAAAATCCTTAGTCGGGGACACCCCTACTACTGTTCAGAAAATAATTCAAGATTTATTTATTTAAGAACACTGTAGGGATATAACAAGAAGAATAACAAGTAAATGGTAAAACTGTTTGCACTACAAACCAGAGTTCATTATTAAAATAATACATAACTAATCAAGATATATTTATTTTAGAAATTTGAGTGAAAAGAGTAGGGTGGCGGCATACTATAACTACTGAGTTTTACATGACAAATTATAAAAGAAATAGTTGCAAATCAACTTATTTTTCAACACAGACGTACGCCGTTTTCTGTGAATGTGTTTTAGATCCTTTAAATTAAATGAATACATCACTAGTATCAAAGGCAGAACCATTCTAACTCTACAGCAATGTCTTTTTCCAGAAATCATGACCAAGATAATCCACAGACCTTATTCTGAGCAGTTTCATGTACAAACTATCTGTAGAAAGAAAATAGTTCCTACATGAAACTGCTCACAACAAATTTGTGGATGACTTGATACTTGAAAATACAATAAAAATGAGAAGGACAACATTACCTTGAACAATCAAGCAAGCTATGAGTTCTTGGTAGCATTACAGTCCCTTAACCATCAGTGGTTGTAGCTGTAGCACAAGGCTGCAAAATAATATATCAATAGAATAAGAGTGCAATAAGACTTGACTGTTAATAATCTGTACCTATGGTAGCACAGTCAAAATGTGCACGCAAATAATCCCTTACCTTTATCGATTTAACATTTTTCAGTTGACGAAGCATACAACGGCTGCTTGGTATGACACACACACACACACACACACACACACACACACACACACACACACACACACACACACACACACAGTTGCCAAGTCCGCTTATTATACGTGACTTTGGGCTTCTTTTTTTGTAAAGTTGCGGGAAAAAATCCCTGGTCGCGGGTTGCGGTTTTTTGGGCTTATTTAAAAAAATATGGTTGCTTGTTAGGGAAATCTGACAAGCAACTTTGTTTCTTTATTTATGTTTGCCGTATTCTACAATGCCTTGATTGACACTCTGTCTGTCTGCATGCAGTCAATAGCAAACCAGTGCAATATATAAGTGCCGTAGTGTAATTTGCCATAAATTCTCCCCCTCATTGGAGAAAAATCACATTCAGAAAGAAGGCGCATGACACTGTAATCCAAGCGATGATAAAAGTAGATGTAAAGGAGTGGGATGACTTTCTTTTAACCTAATTTTACAATGAAAATATGTAATAAATGATTGTAATAAAAAACAAGTAGTCATATCCTAATACTAAGAGTAAATACATTTGGTTCAAATTGTCTGGTACGGCAAGATGTCTTAAAATGTATTTATTATTTAACATTTAAACTTAGACCACATTATTAGATTACATTTTGACTTCATGACTAATTTTAGATGAATTTACTCTACCTTTGCCATAATCCACGACACAATTAATTTCTCTGGTTGATAATAACGATCATAAGGCCATCTTACCTTACATACAACTTTACTCCCCAGTGGTCACCTCTGTGGAGAGAACCTACACAGGGAAATAAATCGCTGTTAGCGCTAAGAAAAGCTAAAGTTAAGAGATAATGAATTTTTTTTCCCGAAATGAGGCTCCAAAAAAGTTGGCTAAAGTCTTACAGTTAGCTACTAACTTAATACGGTACAATTACTACAACCAATGTCTGTTTATGGTTTAAAAAATGTGCACGCTCAAACCTACACTAGTAAGCTAACCGCTAACAATGTGACAACAGAACCTACAACTAACTCTACTTGGTTAAAACTTTTCTATTACATGCACTATCATATAAAAAAGGCATTTAATTTGTCGGGAAGGAATTCCCAGTAGTTTCCTGTAACTGCCACGCCTACATTATTTTCACAGTAAAAGTCCTTAATATGGTATTATACTGTGAAAATCACAGTAAACGCCTGTAAAGTGATAATAATGTAATTTACTGTGAAATATTACAGTTGTATGCTGTGAAAGCACAGAATTTTTTTACAGTGTAGGTGAACACTTATTATCCATTAGAATTTACACTACAAAACAATATGATCCCGTTTCGTGACTACCGCTGAACATGGTTTGAGTCATCTGCCTCGATAAAACCTGTATTTAGCATTGTCCACTTGTGATCAAATCGCTGAGACGGGTGTTACAGTAATACCCGGTGCAGACAGGGCCTCTGCCTATCTGAGTTTAACATGAGGCAGACTAGCTTCAGCACGACTAGACAGGTAAAACAGACACAAACTTATTTGTTTGGACTTGAAGAGAGAGAAAAAACAAAACAACAGACAGAGAGAGACAGAGATAGAAAGTGAGAGAGAGGCAAATGTTTTAGCGCGGAGCAGAGAAAATAGCTGTCTGTGAATGTGTGATAGTGAGAGAACGACTGACAGTCCAGCCGAGAAAAAGAGCGAATGAGAGAAATCGGGACGACAGGTACATTGAAAAGTCAAAGGAAAAAAAGACACCTCTAGTAAAAGATGTTAGAGGTGTTAGCGGTGATAGAGGAAAGGCTGAGTTGTCAAAGCCATCTGCCTCATTTCGGGGAAAACCGAAAGACAACCTGCACTGGAAATACACAGCCGTCAAAAGGAGATGCACAAACACTGACAAAGAGTGAAATAGAGAAAAATGAAAGAGACAGAAACCAGTAGAGATGCCTCCTTAACCCCATATACATTTTTTTCTGTCTTTCTCTCGCTCGATGACTCCTGTAAATTCAGCAAACAATCTTCCTTTGATGTCTCACACAGATGGCAGAAATCCTCTTCCTCGTTGCCAGCCTGTCTGTCTGGGCAACCCTTCACTGCCAAACTGAGGTGTGCCAGTGTGGGTTCAAAACACTACGTATAAAGAAGGGTAGCCTTTTCAAAATAGTTTCACTCAAATCAATGTTTTGTTGCATGATGCAACAGACGAGACTTCTTTAAATCATGTCAAAAGTTCTTCAAACCTCCATTTGACTCTGTAAGTGTGATGCAATATATGTTTGTGAGGAAGAACAAATGACATCCTGAAAGCTTCTGTTGGAGACCTGCAGGCCCAGTGTGTTCATCATTGGAGTTTGGGTTGTTTGGTTGGTGTGGAAGAAGTTTTAAGATTTGCAGCTGGTGTGAATGCTAGTCACTCTAAATCCCAATTAGCAATTCTCCATGTTCTTGGCCACATTTGCTATTGCAAAACACATGTGTCATACCTGCTTCTTCGAATAAAATACCTTTGGAAAGCAACTCACAATCTTTGTATATTTGCAAGACATCTGCAACAGTCTAATGTTTGCACATAGCATGTTTTTGCATTTAAAAAAAAACAAGACACTGGAGAGTGGCATGAGGAAAAAAGTAACTGACATTTTTTGTTTCTTCTTTTAACTTAAGCATCACTTCAAAATATTGAGAAGTACATGGACACACTAAACTATGGTTATTTCAAAAATGGTTCCCTACAGTGGCTAATAATACAGAAATGTATTTTTTCAGTGTAAATTGTTACCAGTTATATAAAAATAAAAAAAAAAACTGAATGTTCATTATATTATAGATGTTTTATCGATTGGGTCAAATAATGTGTTTTTGTATTTAAAAGCACAAGACACAGGACAGTGAAATGGAGATGTGCTTTTTTTCTGTTGAACTATTTTAACTTAAATTATTGGTTTTGAAAATTATGTGTTATGCAATCAGTGCATTTGTGATGTCATTACAGTCTATGGGGCAATGAAAAATAAAAGTACAAAATAGTGAAGATTCACAAATAATGTGTTTTTGTATTTAAAAGCACAAGACACAGGGGACAGTCAAAAAATTAATGAAATGGAGATGTGCTTTTTTTCTGTTGATTTCCTTCTCATACAACTATTTCCCTGCTGAAGCCCAGCGTCCATTTTAACTTAAATTATTGGTTTTGAAAATGTCCCGCCCACGGACGAGCGTCTCTGGGGGTGAATGTTTATGCTTAATGGTCAAACACATTATGTGCATGTTTACTAGTGTTCTTATCAATCATTATTTTTTTTATTATTCATTTATAAATGCAGCTTAACTCATAGGGGAAAGCAAAAATGCATACTGTGTGACTGGCTCCATAGTGCGCAAAGTTTTGGTGATAGAAACAATGAAAAATAAAAGTACAAAATAGTGAAGATGGAATCAGTTCTTATTGATTAATTTGGGTGATGGAATCGAACTATGTTTTAGACGATGCAATCAAATCAAGTGTGAAAACAGCCTAAAACTATACAAAGTAGGGTTGGCACGGTACATGTATTCGTACCGAACCGTCATGGTACGCACCTCTCGGTTTGGTGCATGATGCCTTAAGACAAATACAGGCAATTCACCCCCAATCCAGAAGGGGGCGCTCGTAGTAATGCAACGCTGTTTGATATCCGCCAGCACCAGCAGAAGAACAGCGAATGCCGTGAGTTGCGTGCTTGAAAACAAAGCCCACTAGACAGTGACCATGTGCTGATTCTGAACGCGTCTCTCACATAGACTGACAAAACGCTTCTCTCACGTGGACTGACAAGAGCATTGTGCTCGTGTGTCCTACCTCTCTCATTCGGCACAAATCCAAATATTCCATAATATTTCCATGTTTGCGATGTAACTTATCTGAATGCTAAACTATTATTTATTATGTAAATTATAGGCTTTGTAAGTTATGCTAATTCAGTCGCGTTCCAACGGCGACACAGAGGCGGGTGCGCTGATGTTTGTATTTTATTTTGATAAAGTAGCCTACCAACTTTAGCAATGCTGGAACTGATGTGTTTTGTTTGTGTGTGTTAGGAAACGTGATCATGTGTGTAACATTTTGTAATAGTTTTGAATGTTAAATGTTCAAAAAAAAAGAAAGAAATTCCTTATACCAGCAGAATCAACTTTAAACACTCATTGGCTTATTGATAATCACTGGATAAATGTCTGCTTTTATTTGTGTGCACTCACAATGAAAGCAAAACAGATTTGATACATAATATAACAATGTAATAATAGTATTAGTACTAACGATTAGTATTTTCACATCTAGGTGGAAACAATTGTAATTTGCACTACTGTCTTTTCAAAATAAATGAAAAGAAACCGAGCATAGTAGAATTCTTTATTTTTTCTGTTTGTACCGAAATCGTATCGAAACCGTGACCCCCAAATCAAGGTAACGTACCGAACTGTGACATACTGTGTACTGTGCCACCCCTAATAACAAAGACGGTTATAATAGCCCACATATGAATAGAAATATGGAAATAGATCTGTATGACAGGCGGATGACTGAGAGAGAGGTGAGAGCAGGAGAGGAAGGATTTAATGCATCAGCCAACAACTTTCCCATGTTTATTATTAATGGCCTCTCTCTTAAAAATGACACTTCCCCAATTTCATCAAGTCACCTTCTCCAGGGCTGTTTATCACGTGTGTGTGTATCTTTGTTCCTGCATTTCACTGTGTGGGCTACAGTGTATGTGTGTGTGTGCATGCTCTCCATCATTCTGTGCCAGAGGCTAGATTAATCCAATCTATCACCACCAAAACCTGTGCGACCTTCTGTGTCCCCACTGAATCGCCAACTCTCTTGACCCTCCTATGGACCCAAAAATAAAATAATAGCAAAAAGGATTTCCATAATACACTTTAAACAATATGATTAATTAGGGTTGTGGTTGTTGTGAAATAAAAATTCCATGAAAAAGCTATAACACATACACACGTGTCAATGCTTTGACACATATTTTTAACATTCTTGAATATTGCTAATTTAACTTTCCTAACTTTATTTACAGAGATGATAAATAAAGACAAAAATCATATATATTTACTGAAAGAGAATCAAACAAAGAACAAGTGAACAAATGGTAGAAGCAAATGAACACATGGTAGAAGCAAACAAATGAACAAAAAATTAAGAAACAATGAAATATATATCGAAAAAAATGAACAAGCAAACAAACAAAAGACAGAGTAAAAAAGAAGAAAAGGAAAAAATAAGAGAACTAAAACAGACAAAAGAGTTTTCCCCCCTTTCCCCATCTTTTTACATTCACATTGTAACAATGAATAAAAAAGTAACAAGCACAAACAAACAAAATAAAGTAACACAATTATATATAGACTCTCTCTTTTGGAAATATTTAAGAACTCCATCTCTCCTTCAAAGAAAGAACTGATGGTTTTGTTAATAAATGAACAATTTAAGGCTCGTGGTTGAAATCGAGCGGAACCGGAGCGAGACAGAGGAAAAATACCGCTCCGTGCTCCGAATTATTGGCATACGCTCGCTCCCCGCTCATATATAGACATACATTTTCTCAATTCACTTGGCAAATGAAAATGACTCGGCTAAAGAAAACGACTAGACTAAGAAGCAAATAAAACAATTATAATTAACCAAAAAAGAACAAAAGAGTAAGAAAAAGTGATTGAAAGAAATGAACAAAAGCTAGCAAACGAGCAAGTCAAGGAGTGCTAGCAAATAAGCAAGAGCTACTAAATGAGCAAATTAAATAAAGAGTGAATTAATAAATGAAAGAACAAAATAAATGTGACTGAATGAGTAAATAAAAGAAAGGAAATATTTACATCTATTCCCAGGCAGTATGTTCCTGTGAGCAATATAGTCAAGCAAAGGGTCTCTTTCTGCCAGACCTTTACAGGTCAAATGGGGACATAAAGCATTTGAACGACAACAGCAAGTGTGTGGGATAGACATGTGAACACTTCAGAGTGTGCTTTATGCTTTTCCAGTGCAGGCAGGAGTAAGGTTTTGCGTATATGTTTAATCTCTAAAAAAAAAATAAAATAAATAAATAAATAACCAAGGAATGATAAACAACCTTAAGGGATATATGGAAAGCACAATGTTAATTTCCCCTGGTTCGTTCTTCTGTGTGGATTATATTATTTTCAAAGTAAAGCAAATCTGCTAGCCATTGATAAAATGGCAGTGCCACTGCAAGAGTTAGCAGCATCTAATTTAATTCAATCAAATGACTTTAAAACGTATTTTGTTTCCCTATGTTTGAGCTTTATTCGTAGCAAACAATCAATAATTTATGTCTCTGTCATAAATCGTGTTGATCTTTCATTGGCTTTGAGTAACTTTCAGTGAAAAACGAGCAATAGGTGCTTCCTTCTGTTCCCGAAATGTGCTGCAGCAGCAGTAAGCGGACATAGTGATTAGGTAAGAAAATGCTGTTCTTCAAATTCTCTCCCTCCATTTCTCCCAGAAAGCGTTTGTGGGTGACAGGAAGTGAGTCATTGGCATTGTTTATTTATTCCCCCAGTTCACTCATTCTTTCTCCAAAATGGTCCCTCACATCTGGTGGCTATTACTCTGCCCGGATATCAGCACTGTGATCCAGAACCCTCGGCCACTCTTCACAGTAGAACATTAACCCAACGTGGACAGATAGCATCTTAGCACTCCAGAACCATTATGCTAATTTGATTTGTGCTATGCTAGGCTGACTTTGACCATCAGATAGCATTAGAAAACTACATGTCTGTAGCGAAGGCTGGCTGACGGATCTCGAGAAGGTAAGTCACTGGTATAAGGGTTATGTAAATTAGGGGAGGACTGGGAAAGTATAGATTTGTGTGTGAAGGTATGTTGAATTTTATTTATTTGGCCTATGGTAATTCTCTAGCTATGAGAATTTGAAAAGTAGTTTGCTTGGTTGACGATTAGAGGTAAATTGAGCTCTAATGGATAGTTAGTAGTCCATCTTTCAAATTTAGATGGGCTAAGTGTGTCCCGAGACCCCATTATAATTAAAGGAACAATTCACCCCACTGACTTTCATTGTATGGACAAAAACACTGGGATGTGTCTCAAAATATCTTCTTTAAGTGTGTTTGTTTTTTTTGCCTCTTTTTGGAATGACATAAGGATGAGAAAATTATGATAACTTTAATTTAGGGGTAAACTATCCCTTTAAGGCCAATATTAGTACAAAAAAATGACAATGCTTTGCTGAATAAAAAAGTAAATGTCATACAACAATGTTAACGGTTTCTTTTCCTGTTTACAATGCATAGTGTAATAAAGGATAATATAATAACTAGCCTCTGTGTTGAATGATGATTCAACGACTCACACATAACTCAAAAGCACACTCCACTCCCTCAAATATGTGCAGTTCCCTACTACATGACCAGATTTGCATATTGTAGTATTCAGTTACAACCCCAATTGCACAAATGTTGGGACATTTTGCAAAATGTAATAATATCAAGAATCTGTGACTTGCCAATTCTCTTTATATTTTATGAAATTGGGTACAAAGTATAAAGAAGTACAAAGAAAGGATTTCAAAAGTTTTAATTGACCAACTTAAATGTATTTTGTAAATATAAACACATTTTGATGTTTATGGATGCAACATACTCCAAAAAAGTTGGGACAGAGGCAAAAATAAAAGTGAAAAGGTTATAGAATATCCAAATTAAACTGTTTTGAAACAATTCACAGTAAGCAGGTGAATTGGTAATAGGTGAGGCAGGGGCGGATTTAGTGAATTAGGGGCCCCAGGCAAATATAGGAATGGGGCCCAATACATTGCACACATTTACCTAAATCAACCTTGAGGTTCCTTTTTTGTCGTGATGTTACTACTGCTCAATGGTGCCTCACAGTTGAGTCCAATGTTTCTACATTTTTCATGTACATGTTATAATGGGATTATTTCATTTACATTAACATTTATTAATTTAGCAGACACTTATTATTTCATGTTGTAGACCACTAAATAGCAATTGATTTACTGTAGAGATAGAAGTTTTAACAAAAAACTAAATAAATAAAAAATGATTAACCTCACAATTGAACTGAATATTTATTGGGTGGATTTTTCGCACTGATCTGAACAAAGACAATTAATTTTACCTTAGGGCTGTCAATCGATTAAAATATTTAATCGCAATTAATCGCACGATTGTCATGAGTTAACTCGCAAATAATCGCAAATTAGTAGCACATTTTTATATGTTCTAAAAGTACCTTAACTTAATACTTTTCAAGTTTTTAATACTCTAATCAACATGAGCATGGACAAATATGGATGCTTTGTGCAATATATGTTTATTATTAGTGAAACTATAGTTAACATAGGGGCATGAAAAGTAGACATGTTTCTAAGGTCATAGATGTTTTTCAAAGAACTGTGTTCATGTCTATTAGACACATAAAAAAAGAACATAGAAATACCAGGTTCCTATTACTTCTCTTTATTTGCACTAAGCAATTTACTGACACAAACCTGAATGAAGCGTTATTATGTATTATTTTGCCCAGAAGTGATGGTTTAGGGTTAAGAATTGATGGACTGGATTACTTGTGGATTATTGTGATGTTTTTATCAGCTGTTTGGACTCATTCTGACGGCACCCATTTATTGCAGAGGATCCATTGGTGAGCAAGTGATGTACAGGTACATCGCAAAAAAAAAAATGTATATGGTGAAAAAGGTCATTATTTCAAAAAGTGAAACTTTCACTTTTGTTTAAATTTTCATACGACAGGGCAGCTCACTTTTTCTGAACATGCAAAATGTACATGTATTATTTATTATTACATTTGTTTGCCTCTCTGTGCCACATACTGTAGTAGCCTATTTTGATGCAGCTAAATTCTCAATAAAACTGTTTTCATTTATATATTTTATTGTTTCTGTTGTCAGACAACGGGATGAATATGAAATATTGACTGAAACGCGAACCCATTAAGACTGCAAGCTCTCCCTTCCTAAATGTTAATCTGCACAAAAATCCTGATTTATAATCATGCCGTCGTCCGATTAAATCAAATAGGCTACACATAAGATAAAGACAATAGCTGAGCTATGATTTTGGCTATACTTGCATTTAAATTAGAGGAGCAATATATCTGTGTTTTAGCTGAAAGCGCAGCTCCTTTCAGCCGCTAATGTAAAGAGGTGTGTGCGCATGCTGAGCAGAGCAGACGCAGAGAGAGAGAGGGAGGTGTGCGTGCGCACTGAACAGAGCAGACGCACAGAGAGAGAGAGAGAGAGAGAGAGAGAGAGAGAGAGAGAGAGAGGTGTGCGCGTGCTGGGAAAGAGAGACCTCGCGCTAGTGCTGCAGTGTTAAATATAGCCAAATGGGCTCAGGAGTGCTCCAGAAAACCGCTGTCACTTAACACAGTCTGCCTCTGCATTAAAAAAATGCAACTTGATTCTCTGTTACTTTCGGAGAAAGCTATGCATTAATTCTATGCATTGATGCCACCAGATTCTCTGGGTCAGAGCTCATCTCAGATAGTCAAAAAGACAAGTTCACATTTCAAGTTGTTTCTGGGAAAAATGGCATCCAACAAAGATCTTCTTTGTTGAAAAACTTCTCCGTTTAAACATTTGTTATGTTCTCAATGTTCTATTGTGAATAAAATATTGGCTCATGTGATTTGAAAGTCTTTTAGTTTTCATTTTATTAAAAAAAAAAAAAAACATCCCAACATTTCCGGAATTATGGTTGTACTTATTCGCTTTAAATACCCCTGAAGTAACTTGCAAAATGTCTTGTACCAGTGGTGTTCTTTGGTTTGTTGAGTGGGGTTCAAACCTACAGTACAGCCTTGACCACTAAGCCACACCACCCACACTACTTATATCTAAACCACAGTGTGCTGAATGGATGGGAAAACAGGGGGAAGAATTGTAGCTTCCTGGGAACGGTGGATCGAACAGGATGTTAGTGTTCTTTAAGGACATTCCAAAAATGACAGGGGAACTTTAGTCTACATGTACTCAACACTACTTGAAATAGACCATATATGAGCAACATGTGTGAGCCTATTCTGTTAATGCATGAATAAATAACTGAAAGTGCAATACAGGGGTTTATGACTGAACAAGGGAAATAATGAGTCAGACAATTGCAAGAAAATTCAGTGACATTTGTAGATGGATGATTAGGTAGGAAATAAGTGTGAAAATGTAACCCGGATGAATATGTGATTGGAAAAATAATGTGTACGGAAATAAACTTTAAAATAGCAACTGCATTCCTTCTGTGCAGCTGAAAATGGCACATTGCCCTTGCTTATTAATACCGTGATGGATTTCTATAAATTAAATATAATTGAAGCTTTAAATTGCTTTAGTCGAAAAATGACTTATCTTTTATACTCCGCAGCAGCCCTCCCCTCGCTCTCTTTCACCATATACATTAAATCAATGCCTGTGTTTCCTATTAATGTTTGATTCATGACTGATGTAAATGGCCATATGAATATGTAATAGTGAATATGAATGATACATTAGCTAAATAAATAGTAGCATGGGCTTTTGAAGAGTTTAGATTTTGGTTTTCGATTTGAATGCGTTTATTTAAAAGTAGACACTTCAAGCTTCATACACGGGAAAGACTGTATCTCGCTTTAGTTACGGATTACATAATCAGAGAATATTATTTTTCGATTTGAATTTGTTCATTTCAAAGAAGACACTTCAAGCTTTCTATAGACATATTCTCATGAGTTTGTGATGCGCAGAAAGTTGCTCACAGAGACCTAGACGGCAGAAAGCACACCCTTTGTTTTGTTTATTTTAGAAAAGCACAATGTTTTGATGTTATTGTCAGTGTACACAAAAGTAGGCCCTTTTTAGATTCGATTGATTTTAGTCTTATCTGTATATGAGTATTTAAGGTTTCTCTGTGAATCAGGAAAAACTGAAAGTGAACGCGTCGGCGTGCAGAGGGTTAAAGACGCTTAATTCAATTTTATCTTTAAACGGTAAATTTAGATTTCAAATTTAATTTTATTTTAGAACTGTTGAAATTATTTACAGTATGTAACGCAAGTATAAGTAACTGTAATTAAATTACCTCAAAATTAACAGTAATCCCTTATTTGACTTTTTCAGTGGATAAGTAATTTAATTACAGTAACGCGTTACTTAGTAATGCGTTACACCCAACACTGGCCAGGTTTAAGGGAATTTGATTAAAACACTTATATCTTGACTTTAGCTGCAAGTCTTCACAGACAGGCTAAATGTAGTATAGAGACATAGCTGAGCAAATGTGTGTGACGTGAGACTTTTCTTGTAAACCAAACAACCAATGTCTAATTTGCATTGTTGTTCATTGAGATGCAGGGTTCTTGGCATT
This sequence comes from Ptychobarbus kaznakovi, assembly GCA_027422405.1. Taxonomy (NCBI): domain Eukaryota; kingdom Metazoa; phylum Chordata; class Actinopteri; order Cypriniformes; family Cyprinidae; genus Ptychobarbus; species Ptychobarbus kaznakovi. The sequence continues at coordinate 24,100,292 of CM049799.1, forward strand.
TCTCAACATGCCGCACATGTGGAGATGGAATTGCTGAAAATGAAATGACTTTCTGTGTAGTCCAATTCCCCATCATCCAATGTAAATGATTTACCAGAAAGATTGTGCAATATTACAAGGCAAAAGCTCTTAGTAACACTCGAGCAAGCATGCCATAACTGTGGTTTCAATGAAGTTGACGGAATAGGTCAATATAGTTGAAAATGATCTTTTTAAAATCAAATGGCAGATAATAAAGTTGACTGTGGGAAAATGTGAATTTGCTTTCAGAACTGCTTCTGACAACTGATTGTTTTCTGCACGTCCTCTGGATTAATGGGAGTGAATGTTATGTTTACCAATGACAAATTAAATCTTGCAGCTGAGCAGCTGTTTACGGGGGTGGCAGTATCCCCGTGAAGTGTTCTACACACTCCAAAACTCACATCAGACTCACATAAGACATGCTTCATGTGCTACACTAGAACAATGTACCCATTCTCCATCATCTACCAGACATACAATTCAAAACCAACTGAAGACACCATTACTGAAAGTGTAAAACTTATTATTTTTATTTTTTTTAAAGGTTAGATTATGATAAAAAGTTCCTTATTTATGGCCACTTTTACTGAATGAGGACATTGAATGATGGGAGGTGGGCAAAATGTAAGGAATGATTAACCTAAAAATATATATATTAAACCAGTTACATTAAATCTGGAAATATAACGTTATTAAAACTTTCTCCATAAAAAAAATCATACAGGTCTGAACAAAGTGGTGCTGTGATAGTACTGTAAATTATGGCATTTTCAGTATTATTACAGGTTTGTACTGTAAACGATAACAATTTTCATTTTTGGGTGAAATATTCCTTTAAAACTTATGTTAATAGTGTGTTCAGTGCGTTCTACATCTCTGTCAGTCCCTCCAACTACCTTTTAGCATAAAGGATACATAACTTATTTTGGGTTTGAAATGTTGAAACTGTCTCACCTAAATTGTGAAATTGTGATTCAGAGTTGTATAGAAAATATTGAGGACTTTTCCTCATTTAAAAAAAAGGAAACTTAAGCAGTTTTGAGGCTTGAATTGAGGAACTGATTAAACTAAAAAAAATATATATAAGGAAAGAAGACTTTCCTCATTTAAAAAAAGGAAACTTAAGTAACTTGAATTGAGGAAATTAAACTATATATATATATATATATATATATATATATATATATATATATATATATATATATATATATAAGGAAAGAAGACTACCTATTTATTTTAAGAGAATTAGCAAAATTTTGCAGTTTTATTTTAGAGGTAATTGTTAGTTCCCAGCATGCTTTGCATATGGCTGGATTTGGAGAGTACATTTTAAAATGAAATGCTTTTTTATTAAAGGAAACCTCTATTAATGTTTAATATTCAGTTATGTTTGACATTTGAAAGAGTTTCTGTTACGTTGAAGTTTCCATTGTGCAGTGCAATCGTTACCATTGTGCAGAAGAGTAGAGCTTATGGTTATGGATACTACTCCTATAAGGTATTAAGCCTTGTTCAATGAGCAGTAGCTTTGCTAGTGCTAGTGCAGTACTTTCCAGTATTTCTCAAGTATTTTCCTACTTGAGCTGTTTGGCTGTATACAGTCTTTTAAATGTACAAAATAACTCAAAGTCAAATACAAACAGGCCTCACACAAAATCACAGACTTTTGAGAATCAACTTAAAATAAATGTGCACATTTCACAAATTATATTAAAATCAGCGTGTCATAGATTAATTCATTTAGGATATTTTACATTATTTATTCAGGTAGACTCCATTAAAAAAACAAGCCTTAAAAACTACTCAAAAATATTAAGTGTAATATTGTTACCATACTGTTTTTAAAGTAAATAGCCTGTTATTTTTTTTACAGTGTAGCCACTGACTTATATAGTATGGACACAAATTTTAACTATGGAAGTCAATGGCTACCATCAACTGGTTATCAACAAAAATATCAATTTTTGTGTACAACAGATGAAAGAAACTTTCATTTTTGGGTGGACTATCTCTTAAAAGCTACAAGACACTTGTATGTACAAGACATGTTCACAATAAGAACATGGACTATATAAAGATAACTATATTAGCGTCCACACCAATGCACAATAATGTTCTGTTTATAAGCATATGCAGCAGTTATGTTGTTTGCTGCTTTAAATGCTCAAGCTCTTTGAAGTCAAGTGGATACTGATTGGCTGCCAATGTTTTTAGCCATTATCAAATGGACAAAATCATTCTTAAAATGTCATTATTTTTATAGTCAACTTCACTATACTCACATAATTTGACTGACTGTTAATACTTTATAGTTATAGAGTGCAACAAACATTTATATATTTTTTTTCCCCCAAACAAGGTCTGTGGTAAATATAAATTGATTATACTTGGGCATTTTGTTCTACAACATGAATTAAACACACCCATACTTACATTTTTGAAGTTTATCATTATTATTATCATATTAGTATAATAATAATTATTATTATTATTGTTTAATGTTGGGGAGTGAGTGTTTGCAGTTTATGTTATATGACAAAACAAGTATCTTTACCACAGACCTAATTTCACTAATAAATTGAAAAGCCCCATTATAAAAAAAAACAATAGGAAAGTTTTGAGGGAACACATTGGCAAAGTAGTCTTATGGGTTCTGATGTTATGGCTGCAGCACTCTATGGTTATTCTTTGCAGCTATAATCCTTGGCACGAACAGGCCTTTAAAAGTACATTTCACCCAATTTAAAACTTCCATGGAACAAAAAAGGGAACATTGTGAAGCATTGTACTTGCTATAATCAAAGCAATTACAACGAATGAGGGCTGAATCTAAAAATAAATCACACTTGTTCTACTTTGTGAGTTCATGAGAATCAAATTCACGAATCATTCTTTTGAATCAAGACTAGCTCACAAAACCATTTCAAATTATTCATTCATGAATCAGGATTATTAAATAACCCTTACATTTCAGTCTGTTCTTCACATAAAAAGATCATATGAATTGAATATTTGAAATATAGTGCATTAGTCGCATGGACTAGATTTATGTGCTCTTATTTTTATTTTTTAAAATGCATTTATTTACTTATTTTATAAGCTTAAAAGCATAATTCTCCCAGTATAATTGATCAAAATTCCTCCTTTTGTGTTTCGAAGAAAAAAAAAGTCCACCAGGTTTGGAACGACATGAGGGTCTGTACATTATAGAGGGAAATGTCTATTTAAACTGCTATAACTCTTAAGATACCGAATGGAAGGGTGTGTATGAAAGGAAGAGAAATGACCAGTTGTGCTCCGTTTTGCCTTATTAGTAATTATGAACAGCTGTTTGTTCATTCTGTGAGTTTGGGCTGCAGCCAGTGCAACATATTAATTGTCACGCATACATGATCACTGAGACAGAGTGAGAGAGAGAAATGGAGTGAGAGGAAGAGAAACACAAGGGAAACCCTTTTTAAAAGAAAGGGGGTATTTGAGTATAACACCGGAACAAGAAGAAAGAAAAAAGGAATAATGTCAAAGATAAATTTGTCAAAGTATGTGCAGAAGTGTTGAAAGAGACACACCAAAGCAAAACGACACAAATAGTCCGCCGGAGGGAAAGAGAGTGGGACTGCGAAATGGAAATGCGAAATGAAGAGTGACATTAAATGTTCAACATGTGTATACACATTACTGTACCGCTCTCTCGCCATACTTTAATGTGACTGACTCTATCATCTCCACCCCTGGCAGCATTGAAAACTGAAGGTCCAGCTGTACTGGCAATGTTAAAGACTTCAGACACACACACACACATGTTGGTTTTATGGTTTATGGGGACCACGTAATGGTTTTTATACTGTACAAACCACACACACACACACACACACACTAAACTTAGCACCACTGGCAAGACATTGGCTTCTAACACAATGAACCCTCAGTCTCGCATTTGATCAGAGAAATACACACAGCTGGCAAATGTCTCAAACACCTTCTCACACTACACACACACACATTTGTGTCCTCACACACACACACACACACACACACACACACACACACACACACACACACACACACACACACAAAGAGAATCCAGCTTTTGTTCCTTTCTTAAAATGCTCAAGGCTCTTGTTAAAGACTGGGTTTAAGGAGGTTTTTTTTAGCAGTGATGGGATTAAGGGTTTTTATGTAGGAAACCAACAGAAGCATCAAGCTTTTTAAGGAGCTTTTAGACAAAATGAGTTTCAATTTTTCAATGAGATGTGACCGTCTGTAATTAAACAAAAGCCAAAAGCTCCATCACAAGTGTAATCATGCATGAAATGAGACAGAGAGAGAGAGAGAGAGAAGAGAGAGGTCATTTAGTAAAAGAACATTTTGGAGCTTTAGAGCAACTGTCACACAAAATGGCTGTTTGGAATGATACTTGATAAAGTAGAAGTACATCATGATGTGCTTCTCAAACTAAGCAAATTTGTTTTCATTCACCACTATCTGATATTAAAGCAATAAGACACAGGAAGCTATGCAGTAGTAATTTTACCACAGTATGGGGTGTTGTTAAGATGTGGATCAGACTCTTCACCGTCTTAAATGATGACAAATAAGATAAGATAAATTATAAACGTTAACTCCATTCAAATATGGAACCTAACTGAAATGAGTAAACATGTTGAATGTGTCAAAATAACTCATAGAATCACATAATATTTTGTAGTTTCCAACCAGAATGCAATTATTAGTGGTATAAAACTGGATTCAATACCAATGTGAATTACATGGAATGACATCTTAGAGGAAGTGATATTGATAACTATTACTAGTTCTGCACAGCATATTGGATGAACAGGAAGTGTTTGTAAGTGTTTACAAATTATTTAAATTTTTACAGAAAAAGTAAAAAGACTGCAATAAAAATCGGTTAATTTGTTATAATACAATATACACATTGCATTATATATAATTTTCCTTTAAAATAGCATCAAATTGTCAATTTCTTCTCAATTATGTTATCAGTAGTGTATATTAGGGTGCTCATGTTATATTTTATGTTATTAAGGTCATGTTCATTGCATTATTTTAGTGCAACGTCAACATAAGAGTATTTGCCATGCTTCATAGACAGGCCAATTACATTGAACTGTTACTCATGTGACTTTATATTGCACCTCCTGTATTATTAAGGTAATTACTAGTACATTTTCAAGTAAAAGCAGATTTTGGTAGTTTATATGGTTATACATTGTAAAATATACAGGCACCAGTATGTCATCCAGTATTACCAGAACATTGTCACAGCAATTTTGAATACATTTCTGGGAACCATGCTCATAAAGAGAATCCAGCTTTTGATATTTTCTTAAAATGTTCAAGGCTCTTGTTAAAGACTGTTTTTAAAGAGGTTTTTAGCAGGGATGGGATTAAGGATTTTTGACCACGATTTAAAAAAATATATTTTTTCAGTGTACATAGCCTATGTATCACGTACCTCAACCCAAGAATACATTTTTTTTGTCAGCCGAATCTCCAAAACATAAATCCATAACTGTAACAAGTCTACCAATGTTACCAATGGATTTCATGCAATGAAATTGCGACAAAATGTTCAAGAATTAGCTCATTTTAGAAGTACAACGTAGTTCTTCCTATACGATTTTAGTCTCTTTTAGAATCAACCGTTTGCTTGATAAATATGAACAAACACATTAACCCTGTTCGCTGTATAGTCAGCAGCAGTGTTTAAAATTCAGTGTAACTGCACGATTGTCTATTACCAGAAACAATCACTTATCGTCTTCATTTTCAGCAAAATACTGGATGCTGCTGCTACCAAAGTAATGTCTCGACAAACTGCTAAGATCATTTAAAGATAAGAAATCTTCTAGATTGTGATCATAATAAGTATTTTTTCATTCCTGTGCAATAATTTATTAGTTTCTTTGATCGTTAGCTTGTTCTTGTCAAAGACTGATTATTGCAACAAGATAAGCTCAAATGTTTTTGGAGGCAGTTTCTAATTAGCACACAAGACGCTCTGACATGTGAGGTCCAGTTTATGCACTCAGTATGGCTTGAGGCTAAATAATTAAAAGACAAATAACTAATAGCCTACATACTTCCAGATGAACACAATTTCGACCAAATGTTTACTTAAGATGAACACATTGTGGGGGGGGGCAAAATAAATTAGATTTATGGAGTACAAGACAGAGAGGAGAGAGAGAGAGAGAGAGAGAGAGAGAGAGAGAGAGAGAGAGAGATCTGAAAGGGGTAGAGTGTTTATGTGTGAATGGAAGAAGTGACTTTACAGGGTTTCCCTTGATTCCCATGAACTTTTCGTCCCCAGTGACACTCCACAGGTCAGCCCCTCATCCTCTCAATTTATAAATAGCTTTACTTTAAACAGCATGTAATAGTACACTTTCTCACACAAATACACCAAAGGCCAATAACATTTCCCAACCAATGTATATTTCCCCCTCTTATGGAGAATGAAGACCCCTGTGACAGGAAGTCAGAGTGTGAGAGGAGCAGACATAAATTGTTGTGGGAGTGCATGGCATTCCTGTAACCCTTGATACCCTACAGACTACCCGGCCTCTTTCCATTTATACCCTCCCCCCACAATATTTTTTTTTCTTGACAATTTCCATAGTTATGCGTCACATATCTATTTTCTATAATTATTTGGAATCATTCCTAAATATTCAATTGGATCAGTGAAGAATCATCTCAGAATCAAATAAGATCCTACTGGATAAATTGAAACTCCCATTTTTCCATTTATTCATTTAGAACTTCAGTTTATCTGGTAGAATATATTTGATTCTTGGAGAATTTGATCCTAATAGGATTCTTTAGGTTCCAATGGGAATCCTGTGCACGCTTAGGCTATGATCAGAATGCACCACTTGCTCACTTTATTGAATACTGTGCAGTAAACATTGCGTACTGTCTACTATAAATATATATCATCCATTCTACAAATGCAAAATCCATATTAATGTAGGTGTCTATATATATACACTATATTGCCAAAAGTATTGGGTCACCCCCTTTTAATGAAAGGTCTGACTACTTTAGTAATTTCCATGAGTACAAATCTTAATAATTAAGCATATAATAAGGTGTTCAGCTGGGAGGGATTGTGTGCTTCTAATTTGATCCTTGCCTTATACTGCCAGGCTAGAATGAAAAGGGTCCTGTCCAAACTGTTGCTATACAATTTGAAGCACACAATTCCCTGGAATACATTATATGCTTAAACATTAGATTTGTAAATTACTAAAGTAGTCAAACTTTTCATTAGAAGTGACCCAATATTCAGGGGTGTCAACGTTAATGCATTAACGCATGGATTCATCTGCAGAAACGCGTTCATGTACGCAAATTAATCGCATTTTAAGATTTGACCAATAGACTGTAAACAAAAAAAACTTCTTGCCATCATCGCAGCGCGGAAGGTAATCTTTTGTGTGTGATGAGGGTACAGCGGGACTGCAGCGAACCAGTGTTGTCAGGGTAGCAGCACAACAAGCGGGCTATTTTGAAAACACAGTCGTGGGGAAATGTACAGAGCCGTGGGTTGCATTTTTTTGGGCTACTTTTACATTTACATTTATGCATTTAGCAGACGCTTTTATCCAAAGCGACTTACAAATTGCATTCAGGTTATACATTTTCATTAGTACATGTGTTCCCTGGGAATCGAACCCACAACCTTTTGCGCTGCTGACGCAATGCTCTACCACTGAGCCACACAGGAGGATACTTTTATAATATACCGCGGCCGCCCAAAGTGTATATAGACAAATAAAACAGGAAATAGATATTTTTACTAATGTGTATTATTCTTTTAATGTATACCTGGCAACTTTAGAACGGAGAGGTGGTTGCAACATCACAAACCACGTGAGTTTCAGCCAGAATATACATGTTAAGGCTTTTACACAGCAGAAATAAACATGACAACAGCCACTATAGAATACAAGATAATAAACACACGATTACGATAGAATATGGTTTGTACGTGATTTTCTTGAGGCGAATCAGTGCATCTGGAATGCTAATATGTGAAGCGATATAAAAGGCTATAAATAGATAGCATATTTTAACAACAGTAAACGACCAAATTCCACATGTGGTCGCAAAAGGAAGTTATTACAAACACTCAATGGTGGTTTGAAGTGAGTTCTGAGTAAAAGTGTAATATTATCATACATTTTCTTATGAAGAATGATGCTAATGTTATCTCTAATGCAGCTGCAGAACAGGTCCAGTTATTAGGGTGATGCAAAAATGAGTACACCCCACAACAACAACTACTAAATCTAGTACTTTGTATGGCCTCCATGATTTTTAATGACAGCACCAAGTCTTCTAGGCATGGAATGAACAAGTTGGCGACATTTTGCCAGATCTATCTTTTTCCATTCTTCAAGAATGACCTCTTTTAGAGATTGGATGCTGGATGGAGAGTGATGCTCAACTTGTCTCTTCAGAATTCTCCATAGGTGTTCGATTGGGTTCAGATCAGGAGACATACTTGGCCACTGAATCACTTTCACCCTGTTCTTCTTCAGAAATCCAACAGTGGCCTTAGATGTGTGTTTGGATCATTGTCATGTTGGAAAAGTGCACGACGACCAAGGCACGGAGTGATGGTAGCATCTTCTCTTTCAGTATAGAGCAGTACATTTGTGAATTCATGATGCCATCAATGAAATGCAGCTCCCCGACACCAGCAGCACTCATGCAGCCCCACATAAGGACACTGCCACCACCATGTTTCACTGTAGGCACCATGCATTTTTCTTTGTATTCCTCACCTTTGCGACGCCATACAGTTTTGAAGCCATCAGTTCCAAAAACATTTATCTTGGTCTCATCACTCCAGAGTATAGAGTCCCAGTAGTCTTCATCTTTGTCAGCATGGGCCCTGGCAAACTCTAGGCGGGCTTTTTTGTGCCTGGGCTTTAGGAGAGGCTTCTTTCGTGGACGGCACACATGCATTCCATTCCTCTGCAGTGTACGCCGTATTGTGTCACGGGAAATAGTCACCCCAGTTTGGCTTTCTACTTCTTTAGATAACTGCAGTGAACTTGCATGTCGATTTTCTTCAACCCTTCTCATCAGAAGACGCTCCTGACGAGGTGTTAACTTCGTGGACGACCTGGACGTCTCTGTGAGATGGTTGCAGTTCCATCTTTTTTAAATGTTTGTATCACTTTTGCTACAGTATTCTGACTGATAAGTAAAGCTTTGCTGATCTTCTTGTAGCCTTCACCTTTCTTGTGTAAAGAAATTATTTTCTTTCTCAGGTCTTGTGACATTTCTCTTCCATGTGGTGCCATTGCTGACAGCATGAAATGGGAAGGGGTTTTCTTTAAGTAACACCCTTTTATAGTCAACTGTCACCTGTGTAATGAATAATTAGACTCACCTGTGGTTGAATTATTGTTAAATTAGACATTTCTTGTCTAAAATTTAGCTTTGCTCCAGAGACTTTCAGTGGGGTGTACTCATTTTTGCATCACCCTAATTTGAGTAAAACTGAAAATGTTGTTCTCTAAGTTATATTATTAACCTTTCTTTCATGTTATAAGTTAAACAGATGTTATATAAAACTTAGTCTTGTCAACATTTTGGAAAATGTTTTTGTGTTCATTGAGATATTGTTTAAAATGTTACTTTTCAAAGGGGGTGTACTCATTTACGCTGAGCACTGTATATACTGTGAATAAAGAACAATTGTGGCATTTCATCCATTACACTCATGGAAGTTAAGTGCACTGCATTTTGGGATAAAGTGTATCATATTATTAGCTCTGTATGGCAATGCATAACTATTTTACATTTTGGCATTTGGTGGCTAATTTGCATGCAATAGCAATATTTTTTTCCATACAAATCGCCACCATTTCAGGTTGGATCAGCTTAAGTGCTTGCAAATGAGTGTTTTCCTATTCAGAGTATTTTAGTATTGATATATAATATTTTATTATGTATCAATATTTTAAATTGTTTTTATTTTTAGATTTTCAGCTTTCACTTGTCATTTATATTAACATTTTAATATTTATATTTAGCTTTCATTTATATCTATTTTAGTCATTTTAGTAATTTAGTATTTTATTTCAGTGCTGATAAAACATTTCTCATTTTTGTTTAAATCTTTTAACATTTATTTCAGATTTATTTAAATTAATATATATATTTTTTAATAGTTTTAGTAAACAAGAACAACAATGAACTGTCACACTTTTTTGTTTTTGTGTGTCTTGATTACAATGTTTCCTCCATCTGTGTGACTGTTTGTGTGTGTATTATTAGACAAGGACAACTATAAAAAACAGAGCTTTAAAGTAGGACCTGAGGCATTGGATTGTACCAGACCACAGGGGCAGAGAGCCTGAGGAATCCATCTGTCATGCACACACACACACACACACACACACACACACACACACACACACACACACACACACACACACACACACACACACACACACACACACACACACTAAAAGAGGAACTGGCCTGAAGCATTACTCCATAAAATATCTTCATCTTGCCCCAACCACTTTCTAAGATGTTTTCCAAATTGGGTGATCACTGTCTTACTCGCAAAGCCATCAATATTTTACTGTAACAACTCTAGTGTTTAAAATACTGAAATACTTCAGTCTGTTTCTTACAAAAAATCTAACATATGGCTTCTGAATACCTGGAATAGACCACAAGGCTTTACAGGCTATGTTTGCATGGTGCTGTTTTGTAATTTTAAAGCTCAGCAGCCTTCATTCTAATTTATTATTGAAAGGAGACGCCAGGATATTATTCAAAAATTCACCGTTTGTGCTTCAAAGAAGAGATAAAGTGTGGTTTGAGTAATGAGGGTGATAATTTATCTGTTCTAAAGCAGCATCCTAACCCAACTGCAACCTCATAAAAGACAGATTTGAAATGCTCTTCTTGGAGAACAACTACATTAATCTCACTTTGCACACAAGAGACTTGACTAATACTAAGATTTGATTCCAAAAATCTAAAATGACCAACAGTTTGATAGTCCAAGCACAAAAAATACATAGCTCACACAAATATGAGGTATATATGCACACAATACTTTTAAATGATGAATAAATATAAATATCAATAAATGCCTCAGCTCTGACAGACCATCTTTAATTAAAAATGTTTATGTTGAAGAGCATTCTGTTTCAGTTTCAAAGGATACAATGTTAAAATCTGTATTACTTTTATTATGTAGAGAGAGCACCCACCCATGCTCATCTGATTGGCTGATCTGATTATGATGATTTGTGTCTGGTGTGGGAAAAACAGATTGTTTTCACTGGGATCGTTTCATATCACATCTTAATAGGACAGTGTTAGATGTTGGTCAAAGTATTACAAATTAGAACATTAATTTAATGTGAAACATTCAATAAAACACTGAATATTAAATATGAACGTGTTCATTAAAGCTGCAGTAGATGACGCAAAGATTTAAGGCAGATTTATCCACTCCAGACATCACATCAATATACTCAATTTACTGCAGGGTCATTGGATAAAGATGCAGCATAATAAATGATTTCAGCATGCAGGTGAAAATCCAGAATCACTTCCAACTTTATGTAAGACGATAAGGAACTACAAAGCAGGTTGGCTTTAGGAGATCTGATGCCACAAAGGCAGAGATGAGCATATCTATTTCGACACAGCTGATGCCGTTATGGTGTAATCCCACTGAAGGAAAAAAAATCTCTACTCTTTCTCTCTCCCTCTGTCTTTCCCTTCCTCATTCTTTCTCTGAGTTGCATCAGGCTTTCATTATTCCGAGTGCGGGCGCGCCTGTACAAATACAATACCTGATCCGAGGGCTGCCCTCACATTTAAACTTCACAATAAGACTCTCCCCTCTTTAATTTCATCAGTTCACACCCTACAGAGGCGGCTCATTAAGCTAACCCTTTCATCTCGCGCACCCTCGAAACTACAAAGACGAGATAGCGAAAGTGACAGAAAAGGTTACAAACAAAATGTCAGCCATTTCTGATGGCGAAATGTTGTGCAACTGAATCACATTTCATTCAGTGTGTTTTAAAGGGTCTTGTTGCTGCCTATGTGGGGTTATCAAAATTATGTAAAAGCTGTTAGGAAGCAAAATGAGTGGAAAATGGAGAGAATGATAGGTCAAACTGACGACAAGGCAATACATTAAAGAGGACATATTCCACAGATTTGTATTTTGTCCTTTTTTTAGACTACTTACATTATATATTATATAATCATTCTATATATATATATATATATATATATATACGCATATAGAAATACAAATATATATATATATACACATACAAAAATACAAATATATATATATACAAATATATATATATATTTGTTTGTAAATACCCACTTTTTACAGTGAAATATTACAATGGTAATATACATTTTTGTCATAATATTGATACAGCATTAATTAATTATGATCTGATAATAATATTTAATAATGATAATTATTATTAGTAGTATATTAGTATTAGTATTAGTAGTAGTAGCAATTATTATTATTATAACAAAATATTATTATTTTAACATATTAAAGAACGTCCCAGGTTACATATGTAACCTGGTTCCCTGAGGGAACGAGATGCTGCGTCGAGGACGCTTTTGGAACGACCCTGTGTTCCCACTAGGGATGGCTTGGTACACGTATCGGTACCGTTCGGTTCTCGGACAAATTCCAAATGGAAGTGATCATCCCTATCCCATTGGAGTGGAGACGTTGGAGTGAGCAGGGCACCTGCATGCCATTTTGTAGTCGTTTGAAATGCACTTGGCGAAGGAAGCAATGTTATTTCCTCATTATCTTCAGCTAGCATGTTCCCGTGACAACGCAGCACGGTGTCCGTCAGGCGTACAGACAAAGCCTTGGCCAAGTCTGTACCATGGCATCCTGCCCCAGTGGAGCTGGATGAGTCAGAGAGAACCAGAGGGGACATTGTGAGGTCTCTCGAGGTGCAAAATAGTCCTCCTGGGTTCGACCGAACTTCTTCCAAATCTGCTCCATCACCTCCTTAATAATAATGCGTTGCGAAGGCAGTAGCCTTCTTATTGAAAATGACGCTCCTCAGATCCGTCACTTCCCTAGAGGACTTCGACCTGGAGCGCCCCCCCCCCCACCCCTGTCTTTCTCTTTGTCTTTCTCTTGGTCTTTGAGTAGGGGGACTAGTGGCAATGCTCCGTTTTTGGACTTCTCGGTATAAGGTGTTCGTACACTGCTGGGGCTGATTCCGCCTATCAGCCCCACTTTGAGAACGGCGAGAGAGAAATCACTGAAAAGCAGCCACTTGCTTCTTAGCCTCCTGGAACCTGTCAATGACTGTTTACGGCGTCGCCGAACAGGCCAGAAGGTTAAATAGGGGCGTCTAGCAGAAAGACCCTGTCTTTATCGTTAATCTGAGACAGTATCAAAGATACTGCTCCCTCGAGAGCTGACCGAGCGTGCTCCGCTCCCAGACAAGCAACGCACAAACTGTGTGTATTCCCACCATAATGAAGCGAGGGCAGGGAGGAACATACAGCCTGAAACGCTGCTTGTCAGACTCATGCTTGGCAGTTGCCATAATGAATATACGGGACAAACAACAGTAAATAAGACGTAACACACATAGAGCACTTACTGAATAACAGAAGCTGCCGCTGTATTCACCGCAGGTTCTTTTATACTTCCTGGTTGCTACGTCATCTCCGCCGGTGACGTCAGCCGAGATTCCCTCGGACGGATTGCTCTCGTATGTCAGAGCGTGGACACAGAACACAGAGGCGTTCCCAAAGCGTCCTCCGACGCAGCTCGAGTTCCCGAAAGGGAAACAATTAAATAATAAAAATTACAATAATTATAATAAAAATGCAATAAAAATAAAATAACATTCACTGTCTACAGTGAAATATTATAATAGTAATGTTCATTTTTGTAATAGTAGTGATATTAATTATTATCTATTAATAATATATTAATGATGATGATGATGATGACGATGATGATGATTATTATTATTATCACAAAATATTTGACTAAATATTATTTTTATTATTTATTTTAACATAATAAAATAAACTATTAAATGATAAAAAATACAATAATACAAAATAAAATAATAATAATAATTTTTACTCAAATCTATTTTTTATCCACTGACTAGTCATTCCTGGCATTTTATATCCTACTGTAATAAATCAGTGGGCAGAGGCAGATCCATATGCAACAAAATTTATTTAACGGAAAAGTCAGGTAAAAGGTAACTCAGGATGATGATGATCGGTAGAGGCGTGCGTAGAATCAGGCAGGGGGTCGTGGGCTGGCAGCGAGCATTCAGTATCCAGGGACAGGCTTCGGTCGAGGCAGGTGGCAGAGAATCAGAATCCGGAACGGGCTGGAGGTCGTAGGGCAGGCTGCAGACAGATAGACAATGTAAGTTCAGCGTGGGTCAGTGATAACAGGTAGACTGAGTAGAAGGAGAAACGCTCGGACATGCACACGTAGAGAGGCAATACTTCGCAAAGCCTACATGGTGAATGGAGCAGATAAAGGCTTGGTAATGATCTCTGATATAGAACAGGTGAAAGGCAATCACTGCGCAAATGGAGCATACTAGAGGGAAGTATACACTGCGCTAGAACTCGGGAGAGGGCGCTCGTGATTGAGAGATGGAGGGATCCGGGAAACTGGAAGCCGTAACAGAGCCCCCCCCCTGCGAGCGACTCCCGGCGCGAGGATGCTGACGGCGCCGTGGTCTGCCCCGAGCACGGGGTGCAGGCTTCTCAGGGTGATTACAATGAAACTCTTGAGTGAGCATAGGATCTAGGATGTCCCTTGAATTGACCCAAGATCGTTCTTCTGGACTGCAACCCTCCCAATCAACCAGATATTGAAGGTGACCCCCTCGGCGTCTTGAATCCAGTAGTTGATGAACACGGTAAGCTTCCTCACCCTCTACAACAATGGCTTGAGAGGCCTGAACGGCATTAGATTGAGAGGACGGTCTAGAAGAATCTCCCCTCTCTTCCTCTGTGGGTGGCGTGGCGGGTTTGAGTAGTGAGACGTGGAACGTAGGAGAGATACGAAGATGCCTGGGTAGGGCCAGACGGAAGGACACAGGAGTTATCTGACGTAAGATCTTGTAAGGACCCACGAATCTCGGACTGAGTTTTTTGCAAGGGAGGTTGAGACGGAGGTTGCGAGTGGATAACCATACCCATTGACCTGGCAGATATTCTGGGTTGGAGCGGCGATGACGGTCAGCCTGCCTCTTACCACGATTGACAGCTCGTTGGAGGTGTGTGTGTGCTAGATTCCAGGTCTCCTCACTTCGATTGAGCCAGTCGTTCACGGCGGGGACGTTGGTGGGCTCACCGGACCAGGGAAACAGGGGTGGCTGAAAACCAAGGACACACTGGAAAGGAGTCAAGCCCGTGGATTGCTTCTGGATGGAATTTTGTGCGTATTCCGCCCACATAAGGTACCGGCTCCAGTCCTTCTGGTGGAGTTGACAATAGGACCGGAGGAAGCGGGAAACCTCTTGATTGAGACGTTCAACCTGTCCGTTAGCCTGAGGATGATAGCCGGAGGTAAGACTCACGTTGACTTGGAGCATTTGGAAGAAGGCAGACCAGACACGGGACGTGAACTGAGCCCCTCTGTCTGAAACGATGTCTTCGGGTAAACCATAAAACCGAAACACCAGATTACAAAGGTATTCAGCGGTCTGTAGGGCCGTGGGAAGTTTACTGAGGGGTATGAGACGGCAGGCCTTGGAGAAGCGGTCGATGACCGTGAGGATAGTAGTGTGTCCGTCTGATGGTGGCAAATCCGTAATAAAATCGATGGCGATATGTGACCAGGGTCGCTGTGGTAAGGGCAATGGTTGAAGCAAACCGGCGGGCAAGAGACGGGACGATTTCTGAATATTGCAGGTTTTGCACTGCTGAACAAATCGGCTGACATCCTGGGACAGGGTGGACCACCAGAAGCGATTCTGAAGAAGATGGATAGTAGCAGTAATACCTGGGTGCCCGGAGCTGGGAAGGGCGTGAACATGCTTCAGAACCTTTTCACGGAGGGTCTCAGGTACATAGAGTTTACCAGGGGGACATTCCGGATGGATTCCGGTGTGAGCGTTGGCCAGCTCGAGTTCGGTCTCGATATCCCACTGTATGGGCCCGATGACTAAATCTGGATTGAGGATGGTCTCAGGATTCTTGATGGAAGTTTCAGAATCAAACTGACGAGACAAGGAATCCGCCTTGGTATTCTTGGAGCCTGGGCGGAAGGTAATTGTGAACTGGAAGCGTGAGAAGAACAAGGACCATCTGGCTGACGGGGATTCAGCCTCTTAGCCGTGCGAAGGTACTCCAAGTTCTTGTGATCAGTAAGGACGAGGAAAGGATGTGTGGAACCTTCCAGCCAATGCCTCCACTCCTCGAAAGCTGCCTTTATGGCCAGTAATTCGCGGTCACCCACATCATAATTCCTCTCTGCGGAACTGAGTTTCTTGGAATAATACGCACAAGGGTACAACTTGGGAGGTGATCCTTGACGTTGAGATAGTACTGCACCCAGGCCGGTACTAGAAGCGTCCACTTCAACAACAAAAGGTAACTCAGGATCTGGATGATGCAGGATGGGGGCTGAAGTGAAAGCCTGCTTGAGACGACTGAAGGCTTTAGTGGCCTCTTCATTCCAGGGAAGACACGACGTGCCTTTGCGAACCAGAGCCGTGAGGGGTTCTGCCACCATACTGAATCCTCTGATGAAGCGGCGGTAAAAGTTTGCGAACCCAAGGAAGCGCTGCAGCTCCTTCAGCGTAGTAGGTCTGGGCCATTCCACCACTGCCTTTACCTTGCCCTCCTCCATGGCCACGCCTCCTGGGCTAATGATGTAGCCCAAGAATGAGATAGAGGTCTGGTGAAAGTCGCACTTTTCGATCTTGGCAAAGAGCTGATACTGGATGAGCCTCTGAAGTACCGCACGGACGTGCTGGACGTGGTCCTCTAGGGTATCAGAATAAATCAGGATGTCGTCAATGTAGACGACGACTTGGCGATTGAGCATGTCACGGAAGACATCATTTATGAATGATTGGAACACTGCAGGACTGATGGAAAGCCCAAAAGGCATGACCAGATATTCATAGTGCCCAGTACACGTAGAAAAGGCCGTCTTCCACTCATCCCCCTCGCGGATACGAACCAGGTTGTAAGCACTACG
Organism: Ptychobarbus kaznakovi; assembly: GCA_027422405.1. Taxonomy (NCBI): domain Eukaryota; kingdom Metazoa; phylum Chordata; class Actinopteri; order Cypriniformes; family Cyprinidae; genus Ptychobarbus; species Ptychobarbus kaznakovi. Next base: position 24,117,588 of record CM049799.1, read on the forward strand.
CAGATCCAGCTTGGTGTAAAATCTTGCTTTGCGGAGTTGTTCCAGAGCAGCTGGTACCAGGGGTAGTGGATAGCGAAACTTGACGGTACACTCGTTGAGCGTTCTGTAGTCAATACATGGACGGAGTCCTCCATCCTTTTTCTGGACGAAAAAAAACCCAGCAGATGCAGGAGACGTGGATGGACGGATGAAACCTTTGGAGAGCTCTTCCTCGATATATTTCTGCATAGCCTCGGTCTCGGGCTGGGACAGAGGAAAGACACGCCCCTTAGGTGGTGTAGCATTAGGTAGGAAGTCAATGGCGCAATCGTAAGAGCGATGAGGTGGTAATTTCGTGGCCTTTGATCTGCTGAATGCTTCTGCCAAGTCGTGGTACATGGAAGGCAAGCATTTCAAAACGGCATCATCAGGGTGTTCTCGAATACTTCGTAGAGTAAGCGGTTGGACAGTAGACAGGCAATCAGAAAAACAGTTCTCTCCCCAGCTGACGATCTGGCCGGAGGTCCATTGCAGAAGTGGATCATGCTTACGGAGCCATGGTAACCCCAGAATGACGGGAGTGTGAGGAGCTTGGAGAATGTAGAACTGAATTAATTCTCTGTGCAGCAAACCGGTGCGCATGTGTAACTCCTGAGAGAGATGAGTGACGCGACCGGTGCCCAGCGGTCTACCATCAACAGCCTCAACAGAAAGGGGAGAAATGCATGGAATTAGAGGAATTTTGTGAAGTTCAGCAAATTCTAGCGACATAAAGTTCCCAGCAGCACCTGAATCCAACAGAGCAGATGTGGAAAAGGATTTGCCGTTGACAAAAACTCAATGGGGACGGTTACACTTGATTTTGAGTTTAGACAATTAAGAGTTAGACTCACCGCAGCATTATCTCTGTTAATGGGTCGATGAGGACAGTTCTGACGAAAGTGACCAGCTTCTCCACAATATAAGCACAGCCTTTGAGACCTTCGTCGCTCCTTTTCCTCCTCAGTGAGCCGTGTAGCGTTAATTTGCATGGGTTCGCTGGAATCGGCAGTCATGTGACTGTAATACCGGGGCAAAGGAAGGTTGCGTGACGAGGTTGCTGAGCGACTGCCTGGGCGGCGCGAGCGCATCAGATTATCGATCTGGATGGCGAGATGGACGAACTGGTTGAAATCCTTTCCCTCGTCGCGGCAGGCCAGTTCCGTCTGTAAATCGTGACTGAGACCCCGCCGAAAAATCACCTTTAAAGAGTTATCAGTCCAGTTAGTCTGAGCAGCTAACGTACGGAATTCAAGTGCATACTCAGCGGCAGAAGTCCGTCCTGTGCAAGCTCCAGCAGAAGATCCTCCGCCCCCTTTCCTCCCTTAGAGTGTTCGAAAACTGCTTGGAAATCCGAAGAAACTCGTCGTATGAACGAAATGCTGAGCCATCCGTTCTCCACACAGCTGTGATCCAGTCCAGAGCGCGGCCAGTCAGCAGCGAGGAAACGAAGGAAATTTTGCTGGCATCCGTTGAGTGAGGTGAGGGCTGTTGATTCAGAAACAGAGAGCATTGAAGAATGAAGCCCTTGCATTTACCTGGGTTCCCGTCAAACTTTTCAGGTAGCGCTAGACGAGGGCTCGCGGCGGTCTGCAGCACGGGTGCTGGTGCGAGAGACGGAGAGGCAGACGCTGACGAGGTATCCGCGGATGAGGTTTGGAGATTTTGCATAGCTGTTACCAGTTCCTCCGTTACTGAAGTTAGTCGCGTCAGCTGATGATGATGAGTGGCCAGTTGAGATGCTTGGGCGGTGAAAGCAGCGGATAAAGCAGACATAGTTGCTGGATCTTCGTTCGGCGAAGTATTCTGTAATAAATCAGTGGGCAGAGGCAGATCCATATGCAACAAAGTTTATTTAACGGAAAAGTCAGGTAAAAGGTAACTCAGGATGATGATGATCGGTAGAGGCGTGCGTAGAATCAGGCAGGGGGTCGTGGGCTGGCAGCGAGCATTCAGTATCCAGGGACAGGCTTCGGTCGAGGCAGGTGGCAGAGAATCAGAATCCGGAACGGGCTGGAGGTCGTAGGGCAGGCTGCAGACAGATAGACAATGTAAGTTCAGCGTGGGTCAGTGATAACAGGTAGACTGAGTAGAAGGAGAAACGCTCGGACATGCACACGTAGAGAGGCAATACTTCGCAAAGCCTACATGGTGAATGGAGCAGATAAAGGCTTGGTAATGATCTCTGATATAGAACAGGTGAAAGGCAATCACTGCGCAAATGGAGCATACTAGAGGGAAGTATACACTGCGCTAGAACTCGGGAGAGGGCGCTCGTGATTGAGAGATGGAGGGATCCGGGAAACTGGAAGCCGTAACACCTACACAACAATAATAATAATATAATAAAAATAATGATAAATAATGATAAATAATAAAATAATTAATAAATTACTTTGACTTTTGTATTTGCCAACTTATTTTCTACATAATAAAATAAACAATAAGTAAAATTACAATAATTATAAATAATAAAATAAAATTAATACAAATTTAACACATTTGATGATTTAACACATTTATCAAAAATGTATAACATGTTATAACATTTACATTATATGATGCCACGTCATGCTTTAGACTTAGAACTAGAATTTAGAACTCCTATGTGTGTATATAGTACATATATGCCAGGACGCCAAAGCCGACTCAGGTCATAAATTAAGAAGCATTTCTGGTCAAATTCACTTTTTGACTCAATCCATGAGTCTGCACAGCCTTCCATCTTTTCTCTTTCTGAAACAGAGCAAAAATAATGACCCTTGGCTGACCTACCGAGTCAACCAACCCACCATATAATTTGCCTTTGTCTTTCTGTTGCAACTTTGATCACCAAAGCAGGGAAGCCCGAGTAATAACATAGAGCCAGAGAGATAAAAGAGTGGGGGGGATCTACGGCCTTCTCTCCGGCGCTCCACTTTGTGATGGAAATGTAGTTGGTACTCAATGCAGGGCTGCCTGTCTGAGTGATTTTATGGTTGTTATAGTGTGTTTTGATGTGCATGGACTGTGTTGAGAGCGTATTATAGCGAGGGGCTGGGAGTATGAGTATGTGTATGGGCAGCTAGATAATGTTAAGAATGTTTGGTTGCCTGTGTGTCGTGTGTTAAGAGCTGTGTAGCAGCCGTACAGATGGATTTAACAGCGTGTTTATAGTGTGCGAGTGAAGCTAAAGGGATTAAATAGCGCAAGGTAAACTCATGTGAAGCTTTCATAGACCGAAACACAGTGTGTGCTGGAATATCACAGGGAAATTTAAGTGGCCCTCATCTGTTGGTGCTTTTCAAAACAAAAACGGCTTCCTTTAAACAGCTTCCCTGTTAAATACGGGCAACCTACTGCCAAAAATAGAAAGCCATAGCACAATGGGTTATTTTTATTTAAAGTGATACAGATATATGCTGATCCCCTGATAGAGGTTCACCGCGATAGAACGCAAAAACGAATTTGTTCACTCCATTCAAAGGAGACTAATGTTTATGTATGGAGACCTGCAGGTATGAGTGACCCCCTCTCAGGGGGGTGTGTGTGTGTGTGTGTGTGTGTGTGTTTGATGTTGGTGTCTCAATGGGATATGGATACATATTGTAAGAGCGTTTTGTCACAGTGTGTTTCTGAGCATAATTTTCCAGCCTTAAGTCAGAATGGCATTGCTGCTGGGAGGGTTTAAGTTATACAAACACACACACACACACACACACACACACACACACACACACACACACACACACACACACACACACACACACACACACACACACACACACACACACACACACACACACACACACACACACACACACACACACACACACACACACACACACACACACACACATTAGTGCAGGTGTTTGAGAACATAGAATTAATGCAACTTGTTTATTTTAATTTCCTCAGAGAAGCACAACTCAGCATATCAGTCTACCTCCATCTTTCTCTCACATGCACATCATTTCAGACATTTTATGCTATTTACATAAAGTTCAGCTTTGATTAGTTGAACACAGAGCCTTTTATTTGGTTTATTTGATGTGCTGTGAAAACAGAAACTGTGTGATGAGAGCAAAACTATTACAACTAACAGAAAAACTAACCTAAAATCACATAAACACAATAGAATCATACATTTTTAGGCATGAAAATAGATTAAAATGCTCTGCCTCTAGAATTTTCTGTGAAATTAATACTCTACATAAAGCAAAAAAATAAATAAAAAAATGTGTTATATTTACTCTTTCATCTCCTTCCAACCCTATATATTTATCAAATTACGAAAAGGCTGTAAATTAAATAAATAAATACATGTGCTATGTGTTTAAGAGTGGAGTGCGGCATTGTGTTCTTTTATACATGAGCAGCTCATGATCTGGTGTTTTCAGTGTCTCAGAGCGGCTCGATTTGCTGTAAATACAGCTCCAACCAAACTTTTTGAATGTGGTGTGAGTTTGGGCTACTTATTGGGAATGCAACACGTGCCAACCATCTTCCCAAAAACTGTAATAAGAAGCACATATAAACCAGTTGTCAGCAAAAGAAAAGCTTTAAGAGCTCCTTGTGGTTTTCAGAAAACATTTTAACTTGGTTGGTTTGATGCTTGAAAAAGAAACAAAAAAATAAGACAAATATTAGTGTTGAAATTTTAGAGTTGTACTGTAAAATAAAAAATATTTTTTTTGTAAATATCTGCTTTTTAGTGAAATATTACAATAGGAATATTATTTTAGTAATAGTACTACTAATATTATTATCTATAGTAGTAGTAGTAGTAATTATTATTATTACAAAATATATATTAATATCACTTTTATTATTGTAATTAGTCACTTTTTTTCTTGTCAACAAACTACTGACAGTCAGCTATATATTTTTGGGCCAAATTGCGCAGCCCTACAAATGAAGAGCTAAAAAAAAATCAATCACAATTTTTATAACAATCACAATTATAATTTATTTTACCCACATGTTCATTATGCTTCTCTTTTAAATACAATGAAAGTTAATGGTGACCAGAGGCTATCAGAAGATAGCTTTTTATAGCTTTTATGCAATAATTTGGAGCTTGATAGACATTGTATGGAAAATAATGGGTTGGACATTAAGCAATATAGGAATGTTTGGAACAAAACAAAGCTGATTTTCCTTACTTGTATGAAATGCTCATTTAAATATTGCAACTTTTCGCATTTATGCTCCATGATTTAGTGAGCAATATTATGCCTGTATTAGATTAGTGTGCAGAGTGCAACTTAATTATAAAGGGAGACCATTTTGCTTCAAACACAAACAGAGGACAGAAATAATTCTTTGCTTCAGAGATACATTTTGTTCTCCTTCAAAGGGCACCTCCTTCGTTCTCGCTCTTTCTTTCTCTCTCTCAGGGAGGCAAGGTGAGGTGGAGATTTCTCAGCATGCATTATTCATCATCTATGACCGACACAAATTGAGCGGCGGCTACTGCTGAGGGCCTGCCAGTGAATGTGTATGTCCCTGCCTCAAACCAAAACAGAGCCTGCTGACATACACACACTCAACCACACGGTGACAAACAAGACAATCCATGCCCATCCTCTTTGTCCGCAATCCTAAATCAATGTATCGATCCCTGGAGAACCCACAGAGAGTTTGTAGAGATTCTTACAGACACACACGACCCACATGGGCACAAATCTCCACGAATCGATGCATCTTGTTCACTTAGTATAAAACACATGAAGGTTTAACACTAGAAAAAATGCACATATAGCACAGATTAATTAAAGTCTCTTTCCTTAAGCAAAGTATTGATCTTCTTGCTCAGTGGGTTACTCCTTGATTAGATTCCACAATTTGATTTCATTTGATGAAGTGTTAGCAGTACATATTTTACAACAATTTATTGTTTAGTTTAAAAGGTAGTTGCCCATTTACTCGACCTAAAGTTGTTCCAAATGTGTATGAGATTATTTCTTCTGTTGAAAACAAAAGATAATTTGAAAAATGTGTGTTACCAGCTGCCGGTCCCAGTATTCTGTAAAATATATACACTCACCGGACACTTTATTAGGTACACCTGTTCAATTGCTTGGTAACACAAATAGCTAATCCGGCAATCCCATGGCAGCAACTCAATGCATTTAGGCATCTAGATGTGGTGAAGACGACTTTTGCTGAAAATTCAAACCGAGCATCAGATTGAGGAAGAAAGGGGATTTCAATGACTTTGAACATGGAATGGTTGTTGGTGCCAGACGGGCTGGTCTGAGTATTTCAAAAGCTGCTGATCTACTGGGATTTCCATGCACAACCATCTCTAGGGTTTACAGAGAATGGTCTGAAAAAAAAAAAAAACATCCAGTGAACAGCAGTTGTGTGGACGAAAATGCCTTGTTGATGTCAGAGGTCAGAGGAGAATGGGAGACTGGTTAGAAATGATAGCAAAGCAACAGTAACTCAAATAACACTCGTTACAACAAGTTATGCAGAATACCATCTCTGAATGCACAAACATGTCGAACCCTGAAGCAGATGAACTACAGCAGAGAAGACCACACCGGGGGTGCCGCTCCTGTCAGCTAAGAACAGGAAACGGAGGGCTACAATTCACACAGGCTCACAAAAAATTGGACAATAGAAGATTGGAAAAACGTTGCCTGGTCTGATGAGTCTCGATTTCTGCTGCAACATTCAGATGGTAGTGTCAGAATTTGCATAAAGAACATGAAAGCATGGATCCATCTGCCTTGTCTCAAAGGTTCAGGCTGCTGTGGTGGAGTAATGGTGTGGGGGATATTTTCTTGGCACACTTTGGGCCCCATTTAGTACCAATTGAGCATCGTTTAAACACCACAGCCTACCTGAGTATTGTTGCTGACCATGTCCATCCCTTTATGACTACAGTGTACCAATCTTCGATGGCTACTTCAGCAGGATAATGCACCATGTCACAAGAGCTGAAATCATCTCAGACTGGTTTGTTGAACATGACAATGAGTTCACTTTACTCAAATGGCTTCCACAATCACCAGATCTCAATCCAATAGAGCACCTTTGGGATGTGGTGGAACGGGAGATTCGCATCATGGATGTGCAGTTGTCTTTGTACTCCTCAACTGGTTGCCGCCACACACGCTTGGCACCATTTTGAACCAAATAAGTTTATCTTGGTCTCATCAGACCACAGGACATGGTTCCAGTAATCTATGTCCTTAGTCTGCTTGTCTTCAGCAATCTGTTTGCGGGCTTTCTTGTGCATCATCTTTAGAAGAGGCTTCCTTTTGGTACGACAGCCATGCAGACCAATTTGATGCAGTGTGCGGCGTATGGTCTGAGCACTGACAGGCTGACCCCCCACCCCTTCAACCTCTGCAGCAATGCTGGCAGCACTCATACGTCTATTTCCCAAACACAACCTCTTGATATGACGCTGAGCACGTTCACTCAACTTCTTTGGTCGACTATAGCAAGGCCTGTTCTGAGTGGAGCCTGTCCTGTTAAACCACTGTATGTTCTTTGCCACAGTGCTGCAGCTCAGTTTCAGGGTCTTGGCAATCTTCTTATAACCTACGCCATCTTTATGTAGAGCAACAATTAATTTTTTTTCAATCCTCAGAGTTCTTTGTCATGAGGTGCCATGTTGAACTTCCAGTGAACAGTATGAGAGAGTGAGAGCTATAACACAAATTTAGCACACCTGCTCCCCATTCACACCTGAGACCTAGTTAACACTAACGCAAAATGTAAATTTCACTGTTCCCTTCAAATTATACTCAACACACAGCCATTCAGTATAAACCGCTGGCCACAAATGAAAATTTCCAGTTAAGTTGGGCCCGCAATGGGGCCGGTGACTCACATGACACCGGGGATAGAAAATGGCTAATTGGGCCCAATTTGGAAATTTTCACTTTTGTGGCCAGCGGTTTATACATGAATGGCTGTGTGTTGAGTTATTTTGAAGGGACAGTGAATTTACATTGTTATACAAGCTGTACTCTCACTACTTTACATTGTAGCAAAGTGTCATTTCTTCATTGTTGTCACGTGAAAAGATATAATACAATTTTTACAAAAATGTGAGGGGTGTATGCTCTTATATGAGATACTGTGTATATATATATAAATATATATATATATATATTTATTTGTGAGCAGAGTAAAGAAACTCATTACAAACTTAGGCATCTTGGCAAATCAGAGTTTAAGCCATTGTCAAGATCTCTTCTGAAACTCTACAATAGAGTATCTTGT